>RQTK01000076.1:516106-603606 GCA_003991915.1 Elysia chlorotica
ACTACTACTACTACTACTACTACTACTACTACTACTACTACTACTACTACTACTACTACTACTACTACTACTACTACTACTACTACTACTACTACTACTACTACTACTACTACTACTACTATTGTGGGTGCTGCTGCTATTACTACTAGTGCTACTAATATTACTGCAACAACTACAACTCTATATTTTGCTGTCTTTTAAAATACTGTCAATTATGACAGTTGTGAACATAAGTGGAGTTAATATAGTACAGGTAGAACGTTTAACGCATAAGGATATTGTGTTTACACATTTTTTAAACATATCACATCTTTCTGTAATTAGGAATAAATTTATATTTTTCTCTGTGCGTTATAACGTTGCCAAATAACGTCACTTTTTATCACATCACCTTTTCATTTTATTTTATTTTCAGCAAAATATATTATGAGTAATTATAGATAGAATCGAAAATAATCGTTATTTTTTGTCTGAACTTTAACTCTTAATATTACATTTTTACTGAATGAGTGTTTATATAAAGTTCTAATAGACATTAAGATTAAACTAGTTATAAATGTCAAAAACTGTAAGGCTGTTTTACGCAATGACTTCATATTTTTTTCCTTCACTCAGAATATTTTTATTAAACCTACTAATGTATCATTTTAACCAAATAATTACATGTATTTCTTTTTTTTTCTTCTTAATTATAAATAATTATAAAAACATTTCATACGAAACTAATTATCTTGTTTGTTCCTAACATGAATAACATCCCAAACACAAAACCTGATAGAAATGTTTTTTGCACGCTAATTTCCACTTTATCATGAACATCATAACAAAACAGAAAAACTAGTTCCTCACATTATCAGTATAGCGTCCTGTATAGCGTGAGTGATACACAAACCACCACAGCTAGCGAGTCAACTAGCTCTGGAAATCTGGCTCTAGTAGGCTCTCGACAGTTCTCTCGCCCCAGCTCTTACTCGACACTCCCTCACCTCTAGCTTCTCTCGGGCGTCGCCTACTTTCTGCCCTTCTCTGGAGTCTGGAGTCTGGAGTCTGGACCAGTTTGTCTCCTTCTCTCGTACATCGTAGACTCTACTCTTGTAAATCTTTGCCTCTAGTAAATCTTTGCCTCCATGAGTGCGGGTGTTTCTCTGTTTGCGATGCCTCTCCTAGGCCTAATTTATTTCCGTGTCTGACTGTCTGCTTTGCTCTATCAATCCTTACATTTTTTCATCCAAGCCTTTTCTATTTAACACACTTTCTCTCTCTCTCTCTCTCTCTCTCTCTCTCTCTCTCTCTCTCTCTCTCTCTCTCTTTCTCGCTTCCCTCCACCACCACCCTCCTCTTTTTTTCGGAGAAGAATATATATATACAGAGAGAGAGAGAGAGAGAGAGAGAGAGAGAGAGAGAAAGCGGCCGAGACAGAGAGAGTCAGACAGACAGACAGAGAGGGGGATAAATATAATAGCGGTAACTGATGATACAATAAAGAGGTCTCTGTCTCTCCCTCTCTCTATCTCTCTCTTTCTTCCCCTCTTTCTCTCTCGCTATTTCTCTCTTTACTCCCTCATCACCTTTTTTCCAGTAGAAGTAGAAATTGTCCACGAAAATAAATATCTGCTTTTCTTCCTTTATCGATACCTCACCCCGTCTCTCTCTCTTCTCTCTATCTCTCTCTCTTTCTATCTCTCTCTTTCTCTCTCTCGCCCTCACACTTACTTTCTTTCCATTTTCTTTTTTTTTCTGCATGCATGCCTTACTTTATCCTAAAATCTATAAACCAAAAAAAAAAATAAAAAGACCAAGACAATTCTTTTTATTTCAATACAAGTTGCAGGCAAATATTCAGAGTGTAGTGCATCATTATTTTACTCAGCATTTTCATTGATGTCTGAAAGTAGATGCCTCTTGCGGTATACAACAATAGCCCGGTACTTTATTTTCTACGCCTATTCTAAACTAATGCACTATGGTATTGGAAAAGCAGAAAGCTCTCTTTTCCTGAACCCTCTAAAAGGTTGCCTGACGTAGTTGCGAAATGCATCATGCAGAACAACTAAAATAATTGTTATTAAGTGGTGTCATTTCCTTCTTTTTTTTAATGTCATGGAGAACGGGAGGATTGCGTTTTTCTTGTTGCTTTTCTCTGTATTTGAACCTTTTTCTTCACGTTTAGCCGTGCTTGTCATAGCATGGTTTGTAGAGCTTTATTGTAAATGTTTTTATGAGATGTAAATTTTAGTTAAAAACTTGTGTTTCATAATTCCAAGCATGTCCCGTTTGCTTATTTATTTTTCCGAGGTTCAATATAACCGTGTTTGTCTTTTCCCCGCTATTCTCTATTATTTATCTACATTACGGTTTAACGTACAGCTTTATTTTTTTCCTCTCTACTCCTCAATCTGTGCTTTTATATACGTATTATATTTTTGTTAAATATAGAACGTTATACTCTTGTTCCACCCTCTTATTGTTGTAATTTGCTGGCATATTCTCTGGTTTAATGGAAAAAGTAAAAATCCAACCACATTCACAATAGGTGCCCTTGCCCTCTTCAACAGAACCACGTAGAGATGTGCATATGTAGATGTGCTCATGTGTTTCCTTTGGCATTTTAAATTATATTTTCTTCTTTCTAATCTCAAGAAATTTCTTTAACTATAACCTTATCATATACCGAAATCAAAAAATCGTGAAAATTTAGGACATTCATCAAGTGTCTATAAAAGTTGACTTAAGTATAATTTTTAGGTTAGTATATTTTCTTTGAGAAAATGAAAAGAAAAAGAGTGTGATAGAGTGAGATATATATAGATAGAGGGAGAGAGAGAGAGAGAGAGAGAGAGGGAGAGAGAGAGAGAAAGAGAGAGAAGGAGAACCACTAATGTATACTACCTATCACAGATTTACCCTGGCATTAAACATTTCAAGTAATGAGGTGTCTGTTGTAAAGAATAATTATTGTAACCGGTTAGATGTGAGCAAAAAGCAAGAATTGGTGTGGTGGTTGTTACCTTTCATTGTTCTTAAAGAATTTTAAGGGTAGAGTGAAATACATTAAACACGAAAAGTGTGCAAATTCTCCTCTCCCCTCCCCTCCTTTCCCCAGCCTTGTGTAGGTTAGGAGTACACCAGTGTTTGGCAATTGAAGTGACAGTTTTCTTCGATGTTTGAATGCAATAATATTCGTATGATTAGAGTGTTTGCCAATTGGGGTGACAGGCTTATGCGATGTTCGAATGCAAAAATATTCGTATGATTAGGATTAACAATTATGTACAATTCAAAAAGAAGTGACTGTAAAGAACATAATTTTGTGTTCTAAATTTTGAATAGTGTATCTTCAAAATTCTAGGGACTTTTCATGTATTTGTCCGCAAAGGTTAAAACTATGATCGAAAATGGTTACGTTTCGTGGAATTAGATCTCTCGATTTATAATGCATTGCCACCGAATTGCCTTGCCATTCAAAGAGACCATGGTTTATACCCTTAAACCACTACGCTGCCTAAACACTTGTGATAGAGTACTGATAGATTTATACAGAGAAATACAATTTGGCAAGGTTCTTTTCTAAACAAAACATAAGAGGTTTTGAGAGAGAGAGAGAGAGAGAGAAGAGAGAGAGAGAGAGAGAGAGAGAGAGAGAGAGAGAGAGAGAGAAAGAGGAGAGAAAGAGAGAGAGAGAGAGAGAGAGAGAGAGAGAGAGAGAGAGAGAGAGAGAGAGAGAGAAAGAGAGAGAGAGAGAGAGAGAGAGAGAGAGAGAGAGAGAGAGAGAGAGAGAGAGAGAGAATAGGAGACAGTGGTTACTCTTGGCACACGCCTGTTATTGCACATGTTCGCCGCTCCACGTAAAGTCAACACGTACCTGCTGTCTATGTGCCATGCCAGTGACGTGTCCGTCCGCTCTGATTGATTTTGTTAGCACAACATCTGGTTGGCAGAGTAACAGTGGCAGTCGTGTGTGGAGAATAATAAGCAACTGATACCTGAAAAATGGATAGTTTTCTAACCTAATGAACGATCTTGAGAAGAAAAAAAATGTTCTTTTTCTTTTTGATTGATGAAAATATATATACGTTTTGTCAAGCATATAATACGCTCAGCAAACGTATGTCTGATCTTTTTTTTTTATTGATTTGATAGTTTTCATGATTCTCTTATTTCTCTTTGTCCTTCATCTTCCTCTCTTTCTCCTCTTTTTTTCCATCCATGTTCTCCATCGCCTCCTCGCCTTTCTCTTACTCTTTTTCCTACTCCCTCATCTTCGTTATCATCAGCATTATTATAATTTTATAGGATGTCATAAATTATTATAGTTATCACGAATCAAAAAAAATGTTTTTCAACATAATAATCCTTCACACCAACGATGTTTGTTAGTGGTTTTAACACTTCCTTAATGTCATTGTTATTTTCAACTTTTTTACTGTGAAATTTACTTTAATGTCGGAACAGTCGAACTGTTTTGGTTTTCCTATTAATATTTCTGTTTCGCTCAAAAAGAGCGTCTCTCAAAGCGATCAAACCGATCCACAGTGAAAACAAAGAGATAAAGGGAGAAAAGATATATACGTGGTATGATATTTGTAGGAGAGGGAAAGAGCAGGGTTTCTTAATTGTTAGTATGTATAGTCATATTTGGGGAAAAGATAGGTGGGATATAAATAGAAAACATTTGATATGTTAATATAATTACTAAGGGTCGATTTACTGTCTTGTTTTCAAGTAAAATCTTTGTCAACAACTCTGGACATTTTTGTATCTTTGTTGTAATAACATTCCTATAACGATCCTATCTGCCGAGTATTTAAAAAATACACATATAATGATTTATATAAATATTGACCAATGTTAAACTGCAATGGGTGGATCCATTTGCTTATATTAGATGTTTGTGAACATCACTGGTTAATTTGGTCTCGGTAAGGCTGTGTTGACATCCTTGTCACAGTTCTATCTGTCAAAGTTGTAAAAAAATACCATGCAAAGATAAGTACAGTAATATTAATCAATATTAAACTATTATAAGAATATTAATTTGCTGAAATTAGACCTTTGTCAATTACATTTTGTAATTTGGTATCTTCGAAGTTTTGTTAACATTTGTATTTCTGTTGTATCCAGTGTGTAGAAAATACCATGTAATGTTTTATATAATCACTAACCATTGTAAAACTTTTGCTCTTTTGCGTTCTCTCCTTTTAATATTAAAACTAGATCAAGCCGAAGGATGATCAATTGAAGTTCTTCAAGTAGGCCACTTCAGCAGTTCATTCCGAGACTCAATGCGAGAATGGTCTCAGCCTGGTGGGATACCGAGAACTGCCAACAAACCTAGACACTAAAGTTTAAAATATCATTTAAAAAAACCAGTAAAGTAATTAAGTAGAACGTATTTTTTCTGAAGTTTGTATGTTTGAACTGCACTCCAACAAGTGGCTCTGAGCAGTAAGAGCAAATAGTGGAGATAAATGAAGACTGTAGAAACGATCAGGAATTCCTTTGAATTTCTTGTTTTTTGAAATACTAATTAAATACTCAGAGGCTTCAATGAAAAGTGTAAGGGCAGATATAAAACAAAGAATATGGTAAAACAGATTGTTGAGTGGTAGTGTAGAAGTACCTGAACCAGGTTTTTCGAAAATAACAACAACATAACAAACAAGGTACCATAATGGTCGTCATTATTTTATCCCCCCCCCCCTCTCTCTCTATCTCTCTCTTTCTCTCTCTCTCTCTATTTCTCTCTCTCTCTCTCTCTCTCTCTGTCTCTCTCTATCTATCTATCTATCTATCTATCTATCTATCTATCTATCTATCTATCTATCTATCTATCTATCTATCTATCTATCTATCTATCTATCTATCTATCTATCTATCTATCTATCTATATATATATATCTATCACACTTTCATTTGTGCGGGTTAGCTCACTCTACCCTCATTTTTTAAATTATGTCCTCATCAATAAACAAAACACCTTTTCATCAACGGAAACCTATGTAAAAGCATATTCCATTTCTCTCTGTTGAAAATTTCCAAAATGTATTGCTTACTCTATATTTGTCTTTTCATCTTACCTCGAACATTTTTTTTATCATTTCTGTTATTTCGTGTTGTTCGCTTCATGGATTGCTATGTTAACGATGCTTATATTATTTCTGAGAAGGTTTCAAATGAACAAGTACAAATTATTTCAAGTCCTATAACCAACTACCCGTCTTTTCCAGTCGCAAGTATCATTGTCACCTAACCACAACACATAGTTGTTTAGACCATTGAGAACACAAAATATTACGATATAACTTTTCGACATTTAAGATGTTGATTGACCTGTTGATGCAGGGATACATATTTGCCCTTTTTTCGTATTGATGTAGGCCCCCTAACATCGTGGTAGAGCAGTTTTACAAATCTCTTTCTCATAGCATTGATGTTTTTACTCCTTCAACTTCCTCGTTGCGGTTTTTGCTTGCCTTTCACCCGCTCCCTTGACTCCCTCTTTCTCTTTCTCACTTTGATTCTCTTTCTCTCTCTCCATCTATCTCCCCTCCCTCTCCCTTTCTCTCAAGCTCTCTATCTCTTAATGGCTTTTCTTTTTCTTTTCATCTCTTTCAAGCTCTCTCTCTCTCTCTCTCTCTCTCTCTCTCTCTCTCTCCCTCTCTCTCTCTTCGACTCTTCCTCCGTTTGTGCTCCTTCATCTCCATCGTATTATTACTCATTCTTTCCTACTGCATATTTCATTCTCATTATTAACAGAAAAATAGCTCATAACAGTCTTCAAACAACCACCAATCTGAAGCTAACGAACATTCTCCTTGAAAGCAAGTCCTTAACGTTTCCTATCAACGAGCAATCAGAGACCTGGTTGTGTGGAAACTTCGAGGAAATAAGCACAGGGGGTCTCTGGTACTCTAGTATTCTATACATTCTACACGTGAGTGCGTGGACTTAAAGAATGAAGAAGGGCAGGCGAGGTAGGAGGTCCTTGGGAAGAAGGGCAGATGATTCTTCAAGTGTATAGTAAGCACAATTAATGTTCGATTTGTTCGATTTGTAGACGCACAATGAGGTATTGAGTGAGAGAATTAAACAAGTAAATGCAAATTAATAGGGGAGAGTTGAGTTGAGTTCGTTTAACGTCCAACATTAGCACTATATAGACTATATTGTGGACGGGTACCAAAAGTAATGTCTGACAATTTTATGAGCGGACATACACAGGAGACGGGCCTGGTATACCACGACTCCTGTCTCAGCTAGTCACATACTGATTCACTCAACCACTTACGGTGGACGAAATTGGACAAATACATCTGCCGATCGTGGGATTCGAACTGCAGAAGTCCCGATCTGGAGTCCCAAAAAAAGAAGGCAACACGAAAAGAGTAGACAGAGTGGTGATAAACAGTGAACAAAGAGTAGAGAAGCATAAGTGAAAATGATCTTACAATGTTAACGTATCTGAACGTAATTAAAAAGAAAAAAATACGGACACTTTTATAATCTAATTCATAGAGGAGGCAGCCGAGTTTTGTGTTATTACATTTTATAATAAAGCGAAGTTAGTTTAGATAGAATAAATCTGGTATAACTTTTACTTCATAAGAATGTATAAAGAAATAAACAAAAGCAAATAAATTAGTGTACTCAATTAACAGAAAACCCCGAATGCAGCGCAAATAGCTATGGTTTCTATAAATTTGACAGCGTAGAAATAATATGGTTCTCCAAGAGTTTAGAAATACCAATTTGGTATTGAGATAGTGTTGTTGCACAAAGTATTCGTCTGACTTTATAAACATTTTAAGTCTCAACTAAAGAGCAAATTCTATGAATTAATTTACTTCCTATAAACTCAAAATAACTTAGATTGTTTTGCAGAAACCATACATGTAATTATTATTCACCTTTGTCTACAATCATTATTATTCCCTAACCTATACACTGGCTTCTCACGTTGATGCCAGGTGGGTCTTTATTAAAGGGCATAATTTTATAAAAAAAAATACAAGGAACTTCTTCAAAGGTGACCTTGGTAATTGAAGGTGCTGTCTAGCGTCTGATTTGAGGATATTTATTTCCTCTGCCTCATGAGATACATATAACAACTAATTAGTAAGGAACAAAATATACTCCAGAAAATGTTCTTTGTTCTTATTTATTGATTAAAGAATAATATCACCTAAAAACTGTCAAAATATACTCCAGAAAATGCTCTTTGTCTTAATTTATTGACTGCAGACTTATATCACATCAAAGCGGCCAAAAAATGAAAGAAATATAATACACTCTGTTCCGCCCCACTCTTGATGTAAATTAGATGTAACTCAACAAGACAACTCAATGGGGGGATAAAGGATGTTCCGAGAGATTGCTTGTGGATGTACACCAAAATAATGGTAGAATGCTATATATGTAAATTTAGTCGCTATGCACAGCTAACACTGTAGGGGTTTAATAGTGAAAAGAACAATGGTAGAGATTTGTTGTAGTCTCATCCCTTACTCGGAGAAAAAAAAATAATGTTCCCCTGAAGAATGTATGAGTATGATACTTTCTTGAAGTGAAATAAATATTAGACTTCTTGTTCTTAACTTTTTAAAGTTCTTGTAGTGAGACGCATTTGTTGTAATAATCAAATTGTTTTTAACTGGGGAGACTCACATGAATTTTTACGATAATCTCATACATGATCAAAGAAAGTGTATTGTACGATCACAAAGCCAAAAGTTATGAAGCATCCAGATAGTGGGAGGTTTTACAATGAGATCTTTGTGTATGTTCACTGAAATTATTAAGGAGGTTGCTTCTTTCTTTCAACATAAGTAAAATCTATGTTTGAACCTTTATCAACCTTCTTAGTTACACTGCAATGAATACAGAAATAAACTAAGCATGCGTCACGATAACTCCCCGTATTAAAAGCAGTGTACGCTTTTTTGTTAACGTCTCACTTAATCTATTGACTCTGGTGCACAAATAGTGCTACAAAGAATAAAGCTGTGAATAAAAACAATATAAAACTGTGATATGAACATCGTGTATACCTAACAACACTACATAGAAGTTGTATGAGGCATTTCGAAGGAAAATGTCTAAGCGACTTCGAAAAAAACACTGGCATTTGATTTGGAAATAAATGATAAATGGGTATATACCTTGGCAAGACAGGTGCTTGAGATTATGTTTACATATATAAAGATTTATTTCTAAAACAGCGCCATGTCAATTGACATATCCTACTCATTTTTTACACTGTATTTCAAACAGCAGCGACGAGTGATGAAGACCTATCCAGAAATACAATTTACTATCATATTTTATTTTAAACTGACACCAAATTAATTACAATGATGGCTTCGTAAAATATTTAGAGGAAATAAAATGTCTAATGAAAGAAATATGATCTTAATACACCTAGTTAAAAATCCCATTTCAATTTCGATGATTAAAAGAACAATCTTTTGGAAAGTGGCTGGATTGTACTTTTATGAATTAAAAAAAACAACAAATAGAGTTCAAACTATTTAAAGACCTATGTTCAGCAGCTGTTTTAAAAGTAAATTTCCTGTAGACACCCGCTTTTATATCCGCATTCTGATAAAGCACCTTAATATAAAGGGTACCTTTAGCAAGAGGTATCGGTCGATTTTGTTTTTCTGAAAATACATTTTAAGTACGGGGCACTGAGACATATTATAAATAAAAAATTAAAAATATCTGCACAAAGAAAAACTCTCTAACGTGTGGTTTTCCTCAAGTCACATTGTCTACATTTAATTTTTGTCTGTTCAGAAATTTCACTCTTGACTATTAAACGCTGAGTTCTATATTATTTTCTGATCCTTTCCATCTCGTACCAGCAAGTGATGCAAAATCGTTTCTCCTTACACATTCCCAAACAAAGTGAAAATCAAAACACTGTCATGGAATCCATATGAGAAAGCAAGGAGCAAAATAGTGAAGGAAGCGAAAGGAAGGACAGAAATAATTACAAAGATGGCTTTGTTCAGCCTGAGACCATGGTCGAGGTTTTCTTTGGTAGAGTCCGAATGACTAGAGGATATTCCATCACATCTTTTGAGACGGGCACGTTCTGTCAAGACCAGAAATGAGAAGCACTGGGGCCGAGAGAATAATATCATTGCTTGTTTTCACTCGAATTAATTTGTTCGGTACATGCTTCTTTCTTTCTTTAGATCAGATTTGTTAGAGATTAGTATAGGAAGAGAAATTAATTGATCAAGCAGTATTGATAATACCATCTAAATAACCCCAGACTGATACAAATACATAATAATATTTTAAAACAAACCTCTTTTTTAATATTGCTATTCTCAGTTATCTTTGGTTTGATGTTCAATTATTACTTGCGTTTGTTAAATGTATAAAGGTGGTGACTGGAACACTATTGGTTGTGATATTTTTCCACTATTGTCGTGATTCGACTGTTGACCAACAGTGTCGTCTTTGGGATATGAACCATGCTTTCTGTTATTGCTTTAGAATGTGTTAGTAAAAATACACTATAATATCATACACCATTATTTTAATCCCTCTTAAATTTATGCGTGGAAATAGAAACTAAAATAGCCAAACAAATTATTGTATAACATTGTCAATTATTAAAAAGGGGAAACATCTTTATTTAGTGAATCTGGTAGATATAATCTGAGAAAGTCCTTTACAGCAAGCAAAGCAGAAGTCTGGCTAAAATTACATATAGCATGATTTATATTTCTGAATTTTTGTTAGGCTCTTAAGTTTGTTAAATATTTTGACTACATCATCAGTTCAAATTGAGCAAGCAATAAATAATTAATTTACGTTATGTATGCTCTAATGTCATTTCCAAGCCTCATTTTCCATAAAGATCTTTCATAACGGTGATTGAAAAAAATATGAAAATAATATAACATATCCTTCTCTCTGATTCATAAAAATTAACCACGCAATCCAGGTATCGATCAAGAATCCACTACCAATTAAAACGCAGAAAGCTTTGTTAACGTTTACAAGTTGTAACAATTTCATGATAATAAGTATACAATTTTAACGCTCGTGTCTTTCTTAATAAAATCTTCAATTATAACACTTTTAAATTATAACATTTTTTGTATTATTTATTTGTTCTTTTTGAAATGAAGTTAGAAACCTTTTTAGCCGGCGGCAGGCTAATTTAACCAGTGCATGAGCTTTTACACTGCCACTGCACTACATGGAAATTGAGTATGCATAGTTAAACAAAATGCAAGCTCAGGAAAGGGGAAAAGAAAAGATAATATAAGATTTCCAATTGTTTCTTTTGAAAAGTTGAGGGCAGAGTGCAATTATTTTAATACCAACAAACATAAGAGATATTTATTATCAACCAGCAAAATGTCTTTGAGGTTGTTTTTTTAATTGCAGTGAGGCCAATTAGCGCATTAAATCAAGCGTGTTTTAAAAATAGATTTTTCTTAAGCCACAGAAAAAAGATAAAAAAATGTGTTCAGGTTAGGCTTTGACGTACATTTTTCTATCTCTGAGAGCACTCAATAAATCTAGGAGTTTGTTGCGTCACTGTTATAGCATGGCACGTTTACATCGTTAGGACGAGATGGTGGGTCGTGGTTTTAGCAAAAGGAAAAAAGAAATAACCTCTTAGCGTTGATGTAAAGAGACAACGTTTTATATCTGAATTGAGAATGTTTATCAAGAACTTTACGAGAAGAACGCGGCTTCAATAATATCATTGAAAATGAAGTGTCTTTAAACCTACATTTACATACAATTAGGGGAAATATTTGATTTCTTTTTTAAACTAAATATAGCACTTTGCGATCAAATTCTAAATCCATTAAAATAGTGTTAAAGTGTATGCACTGGCACAGTCTTTCGAGCTATACATTTCGACCATTTTTAGGAGAAAAAGAAAAGCAGAAAAAAGAGTGAGTGAAAAGTCAAAAGAGAGAGAGGCAGAAAACAGGCAAATGATAGGCTGGGAGTTTTGGCATAGCTGCAGCCACATGCAGACTTTGTTTACATTGAGGTAGATTATATCAGTCTGTTAGACAACATTACATAGAAAAGCCTAAATAAATTTAATGATGTAAGGATACCAATGCTTTTAACTTGTTAGTTAAACCTTACAAACAGACGCTTTCGTGTACACTTTGTTAACTTTCATATGCTTATTAAGATGCTGTAAAATCTGTCAGGCTAAATGTCCACTAGAAGCGTAAGTTTAATTTTTAATGGATGTTCCAATAAAAAAAAATTCTTAACAAGTCAATTTTCAAAACGTGTATAATATAATATAGAAAATATTCTATCATTAACAAATATTGTGGGAACAGAAAAGGCATCTAGAACAAAATCCATGAATTGTAAAAATGAAATCACATTCTAGGTGAAGGCAACTTTCCATCATTACAATTTTACGAGAAATTGGTTAATCTAAACAAGGCAGTCAGGGTCCCTAAGAAGCTAATGTACAAAATAATCTTCTTTGTCACTTAAAAAGTCGCAAAAATTATAATATAGTTATAAAACACGGGTGTAAAATATTATTTTAAATCCTGAAGAAAACCATTTTGCGAGCGAATCAGTGTATGTACCCAGTATGAGTTACGTAAACCTAATCTCTGTATATGTTGTCTTCTAATAATTCTCTAATACGAAGCCAGCCGTTAAGAAAACCATATTATCGATCTGGACGTAGGAATCAATTCGGGTGAGTGTCTATTATCATGTCTGGAGGGAATTGTGGGCGGCGCCAGCCCTGCTCCCTGTAGACTCGCCTGCTCCATCTATACATAATGCGGTGAGCGCGCTATTGAATATCCATACTAGATTGCCCGTTGTTAAAGGTGTCTGGGTGGAATGACTCCCAGGATGGGGAAAATTCATGCCCTTCTGGCTAGTGCTGCTGGTCTACTTGTTTCCACTTTCGCTTTTGTTATGTTGTTTTTTTCCTACACCGTAGATATAGAGTACATTGTATCTAGATATAGTTGCTTGAAATTGTCTCAATCGAAAACAATTTGGTCTTGAAAATAATATTCCAGACAAATTACAAGCTAGTTTGGGTTAACTGGTTTTGACAATCTCTTTAGAAAGAGCATAAATCTGTCATATTTAATATTAAAGGGTAGAACTGTATTTCTTGAGTTGGAAAAGCTCCCAGAGTCTTTAATTAAATCACAAGCTTATAATTACAATACTTCACTATAATTCACGTATATTCACACAAAAACAAGATACTTATATTTATTCTATAAAGAGAAATAAACTAGACCAAAGCACCATAAAAGTGTTTTTCTTCACAATGTCTTAAGTTTCCAAGAGGATAATTGGTGAGGGAATACAAAGAAAATGGACAGCATATTATGATAAAAAATACGTCGCTCCTTACCATTTACAGATGTCGTCACTCCATCTTTATTTTGGCCCACGATGATATTTTTAAACCCACTTACTTGCCAGGCTTGGTATTCTTTTCCACTTTCACTTTGCTCTTTTTGGCACCTCGATTGCTGTTTTTCACCTTTAGATCTTCATAATGGTATTTTGTCATTTGAACTTGTAACTATTACAATTTTGTCTATTATTCGATTTTAAGTTGATTACTGTTTCTACTCATTGTCTCTGTCTGTATCCCATAGATCATACTAGGCATGTGACAATTAATTAAATTCTCGGTTCAAAAATTGTTGGGGTGGTTTTTTTTGTGTATATTAATCCACGTCTCGGTGTTCTGTTGTACTTAGTTAAACTCGCCTAACATTCCTCACCTTGACCTTTTTCAAAATTTAATGTTATTAATTAACCACTTTTTATATATTTCTTCATTTTTATTAATTGTGTAGAGATGAATCAGTAGCCTATTTCATTTTCTCAGTGCACTTTGCAACAATTTTTTTTTTTCATTTTTTTTTATATTGACCCATAAATAGACATACGATTATGTAGATAGGTTTAGACAAACAAATATTTTTCTGTTATATATATAAGAGAGAGAGAGAGAGAGAGAGAGACAGAGAGAGAGAGAGAGACAGAGAGAGAGAGAGCGAGAGAGAGAAAGAGGAGAGAGAGAGGGTGGAGAAGGGTGGAGAGAGAAAAATAGAGACAGACAGGCAGACAAAAGAAGAGAGAGACATAAAGAGAGCAAGGTAAGGAGAAAGCGAAATATCCAAATCAGAAAAGGAACTAATGGTAGAAAGTTGAAAGAGCCAATAAAAGGATCATTAATCGCTTTGATAGGAAAAGAAAATAACTTTAGGCGTCTAGGGAGAGATAGGGGGGTAGTTTGCCCCTTAAAGTACACCCAAGAAGAAAGAAAGTGGGTGTTTTAAAGAACGTTTGGGAATGACCCCCATTAAAGGATCACGTCTAGATTTGTGTCATTTCAAATTAAACTGGTTCCAAAATGCAATCATTTTCTTTCTCTCTATCGATTTGCATTCATTTCTCTTTCTATCTGGCAATATCTGTCTGCCTTTATCCTTATAGCTCTGTTCTTGTTTATACCTTAGACTGTTCCTTTCGTTTCTAGTTTTTTTTTAGCTTTTTTCGATTCATATATCTATTTTGTACTCTCTACCCCCCCCCCTCAATCCCCCCCCCCTGTTTGTTTCTCACTACCCCCCCCCCTCTCCCCCCCTCTCTCTCTCTCTCTCTCTCTCTCTCTTTTGTACTCTCTCTCTCTCTCTCTCTCTCTCTCTCTCTCTCTCTCTGTCTCTCTGTCTCTCTCTCCATCCTCCCACCCCTAGCCTATTCTGCCCCTCACTCTATCTACCTATATATCTATATCTCAATATTTTAAGCTTCATGAATACTCACGCTCATGCATTCATTTCGCATAGGGATACGTTTAAACTGTTCTCGAAACAAGAAAGCATAATCAATACTATATTTCGCAGGATCGATATCTCTTGCTTTCATAAATTGGAATATACGTTATTTTTCCTCTAAACTTGCTCCTGAAACCTTCGGTAAAAGCTAGATGGATTGTTACAAAACGTGGGTATAGCTGTAACAAAATTTACGATGTGTACATTATTGATAAAATAAAAAGCAAACATAAAAACATTCAAATATAGGACCCTTTTTAACATTTTGATGCTTAGCTATCCACGAAGATACATGTTTGATATAAGGTCAAATTTGGAAAACATGATCAAAAGGAAGAAATATTTGTTTTCGTTAATGTGTTGATATCTAACCCAATTTAATATGTATATAAACGCCATACTCGATAGAAATAATGATATTTTTAACGCTGTAAATATTATAAGAAACAACCACCACTGCATTATGATTGGTGTCCACGATGAAGAAAACATTAACTAAGTAAGTTGTTTTTTTTTTTTTTACTTTTTGGTTGCATTTGCTTTTCCTTTTGCTCATTGTAAGATAGGCCTACTTTTTTTTTATATAAAAATACTTTCATCTGTTAATCTTTATAGTTTAATTCAAGGTGTCGATAATCTCAAGCCTGACAAAGCAACATTCCATATGCAATTTTGAAAATGTTTCTAGTGTAACAAGCCTCATAATGCCTGCAAAACAATGACGATCTTAGATTTGAAGAGAAATCGGTTTATTGATCCAGCTGCTCTCAATACCACCCGTCTACGCTGCAGTATTAGTCAACCTGTCTATGCTGCAGTATTAGTCATTCCTATTGAACGTTTGTTGAAAAAAACTGCGCAATTGCGACAATGAAGGCACAATGTCTTCAAACAAAAGAATCTCGACATTGGCTTAACTATTGATTATTAAAGTAAAGTTTGTCGTCTCACACTGTCTGAGAAAGCATTGGGAATTACGTTTAAGGGGTATAAATATTAGCATGAACGTTGTAAATTATCTTATTAACTTCAAATGTAAGTACCAAAAAGCATTAGATTATAAACGGTGTATAAGAAAGTAGCTTATGACATTGGCTTTTTGAGACATAGCACTTTAGCAGTTTAGTTCCATGAGAAGTTTGTGAAACGAAAACCTACACATAGGGAAGAAGGAAGAAAAGCAAGAAAAATAGAAAACTCAGAAGAAAAAGACAATCAAGGGGTTGGATGTCGGAGGGAGGAGAGATGAGGACAAAGAGAAAAAAAAAAAGAGAGAGAGAGAGAGAGAGAGAGAGACTCTCTCTCTCTCTCTCTCGTGAGAGGTAAATTTTGTTAAAAACAATTGAAGATATGTTATTTTGAAAATGTAACAAAATGAGTGGATTGTTTTTCGGTTCTTTTTTATTTATATTGAGTCAATAAGGAAAAAGGTGCGACAAATAGTTGCCATATACAAGTCGGCATATTGATAAATTTTAATCAAGATTATTGTTCCAGTTAGTTCAAATCTGTGACATATAATTTATTACAAATATAAAGATTATCGTACTTTTATTTTTCATTTATAAAAATATTTTGTTTGAATTGGATAAAAGCAAGGGAACTCGTTGGTGCTCTTTGTTTTTGTGTGATGAGGTGGCTCAAAGGTGCTTTTTTGATCAAGACTCAGGGTTCATGATTTGACTAATACCCTAGTGAGCGAAGCTTTTGTGTGTGTTTTGTTTGTTTTGCTTGTTTAGGTACTTGGTTTTTGTTACTGTAAATTTTTATACATTTTCATAAAATCATACTGAATCTCAATAATGTAATTTTTTTTACTTTTAACCCTTGTGTAAGTTTTAACCCTGATGCTTTTATGGGGATTAGTACAATGCTGCGGTAGCTTAGAACTCATTATGAAAATATGCTAAAAAGAAGGCTTTTTAAGGCGAGTCGTAAGCTAACGCGACGTTGTTCTTTTGGGCCCTAATGGTTGTTTAGTATCTAAAATTTACAACGCAAACTTCATAATTGAAAGCTGTATTCGTTTTTGGACACATTTTAAGAACTTCGCATTTATTCCATTATGTTGTTTTTTGGTGGGGGGGTTTTGACAATTTATCTCAAAGCAACTTCGTGTTGTGCATTCATATGGCTGTAATGAAATAAAAGTTATTAAATTTGATATTTTATTATTGAAATTATACAAGTAAAACCTCACGCCAATAAAACATGATGAACAGCTTTGGTCGGAAAATATTTATTTTTTTTAAATTACATTTGTTCTGCTAGAAAATAAAAAGTACACAAAAATAAAGTCATTGCTTTGTTTGTCTGATTTCAGTGTTTATTAAAGCACATAGTGAGATGTACAATATTTTTTATTATGCTATAGCGTGTCAATATTCCATTAACGCATGGGTTCAAAGACTTGAACTTATCTTTGTCCAGGGATATTATTAACGTAACATGTAATTTTTTTTATTCCTTAAAAAATTAAAATTTATAATGCGCGAGACCGTATATTTTTCAAGTTGGCTGTAATTATCAAGATTCAAGTAGTTCTAAATAATCCCCTGTGTGATTTTTTTAAAAATCACAGCTCTTGGTTGAAGAGGGGGAAGGGGAGAGGGTGTATGGATTTGAAGATAAGACCACGCCTCCGGAAACGACCTTATAGTGAACCGGAAGTTGGATAGGAAACCAGACGTAATCAGTTCTGGTTGACTGGAGTAGGGGGCAATCGACGCCTACTGAAAAAAAATAGAGTAGTTGAAGTTTTCGGTTGAACGCTTTCCCTATACTAGGTTTAATCTAAAACGTTCGCATTTGATTGTTAAATCTAGTGTCAAAAAGCGATAACTAGTGCTAACAGGCCCATACGTACTAAAAATTATGTTGTTAATAATTTCGATTCAATTTAAACTTTTTTTTTTTCTAAGATTTATAATTATGATAATGATAATTATTTAGGATGGGCAAGTCATACTGTGCATATAGGAAGTATTGTGATATGTTGATCTTTTTATTAAAGAAAAAATGTTTTCTATTTACTAGTCACTAATTACTGATTTAGGTCTTTGTAAAAAAGGCTTACACTAAATTAAAAAAATAAAACAAAAAACAGAGCAACATTTTCAATAATAACGCGAATTGTAAAATTGAACCCTGCATACATGTTTTTTATTGAAACAAATATATTAATTACATCTTTTTAAAAAAACCTAAAATTGTTTTAATTTAAATAAGTAATAATAAAAACGGAAAGCAAATCTTTAGGTTCGTAAGGCAACTTGCCTCTTGCTTATTTTAAAATATTTTCTTTTAAATAGTCAAAGTTCATTTACATACTTGAATAAAGACGAAACATATGGACGGAATCGTAATTGATTTCTTATAAATCAATCTTTGAATATCATGAAATCGTAACCTTGTATCAAAAGTGATTTTGTATTCTATATTGTTTATCTTTGTGTGATAAAACGTTGAAAGTCTGAGATCGCGGTACATGTTTCAAATGGAATGTTTAAAAAGTTAAATGTTAAATTAATTATAAACTCTAAACAGTGCTATTCTGACATTAGTTTGATGCAAGATCCCCTATGCCGTCTCTTCCTCTTCTTCTTCGTCGAATTCTCCCTCTTCTTCTGCTGTAGCATCCTGTAATAAGGAAATAGTGAAACGAAGCTTTAATTATCCACACGTATTGATGGATTACCTCAGGGCCATACAATATTAATTTTTTAAAAACCAAAATAAAGGAAAATATTCACGAGTATGCATAGGTGGCATTAGTGGGGGAGAAAGAAAGAGGTTTTTAAAAAGCTGGAACAAAGAACAAAAGGAAAGGAAAAGATAGTTTAATTAGAAAACATTAATTAATTGGTTGTTTATCATTTCCAATATCGGCGAGATAAAAACAGGCGAGATTTGAACCTAGATTTGTGCCAGTTATTTTCTCTTTAAGGGACATTAATGGACATAAACCATTTGGAACGATTGACAGCTGTAATCGATAACTCTGGTTACAAGATTGATTGATATTGATATGAAAGCCCATATTGCAAATTTATTATATTAAAAATTTTCATCGATTTTGCCCACGGCGCGTAGCAACTAGAATAATAAGAAGGGCAATGATGACAAACTAAGGAATAAAACAGTCGGATTTCGGTCAGTTACGTATTCTGTTTGATAAAGTTCTAGTCCTTGAAAATTCAGGTTACTCGGTACAAGTATTTACAATGCAAGCTCCAAATCGTGATGAATGATCATTGCATTTTTTAACAGTAAACATTTCTTTAAACATTTCTTTGAACTCTTAATAACCTCTTTTAAAGACTAAAATGTTACGCATCTTTTGCCACTCTTGACTCTTTTGCTTGATTATCTGACTATATTCTCCAACGTAAAGTCCATGGTTTCCATATATATTACATAACTCTTGGCAAGATCGCATTCACTATAATAAATTATTTATTTCAACTGAGTTTGGTTTAACATTAGAACTATAAAAAGTACCTGGTATTGCTGATATTCAGAGACCAGATCATTCATATTGGATTCCGCTTCAGTGAACTCCATCTCATCCATGCCCTCGCCCGTGTACCAGTGGAGGAACGCCTTGCGTCGGAACATGGCTGGGGAGACCACCGAAATAGGAGGAAAATAATGATGATCATCATTATATTGGTGGTGACTGATGATGATGATGATGATGATGATGATGATGATGATGATGATGATGATGATGATGATGATGATGATGATGATGATTATGATGATAATGTTGATGTTAATGTTGAGGATGAAGATGGCGAAGATGATGATGATAAGGAAGAGGAGGAGGGGGAGGAGGAGGAGGAGGTGGGGAAGGAGGAGGAGGAGGAGGAGGAGGAGGAGGAGGAGGAGGAGGAGGAGGAGGAGGAGGAGGGGGAGGATAATGGTGAGGTGGATAGTTTTCATGACTATTTGAGGGGGGTGACGGGTCAGTTACAAAGGTTTAATGCGGAATATGAAAATGGTGAAACTGGTGATGGTTATGATGATAACGATCGTGATAAAGAGGATGAAAGGCAAAGGAAGAGAATGAGAATGAAAGTAATGCATATACAATAATGTAGTATTAGAAAATTGACATTTTTGTGTTAATTTAACGCTTCGCTAGGAACCAGATAAAGAGGCAGAGAGTAATTTTAATTAACAGCTTGAGCCAGCAACAATATTGGGAGAAAATATTTTTTATAAATTGGGTTATTGTGTTGAATAAATTAACAATGCCTTTTCATTACGTTAGCTTCAAAACAAAAGCTTTACTGCGGCACCGGGAAAATAATATTGATATCAGTAACGTTTTTTGAGAAAGAAATAGATAGTACTGTTGGAGACTTATTGATCTTTTTGTTTTTCTCTACTATCTTAGTTTTCTGGTAGTCTTCCCATAGTAATAAGCGAATGTCACTGCTCTTTACAAATAGACTAAAGTATTTTTTGCACCATTGACAATTTAATAACCTGTTTCGATTATTAACTTAACCATCAATATAAACGAATTTAACACAATGAGGAATAATATTGGGAGGGCACATTCATTAAAAGTAGCGCATATGTGTTTAAATAATGACTTAAGTTTCTGCGACTAAAATGTATGTCATTAAATCTACGGCTTCAGGAAAATGTCGATATCAATAACGTGGTTGAGAAAGAAATACGATATAGCGCTGCTTGAGGCTTATTGATCTTTTTATTTTCTTTATCACCTTAGGTTTCTAGTCGTCTTTGCAAAGTATAAGGCCCGGAGACTTGTTGTTTAGCATCCAATATCAGCACTATATAATCCTGTATAGTTGACGGATTCCAAGACCAAATTCTGACAGTTTTACATGTTGCTACACGGAGACAGTATGCGGATACTATGACTCCTATTTCAGACGATAATATTATACTGATTGATACCGACACAACCAGTTGTGAACGAAATTAGCCAAACACTTTTCTGATCGATCGTAAGTTTCGAAACAAGGAGGTTCCGATTGGGAGACCAGCACTCTACTACTAAATGCGCAACATTCCTTCCAGTGAGTAATAACATTAAAAATACGGAAGGCGTTTCTACGTTTTCCCCTCTGATTCTGAGGAAGGAAAACTATGAATAAATCAAATCCCAACAGCAGGTGATAATTCCCCTGGAACAAACTCTGCGGATTTTCTCTTTCAACAGTTTCTGAATATAGGCAGATTTCACATGCACAGAGCTAAGTCTCACCTGTAAACTGCTCGGACACTCGCTTGAAGAGCTCCTGTATGGCGGTGGTGTTGCCAATGAAGGTGGCCGCCATCTTGAGCCCTCTTGGCGGGATGTCGCACACGGCAGTTTTCACGTTGTTGGGAATCCATTCCACAAAGTAGGACGAGTTTTTGTTTTGGACGTTCAGCATCTGCTCATCTACCTCTGTAACCAACGAGATAAATCATGACTATGAGGAAGTGTGGCGATATAATGATGCCAAAAATGATTAATCTCGTGAATTATATTTCACCTTTTGTTATTTAGCTTTGTCACTTTTGCCGTCATATTTCTTGTGCTTAATTTTTTTTTTTTTTGTGCTTTCTAAAAATCTTTGTTAGATCAACAAAAAAATGGTCATAATCAAGAAAACGAAGTTTAAGCTCTAACACTAAAGTTTAATTAAAAAAAGTCTTACCTTTCTAATCGTAAGAGCGCTTCAGAATAATAAGCGTGTCGTAACTATAATTACTCGTATAAGTGCGTTTGACCCTGTTTAAAAATTATAAAAAGATAAACCTGCCCGCGGGCGTTGCTCTGTTTTTTTTTATGCGAAGACACTTTGATAAATATGGGTTCAAAATGTTTTCACATTATTATTTTAAGAAAAAAAACTATTTCTAAATGATAATCATACAAAAAATAACATTCATACAATAAATAACATTTAGCTAATGCTCATAGAGCATGAGCATCACCATCACCAATATTTTGCATAGGTGGACAATATTAAAGTAAATAAACCAGATTTAAAATGAGCCCGTTCATTTATGTTGAATCCTTTAATGTACCTATAATTGCTTTAAAAAATATAGTTTGTTTATTTTCGATACGTAGGCGATACTACCCAATGCTGATTTCTAAAGCATGAATGTTTTTTATTATCTCTTTTAATTATAATGTTATGCCTTTTGACATGTACTTAGCTATGGTTATAAAGCTGACAGCTGATTATTCGTGACATATGTTGCGACCAAATATATAAAAGTAATATTAAATTAAAACTAACGAGGTCATTTATCTCTGACATTTGTCTAGTATCTTCAAAATCAATTGTTGACCGAGGCACCGGCGAAAATAGGGTCATTGCTCTTTGGTTTTTTCATTATCACCTAGTTCTCTCATTATCTTCCCAGTATATGGGGAAAAGGGTAATCAAGACTTTTATCTTTTTTCAGAATCACTGACCTTTCATTGACATGCGTCCTCTGAACATTGCGGTGGCTGTTAGGTAGCGCCCATGCCTCGGGTCACAGGCCGCCATCATGTTCTTGGCATCGAACATCTGCTGGGTCAGTTCTGGAACAGTTAAAGCCCTAAAACAGAAGAACGATAGAATCAAATCTGTAACATAATAGTAGACTAAAAACTCTAATAACGAAAAGAACTACATCAACATAGATGATGATAGTATTTTCCCCCTTCAGATTGAGTAAACATTTCGTTATGACAGTATCTTTAATGCACTTCATTACAATATGAAAACCAAAGTTTCTAGACAACATTTTGTCTAAGTTCTGATTTTTAAGAATGACGGAATAATCCTTCATTTTCCTTCTAAACAAGGGACACAACTTTAGTTTTATAATTCTATTTGACTTGCCTGTACTGTTGGCTTCCCCTTGAAGTCAGGGGAGCGAAGCCAGGCATAAAGAAGTGTAGACGAGGGAAGGGAACCATGTTGACGGCGATCTTCCGCAGATCAGCATTCAGTTGACCTGTTCAAACATAAATATGAAAGGAGATGATTATAGCTGATTCACTTCCCACAATCATCACTAAATTCTAGTGGCAAAGAGCATTGTAAGTGAAATTGTATGTATGAACATAGTGTTAAAAAGGTCCGACTGAAAATAGCTTTTCTTTAACTACGATATATGCTTTGTTATCTGGACGTTATTTACAGACTAGAATGTATTCCTTGTGCAGTGTTTAAAGTTACTATGATATATTTGAAATCTTGTTAATTTCCTAAAAAATGGGAACGGAATGAAAATTGTCGATTTCAGGTTGAGTGATCAGTTACCTTGAAATTACATGAAATAGGTCCAGCACAGTATAAACAGAATTTTATCACACGGTGCATGTTATAGTCATCTTTTATTCTTTCTTCCACCGTTCTTACATTTAGGGCCAAGAAATTTAAATACATTATTCTTCCTTTTTTCTTCGTTTATCGTTCTCTAATCTAAGAAAACTATAAACATTCTTTGTCCATCTTTCTTTAAATGATAAAAAATATAAATATTTTCAATCGTCTGTGAGTGTGTCTTTCTCTCTCTCTCTCTCTCTCTCTCTCTCTCTCTCTCTCTCTCTCTCTCTCTCTCTCTCTCTCTCTCTCTCTCTCTCTCTCTTTCTCTCTCTCTCTCTCTCTCTCTCTCTCTCTCTCTCTCTCTCTCTCTCTCTCTCTCTCTCTCTCTCTCTCTCTCTCTCCTTCTTTGTATGTTTTTATGTATGTATAATTTTTTTTTCGTCAATGGTGTACCAGGAAATCTGAGGCAGGTGGTCACGCCGGACATAGTGGCCGAGATCAGATGGTTCAGGTCTCCATATGTGGGTGTGGTCAGCTTCAGGGTGCGGAAGCAGATGTCGTAGAGAGCCTCGTTGTCTATGCAGAACGTCTCGTCCGTGTTCTCCACCAGCTGGTGTACGGATAGTGTAGCGTTGTACGGCTCCACCACGGTGTCCGACACCTGAGGATCAAAATACAAGGTTCCAGATTCAAAGTTCATTATTGTCCTTCGACAGACACGTTTTAAGGGGCTTCAAAAATGTATATTGTCTGACTTCGTCCCCTACTGGTTAGATCGGTGTCGTTATAATAACTATTTTTGGCTGAGACAGCAGTAAAGGTCTACACGCACTAGAGAGGC
Source organism: Elysia chlorotica (assembly GCA_003991915.1). Classification (NCBI taxonomy): domain Eukaryota; kingdom Metazoa; phylum Mollusca; class Gastropoda; family Plakobranchidae; genus Elysia; species Elysia chlorotica. The sequence continues at coordinate 540,079 of RQTK01000076.1, forward strand.
GGGGGGGGGGGGGGTGGCTCATGTGATAGAGCGTTGGTTTCAAATTCGTGAGGTTCGTGGTACGATACCCACGATCTGTTAAAAAATTATTTGTACCGTTTAGTCTTCTACTGGTTGAAGCAGTGTCCCTATGAGGTGACTGACTGAGATAGGTGGCAGAGGTCCTATGTACCTCGGAATGTCTCTCTGTGGCAACACTTGCCCGTCCAGTTGTATTGAAATCAATACCACGACTGCAATTGCGGTGCGTTGTTTATTTGTTTATTTGGGGAAAAAACAAGTAAGTCATTGTAAATGTGTGCTTTACAATAAGTACACTCTAACATGACAAGAGGAGTTGGGGATCATTTAGCTAGGTATAAATGAGCGGATTCTGTTAACACATTCTATTCTTTGGTTTATTTTTGAGTAGTGATTTAGAACTAATACATGGCTAGTACAGTACAATTCATCGCAAAGACAATTCATATCATATTGCCTTTATAAGAAATGTCTAGACATTATTTTGTTTTAAACAATCATTTAACACAAAAGTAGGCACTGACAAAGATTGGCTAGGCAATGTCAATTGAATCATCAAAAAGATAAAGGCGTTGTTTAAATAAAGTGAATGCATCATCACTCCTTTCTTATTGTAAAAGAATCAACTTAATACCTCATATATAGTATTAGAAAAAATATTGAAAGCTGGAGTTTCAGGTAGTGGTCAGGGTGATTATATAAAAAATAGGGTTACAGTTTTTAAACTTAGAAATGAAAAAAAGAACAAAGACTTTGTAGGACTAGAACAATCAACTTCCAGAAGAAGCGTCGATACTGGATGCTTAACTACTTATTTTACTATCATGACTTACTTTCGGGCTGGGCACGATAGAGAAGGTGTTCATCATCCTATCGGGGTACTCCTCCCTGATCTTGCTGATGAGCAGAGTTCCCATGCCGGCACCGGTACCTCCTCCCAGGGAGTGAGTCAGCTGGCAAACAGAGAGAATAATCCAAAATGCCTTGTACTTTGTATGTATGACAATGAAGTTATTATGTGTTGTAACAATAGTTTAAGATAAAGTTAAATGTATTCGTTCTAAGACTGCTTTGAACTAGACTTTGAGTGAAACTTATGAAAAAATATTGTAGATATAAAGATTTACGAGTAAAAATGTTCTTTCGATATTGCGTATCTAAGTTAAGTTTACAACAAATGTGTGTGTAATACCATGTCCAAGTCTTTGTTTATTTCTTTGAGTTGGTTTAACGCCAAACGTCAGCACAACATAGGCTAAATGTGGACGGACCCCAAGACTGACATCTGACAATTTTATGTGCTGCCATACATGAGACAGGGCGGGATACCTGTCTGAGCTGGTCAATATTAAACTGACACATATCCAAATCAGTAGGGGGCGAAATCGCCAGAGCTCGAACCATGGACCTCCTGCGTCGGAAGATGATGTTCTACCCCAAGGATACCCCCTTCCCCATGCCTACGATGAATTGTCCTCCTTTATCCTAATAGCTTAGTTACTGAGAATGGTTTGAAAAGGTGTATGTATAAAATCAAAATATATTTGTCATTCGTTAGTTTCGGACTCCCCTTTCAAAAAGTGTCTGTACACTTCTGCTTGCCTGTCTAAGAGAGCTTTACTTTTTTTTAAAAACACACATATCCTCTAATAATCATCATCATCATCATAATAGTGTGGACTGCCTCCTACAAAATCTCATTTAAAGTGAGTGTCGCTGTACATATACTTTAATTTTAATTTCGTTGTTAAATCAGAGACTTTACATTTAGCGAGACGTTTCCCAAAAAGAGCTCGCAGTGCTATTGATATAGAGAGCTAGGCGGTCCACCAATCATCAGAGAGAAATGCTGAGGTGTTGTTGTTCTGTTTGTTGTTGTTGTTTTTTGTACTAAGGTTTACATAAGGAAGCTAACGCTTTAATTATCCCACCCTAGACACGCAAGAGTTCCTTGTTACACATCATTATTGGCGAAGATGGAGGGTGTTATACCTGGAAGCCTTGCACACAGTCGCAGCCTTCAGCCTCCTTCCTGACCACGTCCAGGACAGAGTCAATCAGCTCAGCGCCCTCTGTGTAGTGACCTTTGGCCCAGTTGTTGCCTGCACCACTCTGACCTGTGGTGTTTACAAAAAAACACACACACATAAAGAAAATGAAAATGCAAAGTTTGAGGATCTCATTTGTCGAAGGACCCCCCCCCCCCCCTTCGCGTTAATATGATGTTATTTTTCTATTGGTTTTGGTTCTTTGTTTTCTTACTATTGTAAAACTTAACTCAAAATACTTTCTCGCCAAAAGAAAACTCTGCATTACTAAAGTGCTTATAAACGATTTTACATGATTGTCGATATTCTATGAGTAATAACTAACTTTTAGTATTATTAGCTAGCAAATGAAAAGAAAGGGCATTGAAATGTGTGATAAATTAAGGAAAATTCTGCCCGCTTCTGTACTGGAAATTGTAATTGTTACAATACGTATGATTTTAATGAGATATGACAAAGCTCTATATTAAGAAATTCTACATTAAGATCACTCTTGATAATCATTGATCGTAATGTCGCAAACAAAAAAATAATTTTAATAATTTTTCAATGAACCAATAAAAAAATGATGAATAAACATAATTATATTATTAGAAATTATTACGATATTTATAGCTGTGGTAAAACCACACATACATTATAAGAAATTGTGGTTTTTACATGTGTTTTAATACAAATTGCTCCACTCAACTTAAATTATTCCTGAGTTATGAATTATGAAGCAACATGTCGTATTAGAAATTATGACTTTTCACAACTGTAGCATTGCAAAATGCCCCACTAGTAAATACCCATGCCTGGGTGAACTAACAAAATTTCGAAGCAACGCTATCTAATTATACATGCTGATTTTTTAGAGCCGTCGTAATACATCTATAAAATTGTCCCACTCACCAAAGACAAAGTTGTCTGGACGGAAGATTTGTCCGAAGGGTCCAGAGCGGACGCTGTCCATGGTGCCTGGCTCCAAGTCCACTAGCACACTTCGGGGAACGTACTTGCCCCCTGCGTGTGGAGCAGGTGGATACAGAGGATATAAAACGAACAGAATGGGTTTGTCTTAGAGTTTAATAGGCTTTAAGGCAATTAGGGTGAATCAGGCACAATGCCTTACACTATAAGAAACTCAAAAAGTTGAGATTTTTTGTTGTGCATGATTTATCCTGGTTGCCTTCATTCATGTTTTCAGCGAACAATGCTTGTCTTGCCCTTGATTTTGCTTGTATGCTTTTTGTAAGTATACTTTTGTTTTCAGATCAATACGAAATAAAGGTGGAAATTTATATGTTAAACCATTATAATTATGGGATATTGTGATTAGGTGTCATATAGTAACATGCCTAGGATATTCATTTTTTTTGGCATTATGTCTGCTGAGAATTATTGTAAGGGCTTCTTTATCTAAATCCCCATCTCTTTGTAGCTTAATTTATTCTCTTCTCTCATGCACCACACCCTTTTACTCCTTTCTCGCGTCCTCTTATTTATTGTCCTTATCTAATTATCTTTCTTAAATGTCACCCAAGTTTTCTCTATCTTTCTCTCTCTCTCTCTCTTCCTGTCTCTCTCTCTCTCTCTCTCTCTCTCTCTATCTATCTATATATCTCTCTCTCTCTCTCCCTGCTCCTCTATGTTTCCCTCCCTGTTCGGCTCTCTCTTTATCCACACTTCTCTTTTCATGACTATTTTTTTTTTCTTTTTCCTTATGCTTGTAAGTCTCACCAGTTGCCTCATTATAGTAGACATTGATCCTCTCCAGCTGAAGATCAGAGTCCCCATGGTAGGTTCCAGTCGGGTCGATGCCGTGTTCGTCAGAGATCACTTCCCAGAACTAGACAAGGAGCACAAAAATGGAAAAGAAATCTTTAAATTAGAAATAAATATGATTACTTATCTACGATCCCTGGGAGATCCTATACGGCGATGGTATGAAGTTCTTTTACAGTGTGTACTTTTTATAAAGTGCAAAACCACATAATTATGCCGGGTTGTGATCCATGCGCTCTCTTCCTACCACAAGGAGCTCTGTAATTTTGTTGCTTTGTCTTCGAATCGATTTACAAGAAATGTTGGAAGATTTCATTTTAATAGGAGTGTCGTCCATAAAACTTTTAATTTTTATAACTATTACTAGTAGAAGGGGGGGCGAAGTATAATTGCACAAGCAAGCATATGATCTATCATGTCTTGCCTTCCTCTTGAGCTTTTGTCTTCTGTCAACGCCGCCTGTCGCCGTATAGGACCCCCCAGGGGAACCTAGGAGACGTTAAACCCGGAGAGAGGGAGAGAATTCTCTCCCTCCCTCTATAGAGAACTAATGCTCTGTCTGAGAATCGCTTTCGAAGGAACGTTGAAAGATTCTATGGTAATAAAAAGTGTCGTTCATAAAACTTTTCATTTTAAAAACTATTAATTTTTCATCTGGTATGTAAAAATAAAACTATAGTTTATTTTTTTAGGACTTAAAATTGTTTGTGAGTTTTTGTGTTGTTTCTTTTTTTGTTTTGTTTTTTGTTTTGTTTTTTTGTTTTGTTTTGTTTTTGTTTTTTTTGGGGGGGCGGTTTGTTTGTTGTTGTTGTTTTGTTTTTGTTTTTGTTTTGTTTGTTTTTTTTTTTTGGGGGGGGCGTCAAATTCGTTTGCTGAAATGAGACACCTTTCAAATTGTTTTTTAAATAGTGGACGTTAATAAACTTTTTTGGGAAAAGAAAGTAAAGAGGTTTTAAAAAGCTAAAGCAACCGCGGAATTTATAGACGTGTCAGTGAGGCCTCGGAACGTATGCACAGTGAAGAACGGACCTGTTTACTTCATAGATCATGCTTGAGCATGTTGTGATTTGGTGATTGCCTGCAACCCTTAAACTAGACCTCTGTGAGGTATGTTTGCGCGGAAACTTTCTTGCATGTCCCCGCTGTATATTCTGAACTTGGAAATTATTTCCAAGCCTATTAGTTATTTACTACAATAATGAAACAACAAGAATCTATAAGATTCAAAAATATTTTAACATTAACAAAATTTGTTTGGAAAAGGAAGAAGCCGAAAGACTCGTGTAAATAACAAAGCGATACAGAGGATACTGGTATTTGTAAAAGACCGTTAGGCGGTTGAATACACGGGCTTTAGAAAGGTCAGTGTGCTTTCAATGAAATTGTGACGATACAACTGGAAGACTAGTTGGGAATCACACAAAACAACCTATTGGCGGCACCGGGATATAAAGTTGAATGTGTAGGATTAGCCAGTCTTAGTGTCCTTTAAAAACAGGGATTAACGCTTCATTCATCATTCGTTTGTAGCTAGGATTAGATTTCTTCCGTTTACTCTAACGTCGTTCTATTTTTTTTTCATAGTTCTATCAACCATTCCTCTGTTAATGATTGTTAGAACTAATCGACAGCTTGTAAGAGAAACTACCGTTTCATTGCGGTATTTGGGATCGATGCAATGAAAAGAAACGTAAAAACCAAATTTATTTCAGTATTTTTTGCATTTACAAAAGGGAGGAAGTTACGAAAAGAAATATTAATCCATCAAATTTGTATTTACTCATGACTGAACAAAATGAAATCCTTCAAAACCAACGATAAAATTTTATGTTTATCCCTCGTCATACGAGTTCTAAAAAGGTCTAGGCCCTCTTTTAATCCAGCTTTATGACTGCCAATCTTCTTATTGTTAAGTCTGTTCGAAGTGTTCGTTTTATCAATATTGAAAAAAGCTAAGACGGATAACAGTTAATGCATCTCTCTGTGTATCATTCCATCTCTTTCTTTCTCTCTCTCTCTCTCTCTATCTTTCTCTCTCTCTCTCTTTTCTTCTTCAAATTCTAACGTGGCATATCAAAACATGTTATGAATCTTATGTTTACAATAATCTCCATTTACTAATAAATAGAATGAAGTAACCACCTGAGTATTTGTTGTATCTGCGATTTCAAAGGTACAAAAAGATTTTTGAGAATGTTTTAATTTACATTACTTGTAATATGAAATCTTTAATATTGATTTGTATATTAATATTATATAAAACATCTAAAATATCTCTCTAGCTACATAATTGTTTTTTTTTCTTCGCTTTTCTCCTATTATGGTCGTATGGTTTAAATGGTAAAATAGACACTGAAGTCGCTATGAAAATGAAGATATGTTTAGCTTAGAACCGAGTATAACTGCCATTTGAGATAACCAGGAGTCGGCGTTCATTTTCAGAAAATATGTAAACATAATTTTATTAAAACAGAGAAAAAGCATGTGTGCCTGAGCCTTCTAACTCTTTAGGTAACTTTTTCAATTTTAATTTTCGTGAATCGAAGTACGAATTGCGCTCCTAGTCCTGATTGAAGTAAATTACCTATTTCGAGTGAGTGTATTAGTTTTAAAAGGTAAAGCCTACATGGTTACAAAAAATCATACCAACCTGCCAGTAAAGCGGAATTATGATGTACCAATTTTAAGATACGTGAATCGAAGCTCGAAGTTCATTCCTAGTTAAATTAAATTACCTATTTTGGGTGACTGTATTAGTTTCAAAAGGTAAAGCCTACATAGTTACAAAAAATCACAAATCTTTCTTGTTAAGTCATTAAGTCATTAGAATACTAATATTTACCTTAAGGGCACATTGGAGATTAAAACAAGTAGGCCTACACTTCTATTTGAGCCAGAGTTCTAAGAGCGAAACGAGATTTGGGACGGGTGCTAATTGATAAGCGATCACCATGTCTCTGTGAAAAAGTAGCTCTGAAGAGTAGAAAAATCTATTTTCTCAGCGAAAGTGGTTTTTAATGGCAATTAGGACCAGGGGCTTACGTTCATGCGCACTAAATGAGATATTCAAATATTGTCCCACGCATGGCCCTTCATGTGGCAACCCCTCCACAGCAAGAACAATATTGGATCATGGATAGAGACCATAAAGCTACGGGTTTCCGATCGTTTCTGCTGTCGCCTGTTCCTTAATGATTGGTAGATAGTCTAGTAATATCTTCCTTAATTACACCTGTGTTCTTTTTAAAAACCCAGTGAGTTGTTTGTTGTGTCGTTTTGTTCTTGATGGGTTTGTTTCTATTTTTTTAGGGTGGGGGGGGGGGAGAATGTAACCTTAACATTTCTACTTTATAATTGATATTTAGATTCAATGGGTTTTCTATCATTTTTATCTTCACGAAAAGTATAATAGTTAAATAAGGGAGTGCTGAAAAACTTTATTGCATGTTGTAACTATTTTGCAGAAATTTCGTTTATTGTCTATATTAATACCCGGTATGGCATACCCATATTTTGCGAGCATGCGCATCTTTTAATTTCCATATAGGATATCAAAATCTGCAATAATTTCTACCACAGGTTGCCAAATTATGAAACGGTTTTCAACCTTATTCTTCGCTTTCATATGAAACCAATAAGCAATTATAGTCCTAATTACTAGACAAATTCATGTTGCTTTACAACGAAATGCCGACAATAAGTTGAAATGGGAATGAACTAACTGAGGCTACGCACATACCAGGGTATGTCAGATTAGAACGTCGATGTGAAATGTAAAACGCCCTCAAAACCAGAAGCCCCAGTCCTTAATCTCAATTAAGGTGCCCTGGGTGTTGAAGTAGATATCCAAACATGCCGCTTGGACGACCCTCGGGCCCCGTTCGATACCTCTTCAGTATCCACCGTGATCGGATCACACTCGAGTGTTTTCTTAGTCTATGGACCCCGCGGCATTCAAAGATCAGCTTCTTCCGTTATCTTCCCGCAATAGCAAAACTTACTGAACGATCTAAAATGGAAGGAAAAGCCTCGAGTCGCTGGGTCCGTTTAGTTAGCACCAAGTAATTTTTGCTAGATCTATGTATATTAAAAGTTCATTTGTTTAAAAATTTGAGGTCAAAGTTTTATTTCCTAAGGAAATAATTAAATTGGATTTGTGCCCATTCCAATCTGAGACAATAATCCTGGGATAGCTCTTTTTAAAATAAGATAAGCGATGTTATTTTAAAGTTCCACCCTTTAAATTTGGACGAAATGTAAATTAAACAAAACTTTTTGAACATATGTCCTGGAACACTTTTGCGTGTAATGTATTTATTGTGTTTTTGTTCTCTAAATTCATGATTGTGGGAATGCAACAGAAAATTTAACATAATATTGATTACTTGAACATTGTGTTTTAGTGGTTATAAAATGAATCGACAGTTTTTATCTTTCAAACAACATTTTTTTTTTCTTTCTCAATTTTAATCTTTCTTGGTTGAGCATAAGCAAAAGCGAAAGAGACCGTTGACATCGCTACAGTTACAAAATTTTTGAAAAGTTTCGACTGACATACATGGCCTGCAAATGTCTCGAAGCAACAAAGGTATGGTCAATAAAATCTTATTTTATATACAGAACGAAAGTGCAGAGTAGCTTGTCAGTGTCACTTGGGATTAAAAACTCTATCAAAATGAAGGTCGGGTAAGACTATTGAGTCGTTAGACGGGAACGCTCTTTCTTTACGGCGGTTGTGACACATAAAGCCTTTAAACTCCAACTAGACAAATCATGGTGCCCAAGATTATCCACAGAGTTGTTAGACTTTAATAGGACAGTATGAAATTTCAATTTGTCATTTTATGTCAGTTTATTGGCATTATAACATTGTATTGCATCAGCGCATGGAATTCAAAATAATTATCTAAATCCTTTTCGGGCGTGCAAAACAAGTAGTTTCATAATTATAGTGAATACAATAATCGTTTTTCGATTTTTTCATATTATCTATTACCATCCTTGGTTGTTAAGCGCTGTGTTGACGTGTAAAGGGGCGCTTACATTATTTTATTAGTTAATAATACTTCTATTTAGAGTATCTGTGTACGTGGTTTTTTTGTTTTTTAGAAGTATTGGTTCCTTATTACTCACAACATATTACTAAAAGACAATTTATTCTTTTATTTGTTTGCATTGCGTTTGGTTTTTGGGTGAACGTGTTCCTTTGTTTTATGATATTGGACTGTTGGGCCTATATAAATATCCTACACGGAATGGATAACTTATTTCAGCATTTTGTAAGGGTGGCTATTTTGCATATAATACAAACATGGGATTGTGTTTCTGCTATTTGTCTTTCTTACTTTTCTTTTTGCTTTTATGTCTTTGTTGTAAGTGTTGTTTTTTTAATGTAAAGACATTTAAGTTTATGTTCATTGTTCTCCACAAATTCAACGACAGGAGAAACTCGTATAACACGCAGAAAAAAAGTTCTGTTCAAGAATGTTTTGTTAAGAAAGAGAGAGTGTATATCTTTACAATGAACTCCTTGTAAAAAGTTCCCTGTGTGCCTAAGCCTGTTTTCACAACCATTACCTAACAATCACAACTCTGGTGATCTCCTAGCACTGGACCTGCAATCGGTTCAAAGCCTGACTTAAAGCCGGCACCGCCAAACGTCATAATGATTATAGCAAGATAAATGGCCACGGGAATCAACTCTTATACCTCTAATCCCTGGGGTCTAGGGTTGTAAGACTCTACGTTGCGGGGAGGCAGTAGACCAGGTGTGAAGGGCCCGCTATAAAACCTGCTAATCTTTGGGTTGTCTTATCTCCAGGCGCTGAGCTGTTTATAACCTCCTCTGAGACCATGGCATTCTTTGTCCTATCCAGATATGCAGATATGTCTACGAGGGCCGCCACCTTTCCCTCGGTCGTTATTACAAGGCTTATTCATTGGAACTTGTTTCACTTTTCAAATATGTCTCTCAATCTTTATTTCATTCTATTTCTCTTCATCTATCTCTTCTCTCTCTCTCTCTCTCTCTCTCTCTCTCTCTCTCTCTCTCTCTCTCTCTCTCTCTTTCTCTCTCTTTCCTCTCTCTCTCTCTCTCTCTCTCTCTCTCTCTCTCTCTCTCTCTCTCTCTCTCTCTCTCTCTCTCTCTCTCTCTCTCTCTCTCTCTCTCTCTGTTTCTCTTTTCTCTCATTTTCTTCATTTTCTTTCTCTTCTTCTTATCCTCCTTTTCGTTATTTTTCTGGCTTGATGTCCTTCCTTTTTCGTGATGCGATAGAAATATCTTGTATTCATGTATTAAGTGAGTACAAGAAAGTAAGTTGAATAGGCAGAGATATACAATAAGTCTCTTGACCCGCAAATATTTTTTTAAGATGAATTGTTTAACTGTTGAAATAAACAATCACATTTCTACCTTTTTAGTTCGATTATAGCCTTAAAGAAAAGCATTGTTTTGTCTCTATTTCTTTCGTGATAATGACAATTCAAGGGACTAAATAACACATTGTTTGATTCATCGTGCCAGATGAGATAGGACAATCAAAAGGGAAGAATAAACAAAATTGATTTACAAACGTCTTATGCTTTTTTTGTGTTAATTTATTTGAATACTTTTTTCTCATACTGTTTGCTTCAATTTCAGTGAAAGGACATTAACTTACGTTTTTATCTGCATAAGCGCTTTGTTTAACAAATCTATATCTGTTCTTTACGGGGGTGACATAAAGGTATAAAAACAAAGAGAGGGAGAGAGAGAGAGAGAGAGAGAGAGAGAGAGAGAGAGAGATAAGAACAACTTTCAAAGGTGACAAAATTGACTTATCACCATAGACCACCACATACACCATAACAAAACGTTATAAAGTTGTAGGTATGAAGAAAACCTATAAATAATATATTGGGATATCTCTTTTGTTTCCTTCGTTTCTTTGACATGTCAAAGGTGTCTATAATTCATGTAGTTTCTTTTTAAATGTCTTTTGATTGCTTCGTTGATCTGCCGGAGATAACTTTAAAAAGGGCTGAAAGGTTGAGTTTATGATCTCAGCCGTCAAATTAATTTATTGAGCGGGGTAGGAAACACGAACATAGTTGCTAACATTATGTTGCTCTCTCTTTCTCTCTGGCCATCGAAAATCTGTTACTTATACTCCTACAGTCATGTTTTATCACCAATATCAATGACAGAATACATTAATTTTGAAGGTAACATAACTCAACTCCTATCTCACTCAAAATCTATGTAGCAATCTTTACTGACATTTGCACCGGGTTCTACGGAATGCTTTGTTAGTTTCAGAGATAAACGTCAAGAAAGTGTTGAGAAAAATGTATGAAGTGCCTTGCGGGGGTGACAGATATTTCCATTAAACCCATTCGTTTGATATTTATTGCTTTTTTTTTTTCAAGGCTTAAACCAATGGGCCTTTGATGCGACGCGCGATCACTATCTCTCAGATAGAGACTTTTGCCGTACAGTTTATCGATGTCCCTTTTTCATTGTTCGAATTCTTCTTTCTTTTCTGTATCGTGCTATGGATTTTATTTAATTGTAACACAAACTAATAGAACTTGCTGAGATCGTTTTCCCGTTTGTTTTGAATTTGTCGTTACCAACAGCGGTTTAATTTTGTCGTACTTAGGGTATAAAAACTGCCTGCAATATGATTTGTCTCTTGTAAAAATTTAACATTATTTATGTCTTTTAAATGATCTATGAACTTGTCATACTCTTCAGGATTTGACCGAGACATATGATAATGTTACAGGGTTTAGAAGTACATTATCGGCATTATTAAATAGAAAAGTCATTAGATTGCGTCTCTGATGGTTCTTTCAATTCATAGTGCCGTACTAGAAAATAAGTTTATTTATATCACAAATTGAATAGACGGTACAAATGTAAGAAAAAAAATATTGTGCAGATAAAATAGCAGAAATTATACTGAAAAGAGTAGGGGGGGGGGGAGGAATCAATAAAGAAAAAAAAGTATACCACCATTATCATAATCATCATTATTAAAGATTATCTGCATCATCACCATCATTATCATCGTCACTACCAACACAGCATTATCACAAGCATTATATTTATAATTTTCCGCATAATTATTATCATCATTATAACCATCAACATAATCATTATTATAATCTATTGAAGCAGACAATTTAGTGTCCATACATGTTTACGATTGATTCGTGGGACGACATCAGTAAAAGATCATCGGGTTTATTTTTTATTTGGAGGTCTCATGAATTTCGTGACTTACTAGTTTGATCGGTGTCAGTATAATGCGACTGGCCGAAACAGAAATCCAGGTACCCCAAATTGCTTTCTTTGTGGCAGCTAATGATGTTGTAAGACGTTACCATAGGGGCACGTTTGGGGAACGTTGGAGACATTAGACCAAGAAAGAGAGGCGGCTACAACAAAATTGAACGCTTGATTTTTTTTCAGTACCTTTTCAACTATTTTCCTTGTACCGAACCAATTCACGTTAGTGAGAGGAACGGTTACCCAATAAGTATTAGCAGGATTTAATACAAGGATTTATTTTATGATTAAAATGTTAGGAATACTATCTTATGCTTTATTGTTTTGAATATACAATGTTGAGATAAAAACTGAAGATTCGTGTGTGTATGAAGGTGTATGAAATAGGAAATAAATAAGATAAGACTTGAATAACACATATTCTGGCTCTCAACTTTCCTTTCTCCCCTTAGCATGTTCATTCTTATTTATATTTATGTTCTCTTCCCGTTCTTTCTCTTCTTCTTTCTCTCTCTCTCTCTCTCTCTCTCTCTCTCTCTCTCTCTCTCTCTCTCTCTCTCTTTCTCTCTCTCTGCTTTTCTCTCAAAATGGAAAAGCAAAAACAAAAACAAAAAGTTAATAGTCTAGTTAAAAAAGGCCAGAACTCTATAAGCATACCATCTAAAACACCCAGATAAAAAGAGAAGACAAAAAGTCCTTCCATTATACATAATTCTTTTTTTTTAGTTCTTCAGTAAAGCCCGAGTATAATATATGCTGTTCTGAAACGGAAAAATGTTAGATGAAAGTAATTCATACCTTTGCTCCAATCTGATTGCCGCATTGTCCGGCCTGCATATGGACTATTTCTCTCATCTTGTCTTTGGGTCGGCTGTGGCACGAACACTGCTCAGTAAATAGAGAATGATGTACAAACAAGTGATCGAATCTAGATCTGGATCTGGTTCTGGGCTATAATTTCGGTTCTAAGTCTCCGCTGTTATTTTGGACTTCACAGACACAGATGAGATTGAAGCTTCAAGAAGGCGCGACCGAAAGGGGGCAGTAACTTAGAAATGAGAGGAACTTCTAGCCGACAGGAGAGTTAAGGAAAAGGTGGGCCTTACGCCTGACTGGTTTCCAAGGAGTTTGGCTGGCTTCACTAAGGACGCTAAAACATGGCAACAGCTTCGACACGCCCCCTTCTCGTCAGGGTTAACTTGGGCAGTGAAAGTCACTTTAGGGTTTGAAAGAGGGGTAAGACAAGGGAGGTGTGTGGTTAGGGAGGTTAAACAGAGAGGACGAGAGGGAGAGAAAGAGAAAGAGAGAAAGAGAGAGACACAGAGAGAGAGAGAGAGAGAGAGAGAGAGAGAGAGAGAGAGAGCGAGAGCAATCACATAGACACTGATAATTATAAAGTCAGTGATATCAGAGAAAGATAGAAGCAGAGGAAGGCATAATGTAGAGAAAGAGGCCACTTGATGAAAAATAAATTAGTTAGACAGACAGGCAGAAAGACAGACAGACAGACAGATCGACACACAGACCGACAGACAGACAGACAGACAGATAGATAGATAGGGTGTTCTATAAAAGTGCATTCCATTATAATACAACAATAAGGATAATGTTTTTGTTCGCTGCTCTCTTAAAGCCCAACATGAGCGATTTTTTTATATCGTGTACGATTCGAAAATACAGATACAGCATCAAAGCTGCATATGCTGTACTAGGTTTAAATAGAAAGAAAAAAAAGATTCCAAATTGATAAATAAACATGATACGGTGTTTTACTTACATTGTTACAACATATCAAAGCTCGATTATATTATTATTTTTAACAATTACATGACATTTAACTAACACATGCGGTAAAGTTCAAATCCTGCAAAATTCAAGCCCTAGTAGGATTTTTATCGCTTCTCAATCTTCATTGAAGAAGCTACATTGACTTCAAGTCTAGAAAAAAAAATACCTACGAGAGTAGTTTTGATGCCCTGTCATAACAAATGATTTTAATTAACTTTTGCCAATCTATACCTTCACGTTCCTCATGCCCCCTCCTCCATTTCTTTCTGTCTCTGTCTCTGCTTGCCTATCCGTCTCTGTCTCTACCTCTGACTCTGTATCTCTCTCTTCTTTCTTCGTTCTTGTTTGTTTTGTTTTTGTTTTTTCAGGGGTGGTGTTTTGTTTTGTTGTGTTTGATTTTTTTGCTTTTGTTTTGTTTTTGTTTGTTTGTTGTTGTTTTGTTTTGTTTGTTTGTTTGTTGTTCTTTGTTTGTTGTTGTTTTCTTTTTTTTTGGAGGGGGGTGTTTTTGTGTGTGTAGTTATTTTGATTAACAAGATTAACATTAGCACGCATTATTACTCTGATGAGCATTTTTATAATGTCTTAATCCACCACATTGCAATAGTAAATCAGCTTTTAATCACATAGAAATAATTCTTGAGTAAGCTTGCACTCAGACACTATCATTACTCTGGTCACGCGAAGCCAGTAACGGAATTTCAAGAGTCGTTTAGTTCAATCACCAGGTCTGGTATTAAAGGGATCGCACCAGGGGACTGGCTGTTTGTATTGGTGCCCCCTACTTGCGGGTAGCTGAGAGAGGGGGGAAGAGAGAGAGAGAGAGAGAGAGAGAGAGAGAGAGAGAGAAAGAGAGAGAATCTTACATACATTTATACAGACAGACAGAGAGAGACATAAAGAGAGGCAGAAAGGGAGAGCGAGTAAGAGAGAGAGTGAGAGTGAAAGAGAATCATATGAATATTCATACAGACAGACAAACATACAGAATAAAAGGAGAGAGACAGAAAGAGAGACATAAAGAGAGGGGGAACGGGAGGGAGATTAAAAGAGAAAGTGAGAGATAGAGAGAAAACATGCACACATACATTCATACAGACATACGGTTTGATAAAGGGAGAGAGACATAGAGAGGGATATAAAAAAGGGAGACTGATTGATTGGTTGATTTATATTTATTGATTCGTCGGGCCTCTTACCCTAAACAAACATGACAAAACAATACAATTTTGACAAAATCCAAGAAAAAGATAAAAGAGAGAGAGAGAGAGAGAATCATATATACATTCATACAGAGAGACATACAGACAGATAGATAAAGAGATAGAGAGATAGAGAGAGAGGCATAAATAGAGAGAGGAAGTGAGGGAGAGAACCATACATACATTCATACGTACAGGTAAAGGTAAAGAGGCATAGAGAGATATAAAGAAAGGGAGAAAGGGAGGAAAGGGTCAAACAGAGTGCGTGAAAGAGATAATCATACATACAGACAGACAGATATACAGATAAAGGGAGAGAAACAGAGAGAGACATAACGAATGGGAGAAAGGGAGAGAGAGAGAGAGTGAGAGACAGAATTAAACATATATTCATACAGACAGACAGAAAAAGGGATAGAGACAGCGAGAGACATAAAGAGAGGGAGAAAGTGAGAGAGAGAGAGTAAAAGAGAGAGAAAATGAGAGAAAAACATACACACATTCATACATACAGACAGACAGATAGTTAAAGGGAGAGAGAGACAAAGATATAGACATAAAGAGAGGGAGAAAGGAGTAAATCAGCTTTTAATCACATAGAAATAATTCTTGAGTAAGCTTGCGCTCAGACACTATCATTACTCTGGTCATGCGAAGCAAGTAACGGAATTTCAAGAGTCGTTTAGTTCAATCACCAGGCTCGGTATTAAAGGGATCGCACCAGCCCCCTATTGGCCTCTGCGGGTAGCTGAGAGAGAGGGGAAGAGAGAGAGAGAGAGAGAGAGAGAGAGAGAGAGAGAGAGAGAGAGAGCGAGAGAGAAATATAGGCATAAAGAGAGGGAAAATGGAGAGAAAGAGAAGGAGAGAGAGAGAGAGAGAGAGAGAGAGAGAGAGAGAGAGAGAGAGAGAGAGAGAGGGGGGGGGGGTACCATTACTTAGCAGCGTATGCTTTTTCTTAATTTTCTCATCCTAACAAATTTCGGAATTGAATACAGATGTGTAAAAAAAATGTTTAAAAAAACGTTTCAAAATGTAAATTTAAAGCAGAATGCAGTCTCAAAGTGTTTTAATATACTGTTTTCAAATACAAAGTTCGAAATTATATACATACATAAAAAAGTATGCAAACTACGGTACAGACTTTAAAGGAATTCTCGTATTCGTACATAGATTTTAAAGACGGAATCCATTAAAAGTTTGTATCGTAAACATCACTCCTATTATGGGAATAATAAAGCATGACAAAAAAATCAGCAATACTTTTCAACTATATTTTTTATTTCTGTCTTTCATTTCCGTGATTTACAAACGTTACTAACATACTTTTATACTTTCAGTGTCTAAAAGGTTTTAATCATTATCATTATAATAAATCAAGTGGCCAGTTCGACAACCCTTAGTCCCCACTAGCCACCGACCAACAGAAGCCAGGCAAGGACTTCAACTTGGTCAAACAATGGACAAGTGTGGCAGATTAGGTACAAGAGACTACCAGTTCCTTACGCTCGCAGCCATTCTTCTTTTCTTGTCGCGCTACTGCTAGATTAATGAAGATAAAAATTTGTATTTCCTTCTAAATATTCTGTAAGTAAATTGTTTCCCGTGTTAACCAATGCCTTGAGTGATGATTTTATGGGGGTAATTTATCTGTAAATGGTTTTACCATTGTTTTTATTATTTTATTCTTAAACCAATACAATATTGAACGAATTTTACGCCTGAAATGCATTCACAAAAATATAAAATTTAATGAGAAAGAGACTACCTAAGAATGAGTGGTAAGATTTTTAAAACAATCGACTGAACATTAAACTTACAAACAAAATGATCAATCGCACACTTTATTACTTTTAAACTATAAACCCTTCGCAATTAAAATACTATGGGATTTTTTTTCACTCAAAGAGAGAGAAAGAGAGAGAGAGAAAGAGAGAGAGAGAGAGAGAGAGAGAGAGAGAGAGAGAGAGAGAGAGAGAGAGAGAGAGAGAGAGAGAGAGAGAGAGAGAGAGAGAGAGAGAGAGAGAAAAAAAAAAAAGAGAGAGAGAGAGAGAGAGAGAGAGAGAGAGAGAGAGATGGAGAGAGAAAATGAGGTGAAAATTATATTAATGGATATTGAGGCCAATGGCTCATACATCAAATGAATCAGATTTCCGCTTTTTTGTTAATGACAAAAGTTATATGCCTTCCTTTATACTATTGGTCTAAATAACATACAATATTATACTTTCGTCACACGAGATATATGTGTTATGAAACATGTCTACAGTCGTTCTTTCCGAATTGTTTTGGGTTTAATATTGTTACTCTTAACACTTCACTCACAAAAAAAAGAGGGAGAGAGAGACAGAGAGAGAGAGAGAGAGAGAGAGAGAGAGAGTAAGAAAGGAGTTTAAATCTCATCTCATCAATAACCAAAAGTGGAGAGAAGAGCTTGAGAACACTTTTCGCTTCAAACTGCATTCCTCACACACAAAAAGGTCTTCCAGTCACTTTTTTTTATTACAATATAAGCGCCGGCTAAGTGGAAATCAAACTCCCAGGAAAGAGCGAGCGGTCGATACTCGAAGTTTTCCTCTTCCTAATTACCGATCAGCAAAGATGCTTTTCTCTTCCTTCGATCCGCCCAGATGCTGCGCAAGTGCAAAGTTATAGGGATTAAAGGATTTGTAACCGGTGGGTTTTTACATACTGAGCAGAGGAAGTACAGTTGACCAGGTCTGCTCTACCCAGGTAGGCGCGCGGTACCGGCTCATGGTTCCATTTAGAGCTAGGAGCATCGATTTTTTAGGCCTTAAAATATTTTACGGAAACCTTTTAAGGGCCCCTCGTTAAGAGAAAGGAAAATGTAGTCAATTAGATTTTCATACGGCGGCGTGATCCTATATGGACCATTTATGGGAATACTAGACTGTTGCCTAGCGTCTAACGTCATCACTATGCTATATTGTAAACGGGTCTCAAAATAAACGACTGACAATGTTATGTGCTCCCACACAGAACACAGCGGGTACATCATGACCCTTGTCTCAGCCGGTCACATTATACTGGCACCTACAGAACCAGTTACAGGACACAGAATTGGAAAAATATATACTTGACCGACCAACGGTTTTGAACCAAGAACCTCCCGATTGGGATATCATCACTCTGCTATTTGAGATAATTCACCACCCGGGTGACTAAGTCAATGTACGTTCGGAACTCGATAATGTTTACCGTCTTTTTCGCTAAAAAGCATAACATTAGAATGCAAATGCACATGAAAAAAGACGTGGAAAATTCTTGTTTATACATATACACTAAAGAATAAGCTGATGCTCTTTTTTAAAGGAAAATATTGCCTGGTTCTGAAGAAAATAATTTTGTAATCTTCAAACATTAGTTTTATATACCTATGTAGATCAGGATTTTTTTCTTTTTTTTTTTTGGGGGGGGGGGTTCTTAAACTTTAAAAACATCAGTTTATGCCGGGGCAGCTTGGGGCACAAAAGCCCTGACATGGATCCCTCAAATTCAGTTTGGTTGGTTTGTTGGTTGGTTTGATTGATTGGTTAGTTTGATTAAGTTATAACTACCTGCCCTTATGAAAAAGAAAAAGGTTGGTTTATGGTTATTTTACACGTTTTAATAAACAATACTATCAGCCTAAAACTATCCTAAAACGTGTATGGAATCAACAGCAGCTAAATGTTTATGTTCCGAAGAAATTTTTGTACAACACGCGTTAAACCGACTTGAAAATTCAAGTTCATAATTTGCTTTAGCTAGTTCCATCCTTGGAAATGATCTCGATAAAAGACGTATTGTTGTATTGTAAAATGTCATAAAAAGTGTCTTACGGTGTCAAATAGAGTGATACATCAATTATTTCATTTTCTTGTTATTCTCGTCAGATTTTTTAATGCAGTTAAAACTTTAAAAAACAACAAAAATCCATTGGCAGTTCCGTTGATAAGTTACTTTCTGTAGTAAAAAAAATACTATAAGCTCAGATAGGAGCTTGTTCGCAGCAATGTTTGAATATGCATTAGGTTATATGAGAGAGTAGATAACATTGTCCCTAGTGTACTCGTGTTGCATAGACTATTGGAACTTTCTCCTCCGATTTCACCTGTTTCTAAGTAACACCATAACGTTACTTTTTTCTTCTATTTCACAGTATTTGGCAATAAGACACCTACTTTTCTGTTTCTTCTTTGAGGACTTTCGTGTACATGTATTTCTTCCACTCCTAGTGCCCTCATATTTTCCCTTCAGTCTTTGTAAATTCACACTGAACTAACCATACCTTCTCCTGGGACCATCAAACATAGTCATGTTCTTATTTTATTGTTTATTTCTTCCTCATAAGTCATGGTAACCCCGCTCTTTCTGTGTGTGGCGACAATAAATGGTTCTAAGATTTTATAAGATCTCGGGAACCTAAGAGAGGTTAACCGTGTAGATACCTTTTCCTTACCATACTTTAATTTTTGTTGTTTGTTTTGATTTTTTTTCAAGGGGGTGGGATTGCTATTTAGTTCTTTTCTTATCTCACAATCAAGCCTCATTTGTTGCTACAAAAATTCTTTGTGAGACAATCTTTTATATCTTTATACAATGGTCATGGTTTTGTTTTACTGTTAAACCTTAAGTTGAAAACAAATTACATTTTAGTAAAATTTGTTTCCAAAAATGGCATATACAGTTAATCTAATCATTAGAAGGCGACCAACAATATATAGTTGATTGAGAGCACAACAAGTTTGGGAATTCCAATGTAGACCTTTTTAAATGGAATTGACTTTCAGCTATATCGATTTTTAAATCCATAGACTTTAGATACATTCATGTACAGGTAATCAAGTTCAGTAAGATGTGTTTTCAATAACATTCAGTCTATCTCATTTTGAATCTTTGCCACTACTGATGTATTGCGTTTGTCATGCTTTTTTTATAATCATTAACAGTACACGGATGTATCGTTTTGATTATATTTTGCCATAAACAAAGCATTTGAAAAACCATTCCTTTTGGAGATTTTTTTTTATTTTGCACCTTGGCTCTAGTTTTTTTTTTCAAACTAATTGCCTCAGAAACATAAATTAATGTTTATTAAAATGTTATGTTATGGTTTCTTCCTAAAATGGCATATATAGTAAATATCATCATTAGCTCGTAGTTGGCAACAAGTTTGGGAATGACAATGTAGACCGTTTTACATGGAATACTTTTTTAAGCTATATCAATTTCTAATCCATGCTGTTTAGATTCACGTATAGGTAATCAAGTTCATTAAGACGTGTTTTCAAACGCATTTAGTCTCATTTTGCATGTATGCAATCGGATCCATAATATAACTGGTGACACTTATATCCTGTATTGCCTTTGTCATGCCTTTTTTTAAATCATTTAACAGTATACTGATGTATTATTTTGAGAACAATTTGCCATAAACGTACAACATTTGGAAAATCATTCCTTTTGGAATTTGTTTTTTTTTTTTTATTTTGCACCTTGGCTCTAAACTACTATTAAACTATTTGCTTAAAACTACGATCGTACTCGTAAACTGTTCGAACAGCATAACTCTTGAAAGTGATTTACTCTTGTACAATCGTTATTTCCGCCCCTTCAAGCAATGACAAAAGTAGCAATCTTATGTTGTACATGATTGTATTAACAAAAGCACTACGCCCGTTCTTGTAAGCGTAGCCCCCAGTACTTTATAAAGCCAAGCGTGTCAGGTTTTCGGTGACCAATTCTAGCCCGTTACATTCAATGCGTCAGTACTGGACTGGAGTGGGTCTTGTTTAGGTTAAATGGATGTGATTCGATAACGAGTTGACAAAACAGTCCACTAACGAGTTAACGAGTTAACGAGCGAGAGTTTCCCCAATGTTGACATTCCTAATCAAAACAAAAGCAGTGGCGGCACCCAGCGTGGCTAACGTAAACATTACCACACGTCGTTTCCTCCGTTATTCTTTTCAGTGTGGCTGTCCACTACAGCTTGTCTTCTGTTTCATTAGATACAGGACGGGTCAAGTTTAAGGTGCGTTATTACCGGTACGATAATTTATGATACCGCTAGTCAAAGATTGCTGTGGACTAGGCTTGTGGGGAACATTGATCAGTAGATCAATCAAAATCGATAGTGAAACAAACATGAATTTGGTACGGAGAAAGCAAAATGTGTATAAAAAGGGGAATTTAAGAGGGTGTTGTAAATTTAAAAGTTAAATAAGTTTTAGCTTCAGTTATATGAGAACAAAAGACAGCCTTTTTTCATATTATAAAACTAAAATTAGTTTCTAATCAATTTACGAAAAAAAAGATGGACAAAAATAGAGGGATGAAAGAGAGAGAAAGAAAGAGGGAGAAAAACTAACAATAGAGTTGTTGTTGTTGTTGCTGTTGTCCAACATCAGCACTATATAGGCTATATTGTGGACGGGCCCCAAGACTGACGTCTGACAATTTTATGTGCTGCCACAGGGCGATACCATGACTCCTGTCTCAGCCAGTCACATTAAACTATAAGAATAGAGAAAGAGTGATACAGAGGTGAAAAAAGAGAAGGGAGAGACAGACGTAAAGTGGACAAAGCGACCTCGTCTGTGTGTGGCAGCACGTAAAATTGTCAGATATCAGTAAGCCTATTTGCCCGAAGTTTATATGTTGCATTCAAACTAGTTACACAGGGGGCATAAGAACAACGTCGCAGTAGCCAACAACTCGTCTTAAAAATTCTTATTTTCATATAAGATGACTTGTAAGTGTACTTCGATGTTGTACTTAATAACATCTATGTCGCATGTGATTAAAGTAACAGAACAGTTGTTTTTCAGCGTGAACAAATATAAAACAATTATATAAATTTTCCCCTAAATCGAGGCTTGCCAAAATGGCAGGCGGAGTCACCAACCATAAAACCATGTCATGGTTAGTTTGAGTTGAGTTTGAGTTGGTTTAACGTCCAACATCAGCACTATATAGGCTATATTGTGGACGGGCCCCAAGATTGTGTCTGAAATTTTATGTGCTGCCACACACGAGACAGGGTGGGGATACCATGACTCCTGTCTCAGCCGTCACATTAAACTGACACCGACCCAACCAGTAGGGAGCGAAATCGCCTGGGCTCGAACTCGAACCCGAACCTTTTGCATCGGAAGCCGATGTTCTACCCCAGGACCACCGCCCCCCCCCCCCCCCCCCCCCCCCCCCACACATGGACATGTAAATGGCAGGCGGAGTCAACCATGAACCCATATCATAATTAGGACAGAAGGATATCAGTGAGTATTTTATGTTTGGCCTACAAACCTACTAGACTAAGAATTGTAAACTGTTCTAAATGTGCGCAATTACTAATGATATATCTCACTTTAGTTCTAAATGAAAAATTTGTTTATTTCAGTAACCGTGCCTGTTTTTTTTTGTTTTTTTTTGTTTGTTTGTTTTTTGTTGTATTTTTTAAGATTCGACCTCAGGATTTTGTTATTGTGCATTATGAGTTTGATTCTTCGGTTACAAACAAATTATGAAATAGCCTGAATCATTTCACATAAGCAACAAAGTGAGTATAATTATACCGAATGTTTGGGGGGTTTTTGTGCGTAATTTTATAGGGTTGAGTTGAGTTGAATTGGTTTAACGTCCAACATCAGCACAATATAGGCTGTATTATGGACGGGTCCCAAGACTGACATCTGACATATTTATGTGCTGCCACACACGAGATAGTGCGGGATGCCATGACTCCTGTCTCAGCCGGTCACATTATACTGACACCGACCCAACCAGTAGGGAACGCAAAAGCCAGGATTCGAACCCGATTCTTTTGCGTCGGAAGCCGATGTTCTACCCCTGGACCACCGCACCCCCCAATTGGGTACGGAGAAAGCACAATTTTTTATGAAAAGGGGAAATTTAACATAAGTACATATCGTATCCATAGTAGTGAAACCAAATATACCGGATGTTGTTTTTTTTGGTCCGTAATTTTATAAGATATCTCTGCATTCCGCCATCCGCAAGATTTTAATACAAAACATTGGCTTGTATATATACTATTGACTTGCAATAAACATGACATCTATCTGAAGAGACATATAATCACGTAATTTAGATTTAATTACAAATAGAATGAAAACCACTTAAATGTGTACGAATCAAAATATATGACGAATAAACAGCGGAGACAGTAAAATGTAAAAAAAAAATGATTACAAAGAAACAGAGAAAATGAATGTTTAACTGCCTTGTCATCGTTAGACAATACATAATTTAGTCTATCAAGTTCAAAAGAAGTTCATATAATAAGAATAAACTAAGTCGTGTAATTCTCTTTCTCTCCTTTTTGTTGTCAAACCCTTTCTCTTTAATTTTCAACGTACAAATTATTGATTTAAGTGCTTTACACACAATTTTCTTTTGGTCTTTCTAGTGGCTTTTTTCTCACTCTCTCTTTCTCTCTCTGTCTCTCTCACTATCTCTGTGGGCTCCTATCTCTCTTCCTCCATATTTATAGTTATATTTCTCGACATCTCTTATTTTCTTATCGCCTTTCCTTGGACCCGTTATACCCATTCCCCCTCCCCTCCCTCTCTGCCTTTGTCTGTTTTTCTGTTTCTCTCCTCTCTCACATCCATTTCACTTTCTATATAAAATATAATATATGTATATTTATATATATATATATATATAATAAAGGCTAATGATATGAAGTGAGGAAAAGATGGTTGTCGGTAAAACGTCGCAACGAAATATCCCGTTGAACAGTCACAAGTTCGGATCGGGGACAGCAAACTTAAGCAAGTCCGTCACTTTGGCAGGATCTGGGTTGGGAACCCTTGCCATTATATGGATACAATAGTTCGTGTCCAAACCGAGGAAATCACTACAGTCATACTCCACTGCGAAGTCCTCATCCAGGTAGATCACAGTATAATCCACCTGCGTAAAAAAAGATACACAATGTCGATTTAAAAATACATGTGTTGGACATTTAGTTATAATGCTAAGTGTTTTTTTTTAGCTTTGTCCCTCAATTAAAACTTGATGATTTTGTTCTATGATGAAGTAAAAAAAGAAAGCTTAAGAATAGTATAGAGTGGACAAAGCGGTAACTCATGCCAACAGTTAAGAATAGAACCACACACACACACACACACACACACACAAAAGGAAAAAAATAGTGTGGAAAATGTAACAGAACATTACAGTGACGTTTTACGAATTTTTGGAATAGAAAAATGTAAACAAAGACATCGATTTTGCGGTACATTAATAATTAAAAAAGCAAAAACAAAAAACTTGAGAAATTTTAAAGTGCTAGCCAAGTCTTGCGATAAATAGCCGTATCATTACAGAGCTTGAGTTGAATAGTCGTTATTATAATAGTCTGTTTCATCGAAATTGTTGGAGGGTTGTAACCTAAACATCTAGGGATGGCCTCGTGCTTTCACGTTAGTGTGAATTATCTTAATTTTTAAGGTTTCCTAATGCGTCATTATGGTTATGGTAAACAAGAAAAATAATGGGTATCTTAAAGTGGTGAATGCAGCTTTCTTTAAAACAAAGGGAAATAATCATAGAAATATTCAACAGAAAACGAAACCTCGTTAATCCCCTTGAAATGAGGCGATTGCGTTTGGACCGTAGCAATTATAATGAGGATAATAATTAAACAAAAACAACAACAAATAACTAAACAAACAAAAAACAAAACAAAAAAATCAATGATAGTACATGCACTATTTATATAATTGCAATG
Organism: Elysia chlorotica; assembly: GCA_003991915.1. NCBI lineage: Eukaryota > Metazoa > Mollusca > Gastropoda > Plakobranchidae > Elysia > Elysia chlorotica. The sequence continues at coordinate 564,934 of RQTK01000076.1, forward strand.
ATGATGATGATGATGATGATGATGATGATGATGATGATGATGATGATGATGATGATGATGATGATGATGATGATGATGACAGACAGACAGACAGACAGACAGACAGACAGACAGACAGACAGACAGACAGACAGACAGACAGACAGACAGACTGACAGAGACAGACAGACAGACAGACGGAATGAAATTTGCTCTGGATTAACAGCACAATGGCCAAACAGTACGACATCATAATTATGTTATGAGATCATTGTGTTAGAGTTTTAGAGTTTTTTACGGCATGCCAGCACAGTGATGATCATAGTATGCCCATGATGTGTTAAGACAGTTTATAGCAATGGTGGCTGCTTTAACTTTTCGGAAAACTTGAAGAATAAACATCGTGAAATTTTTTTTTTTTTTGAATTTTTTTTTCTAAACCGCATGGGTTCCTTCAACTTGAATCTAATCCATTTGTTGGTGAAAAACACCCGCATGCTCATAAATAAGATTCGGCAGTGGTGATACTATCTCTCTCTCGCTCGCTACCCCTTTCTTTTTCTCTCTCTCATTCAAATGTATAGCAAGTAATTAGCTATTTATAACCGGGCTCCTGCTCCTTCTTTTCTTCCTCTTGCTCATTTTGCATGCCTTCCTTCTGTTCATCTTTTGCTTCCCATGAACCTCCTACATCTTCTCCTGCTGCTGTTCCTCCTCCTTAGTCTTACTCACCCGCGCCTCCTGCTCATTAATTTTCTAGTATTACTGCTGCTCCCCACCCTTCGTCTACTCCCTTATTCCCTCCCTTATTATTCCTCTCCCTGCTCCTTTTTTTTTCTAGGTCCCCGTCCTGGTGCTTTTCCTCTGCCTTCAGCTTATCTCCCTCTTCCTATTTCTCATCTTATCATCTTGGTCCTGCTCTTCCTCTTCTTGCACAACAATATTGCGCTACTTCCCTTTATTCCGTTCTTTTTATTCTCTTTCTTCTTTTTCCTCCGAATCTTTCTCTTAGTAATATTCATACTATTAATCATAGGTGGAGAATAACAGAAGGATAGAAAGACAGAGATGATGTCAAGGGTGGTAAAAACAATCCTTGTGATAAGCCATGATGGGCTTAAAAATAGTTTTTTAATTTGTATAGAGAAACAGAGAGATAAATAAAAATCTAGATAAATAGACATTTAAGTAAATGGGTTGATAGTTACATCGATAGATAGATGCACATATTACATAACTATTTTCCGCCACATACTGATTGATTTTCACCCACAAATCGGAATGACTTAACGTAATACCCTTTTCCACATAACTTTGTTCAAAACCATTAGTGATTTTACAATCAACAGTAATACATACATACTGGCAACTGTGGTAATTTTTTGTTTTCAAAGACTGAAGCTCCCCAAGAGCATGATGACAAAACTGTACTAGATCTATACATGTATCATTGTAAAAGAGTCACTCTTTTTATTGCTATTGAACAAGTTGACGACCACTTAAGTTTTCTCTCGGTATCATTCCCAAGGCATAAGTAGACAAATGCTTTTTTCTGTTAAAAGTCTTGTTAATGTGCATGTATTAAAATGCACATTGTGATGGTCTGTGTGAGGGACATACAAATATGAATTCTATAATTATCCTTAATTTGTAACAAACCTCACACCAAAAAAAAACAACTCCACACACACAAAAGGAAAAATAAGTATGGAAAATGTAACAGAACATTACAGTGACGTTTTACGAATTTTTTTAATAGAAATATGTAAACAAAGTCAAAAAAATACAATATGAACAACAACAACAACACCAACCCACACACACAAAAGGAAAAACAAGTATGGAAAATGTAACAGAACATTACAGTGACGTTTTACGAATTTTTTTAATAGAAATATGTAAACAAAGTCTGGACATCGATTGCGGTACATTAATAATTAGGAAAAAAACAAAGTTTATAAATTAAAAAATGCTAGCCAACTCTTGCTGTAAGTAACCGTATCATTACAGAGCTTGAGTTGAATAGTCGTTATTATAATTGTTTTATCGAATTTGTTGGAAGATTGTAACCCAAACAACTAGGGAGGTCTTCGTGATTTCACGTTAGTGATAATTATATTTATTGATCAGGTTTCCTAATGCATCATTATGGCTATGATAAACAAGAAAAATAATGGGTATCTTAAAGTGGTGAATGCAGCTTTCTTTAAAACAAAGGGAAACAATCATAGAAAATTTCAAGAGAAAACAAAACCTCGTTAAAGCCCTTGAAATGAGGCGATTCCATTTGGACCGTAGCAATTATGAGAATAATAAATAAATTTTAAAAAATCAAAATAACAATGATAGTACATTCACTATTTATATAATTACAATGATGATGGTAATGATGTTGATGATGATTTAATTATACTGAGTGCCAATTTATTGAAAGGCTACGACTATACTAGGTAATCTTTATTACTAGTACTTACTTTTGCGGTAACATTAGCATTAAATAAAGGAAGAAGACTAGTAGCAACATGGTGTAGTGCTTTAAATTACACGGTCTGGGTTTCGTTCCGAGACCAGCCCTAAAAATAGTTCTCATTTTTCGCTGAAGTCGGTTCCAGCACACGGTGACCGGCTTATTTAGAAATCACACTATCAGAAATCAGCTCTATAAAAAAGGGTGGTATTACATAAAAAACTGTTTAGATTTAAGAATTTCTTGGAATCCGAAAACAATACAATTCTGACCCTGTTTGGAAATGTAGAACTATAAGACCTCAAACTGAAAGAGAGAGAGAGAGAGAGAGAGAGAGAGAGAGAAAAAGAGAGAGAGAGAGAGAGAGAGAGAGAGAGAGAGAGAGAGAGAGAGAGAGAGAGAGAGACAGAGAGACAGAGAGACAGAGAGAAACATACAGACAGAGACAGAGGGAATTTTGTTCTGGATTAATGGGAAAACAGTACATATCATGTTATGGGATTCCTGTGTTAGAGTTTAGAGTTTATTTTTAGGGCATGTCAGTATGCCTATGATGTGTTTAGGCAGTTAATACTTTTTGCTGGTAGCAATAGTGACTGCTTTCATTTTCCGGAATACTTAAAGAATAAACATCGTGAATAAAAAGGTCGGTTAAAAGTTAAGTGCTCTTTTCAGCTTACAATCTGATTTACTTTTGGAGCTAAGACAAAGAACGAGCTGAATTACTTCTGGAGCTATAAAAAAATGAGTTGAATTGCTTTTGAATTTAAAACAAAGAAAGATCTAACTTACTTTTGAAGCTAAGACAAAAAATGATCTGAATTACTTTTGGAGCTAAGACAAAGAAGGATTTTACTTACTTTTGAAGCCAAGACAAAGAACGATTCAACTTAATTTTGGAGCTATGACAAAGAACGATTCAACTTACCTTTGAAGCTAAGACAAAGAAAGATCTAACTTCTGAAGCTAAGACAATCTGACTTACCTTTGGAGCTATGACAAAGAATCCTTCTTTCCATTTGCCTGGCGGGCTCATTTCAGTCAGTTGACCTTAAGGGTTTGTGGATTAGATAATTTATAAAGGTAATCGTTCGAATATTAATATTAACTGCCTAACTAAGTGTGTTTTAAATATGGTATTCTTATTTTTAATTCTCCATTGTCATAATAAATAAAATACCGGAAATGGTAGTTGTTTATAAAACATTCATCTCAACAAAACAAATAACAGCAAAGTATAGTCTTCTATCCTTAAATAAAAGTTCAACGTTTTAGCTAATTTGATATAGCTGTATACATTTATATAGAATTATTTAACATGTTAACCAATTTTAACATTTTTAGACCTAGGTTTAAAAATAATAAACTGTTTAATTTCTGATTACCATAGCCCTTATTTTAAAATTTGCCTCATAGTTTTAAATAATACGAAGAAAACAAAATTCGCAAGCCTAAAACTACTGAGCCCCTCCCCCTCCCCTTAAAAAAAAGGTGTTTTAGAATTCTAAAACCCATCTTTATATCTAGTTAAAATGACTATTCATTGTCAAATACACTGACGGACTATCTTGTACTATTGTAACACAGAGTATCATTTATTTGAAAAAAAAATAATTGTTAAAACTGCTGAAAACAGAAAACACGATTATAATTCGAATTGGTGTCGGGGTTGAAATAACGTATCGACAGTGTTGTACATTGTAAGTCAAGCTTTTGTTCAGCAGACTTCATATTTAAATGCGCCGAAGTTGAGTTGAGTTTGTTTAACGTCCAACATGAGCCCTGTATAAGCTATATTGTGGACGGGCTCCAAGGCTGACGTCTGACAATTTTATGTGATGCCACACACGAGACAGGGCGTGGATGCCATGACTCCTGTCTCAGCCGGTCACATTAAACTGACACCGACCACAACAGTAGGGAGCGAATTCATCAGGGCCCGAATCCAATCCCTATGCGTCGAAAGCCAGTCTTCTACCCCATGGCCATTGCGCTCTCCAATGCGACCAGGACTGGCCTCTTTAAGCCAACCATTCCTCTTTACCAAGATGACAACATCTAATATAAATAAAGGAAATGATTTAGACTTTTGTGTTCAGATAAATACGGATTATGTGTAATTTTCGTAGTTATCACTCCTCCACTATTTGATAAGAAAGGTTAGGTTCGAACAGCTGATTCTATGTATTAGTATGGCCCAAGTTCAAATCACGTGCCGCTTTTCACCCTTAAGGGTTGTCCACCCGATGTAGCTTACACTCCCTTAACGTTATCACGTCCTAAAGCTTGCCACCTTAAGTGCTGCACCCTAAATGTTGCATCTTCTAAAGATTATCACCCTTAATGTCCCCCCCCCCCTTCTTCCCTTCCCTGTAGTTAAGGTAAGGTCTTCTGGCGTCATCAAGATTATGATCGGATGCTTTATGTTTTTTTTTGCAAGAAATGAAAATTTAGTTTTTTGTTCAATCTACTTATATCGCAACACACCCTTTAGTGCTTCGTTATAATTAAGATCTTTAGATCTAGGAATGCTCAGTTTTGTTTAACTATTTATAATGGTTAATAAATTAATACAAGTCGTACCAGTAGCATTAAGGTACTTCCCGCCTGGAGTCAGCTTCCTACAGCTGTTAAGAGCGGTACAATCGCCAGGCTTCCCGCTCTTCTTGGGCTCCACCTGTATAGTCGTACAGACGCAGTCCTTCTCGAACGCGGCCCCTCCAGCGGTTTGAATTTTCCCAGCCTCGTACCACAGTCCGTAGTAGCTTGTGACGTTAAAAGTCTTTGCTGGACCCGGAAACATACACTTTCCTTCCGATTCTGTAAACATCCAAGACAATGTGAAAGCCTGAGGAAAAAGGTTTTAAAAGTTAGGATAACATAAGATCAGATAAGCTTCTATTATCCCTTTAGACAAATTTTACTTGGGAATGCAATATGCATTTGATTCAATATATCAACATCAATACATATGTGAGAGAAAAAATAACAAAACAAACCATTTTACATTCACGTTGAAACCATATACACTGACAGACATACATATTTACTTTTTACGTTTAGTAAATTTAATCAGTTGTTGCTCGGGTTCAAGCTTTTTAAAGTTTGATATTATATGACATAACCCTGTATTATAATCATCTACAACGTGTAAATACAAATAAAACACAAAGATAACAACTAAACATACAACTTATTATCTACTTAAAAGGAACGGGTATGTTTACGATATCTATAACAATAGATAAAGACAAGTTTTGGTAAGTTATCAGAGATAAATCAAGCAGTACTTAACCTATGATATGAGATGTGTCAACTATGTTCTAATAATGAGCGCGTATAGACACGGATGCACTCATTGTAAATAATAAACATTGGATACACTGTTATGCTTTTTATGATAAATTGTATCAGATTCTTTCTAATCGCATCCCACAAATCACTGTAAAGAAAGACGTGAAACTGACGTAATTTTACTTTTTTTCCTTCATACAAACCTGGTCTAACGTAAACGGTTAGGATTAAAAACAGACAATAGTCACAAAATGAGTTCACTCATGGTACACAGCACAAAATGTTAAAGGAAAGAAAGCACTGTCGATGCTATAGCCCCTCCCGGGGAGTCTGGTGACGTTAAAAAGAGAGAGAGGGAGAGAGGGGGAGAGAGGGAGAGAGAGAGAGAGAGAGAGAGAGAGAGAGAGGGAGAGAGAGAGAGAGAGAGAGAGAGAGAGAGAGAGAGAGAGAGAGAGAGAGAGAGAGAGAGAGGTGGTTGTTGGGTTGGTTTAACGTCCAACAGCAGCACTATATGGGCTATATTGTGGACGAGTCCCAAGACGGACGTCTGACAATTTTATGTGCTGCCACACACGAGACAGGGCGGGTATACCATGACTCCAGTCTCAGCCGGTCACATTATACTGACACCGACCCAACCAGAGAGAGGGGTTACGGGATAAGATAGAGCGAAAAAAAATATAGAGAGCGAGATAGCAAGAGAGAGTGGAAAGAAGAATAGAGAAAGAGAGAAAGAGAGAAAGAGGGAGTAAGATAGAGATAGAAAGATATCCGAAGAGCGTAAAAAGAAGCCTCATATTAAAAACTAAACATCACTTTTATTATTGTACCGCATTAAACAATAATTATTCACTTGGGTCTCTATCAAAAGAGTACTTAAATCGTATTTAAACATTTGACAGCTACAAGCAATAGATTAGATTAAAATTAGGTAAATTAAAACAAAGTATAAAAAGAGACGCAGGATTTAAAAAAACGATAAAACCTGTATACTCATGTAAATGAAAAATAAACAAAATGAAAAAAAATCCTCAATAATGACTCAACTATAACATAAAAAACAAGGAACACCCCCACATCTTAAAATTATAAAAGATAAAATAAGATTACCATCAAGAATACAAAAATATTCTGAAAATCCATCGTTGAAGAAGAATATAAAGCTTTCGTCGAGTTTAGTTAATATTTAAATTTCTGATGCTGTACGCTAAAGTCTAGCTCTAGCTTATGATCGTTTTAGGGATCAACAAAATTGATGGACATTAAAACAACTCAATTCAACTCCGCCTATAAAGATTTCAGATCATAATGATTATGGGTTTACTATAGGCTGACGAATAGGAGATTGAGGCAACTTTCGGATTTAAACTAGATCTAGACCATGTCCTGTTACATAGAATTTTTCTTATCTGGTTTTGTAACTTTCCTCGTGCCCAGCATTCAATGAAAAGCGGACAGTGGCAGATGAAACACGTGCAATGCACGTTTCTAGGATCAAACTTTAAGCACAATACGTCAGTAGTAGGCTATAAGGTCTATGTTAGTTAAAAATATATTTATTCAAATCAAATTATTTCAGAAATGAAATAGGTCGACCAGGTACAACCTCAGCCTTTTAGTTGTTTTGTTTTGTGTTTGCTCAGCGTCCAACATTAACACTACCTATGCAATATTGTGGACGAGTCCGGATACTAACATCTGACAATTTTATGTACTATCACACACGAGACAGTGCTAGGAGATCTGGACTCTTCTGCCTCAGCCGGTCACCACATTATGCTGACACCATTAGTGAAGAAGTCGCCAGAACGGGGCTCGAACTACGGATCTTCTTTGTGGAAAATCGATGTTCTAGTCCATGGCTACGGCTCCCCCCCCCCCACACATACACACACACTTGTACAATAATTGTAAACAGGATTTTACTATCTATATCATTGCTTTTATTAAATGCCCAAGTGTAAACCATTATTTGAATTGCTGGTGCTTTTGAACTTGTGTAACTTGACTAACCCACTTTAACAGAAGTTTACATAATGAGCTTGGCATAATAGTTAAGAGTTTGTTTTTACGGCACATCTGCACCTCAACGGCTATACGTGTATTGTGTTCATGATTCTTTTAGACAGTTAATGCTGTACATAGCAGCAACGGTGACTTTTTCTCCGATTATCAATGGCATAAAAATTGTGTATAAAAAATAATTTCGACTCTCCACATACAATCGAACCAAATAACACTATGGTTTAAATGAACTCACCTGACAATCTAATCCATAGCCCTCATCTCCGCCTCACCTTTCTTGGTGATCTTTCTGAGAGCTTTCTCACTATCCCTGGTCAATGTTGACAGATTCAGAGAGGGGTCCTGCAAGCCGACCAACTCGTTTGTCTTCTCTTTGACCCTTCCTCTTTCGCTCTCTGGATCAATCTCGTGACTTCTCCGCGCCATCGTCTCCTCCTCTAATTTTCCTTTTTTTTTCTTGTGACTTAGGTTCCCCTTCTAATTCTGCCTTGGTGGGTTTTTTTTCTTTGTTATCTTTCTTGCCCTGTCTTTGCTGTCGTTTAGAATAATTTTAGATTTGTCGTAGCACTTGTCGCTGTGTCAGTCTGTGTTTGTCTTGTATGCTTGTCCCTTCTAAACCTGTGCTTGCCATCTTTACGACCCCTGTTCACCTTCGACGTGTCTAACGTTTGTATGTGTGCTTCTTATGACTTTTGAGCTCATTTTCTTCATGGGGGTTTCGGATCTAGATCATCGCGTTTCGCAATAATACAGCCGATTCATATTGCAGTAGATAAAATGGCAAACCTTTGATTTCTTTTTACCATTATTCAGACAATTCTAACTTAGCTCTTCGTACATCGTTAGAAGATGGGGATTACCACTTACTTCAGAGAAGATCTAAAAATAAATAGATGGAGTTTGTTTTTACGGCACGTCAGCACGGTAAGTGCCCATGATGTCATAGAAAAATTAACACATTAAACTAACAATGACTCCTTTATTTCTCTCAATGGTAAAGGCATAAAAATGCATAAAAAGGTCGGTCAAAAGTGAAGGGTATACACAGCAGTTGTAAAGATTCATGTGAAGGATTATCGCAATTGAATTTTACACATCAAATTTTCTTTAGAAATCTCAGTTTTCGCTGAGGACTAACATCAGTACATATTCTCTCTATTCGTTCGGAAGCAAGGTGCAGATTAATTTTCATTCCCTGACGCATCACCAGTTAAGATATATCCTCTAAAATACGAGGGCAAACTTGAAATTGTAGGTAGAACTAATTTTGTGTAGCCTCGTATGAGGCCCTTCATTAACCTTTTCTATATGAGGCCCCATTTAAATGTGTTTATATCTAATTTGTAACAAAACCATCCTGTTAGGCCAAAGGCAAACTGCCACTGGTGGCTTATGTGGGCTGTAGCTCCAGTGTGAAACTACCCTTGATTCTCTATAGACTCTGAGGGAGGGAGAGAATTCTCTTCCTCTCTCCGGGTTTAACGCTCCTAGGTTCCCCTGGGGGATCCTACACGGCGATGAAACTACCCTTGATCTAACTGCGCAAATAAATACCAGAGGGTTTCATAAAGAACCCCCAGTTCTGCCACAGCCCTACCTAGCCAACAGCGTCAGCCTGATTCTGGCCAAAAACAGTGCCAGTTCGGTTTGGTACACTTTTTTTTGTTACGTTGCCCAATTGACTCTTTCTTGTGCATCAAGCAGATGGAAAAAAATGTGATGTTTTATTTTCTTTCAGTGTCCGGTTTTTTTTAGACTTTAAAAACATTATTTTTGGCAAGGTATTTTGGAAAATTCTACGATCGAACACTAGTGAAAAAGCCGATACTATTTTAAGGAGTCTATAGAATTGATTTCGTTTGTACGTTTTCAAAAGAGTTAGGGTTTTCTTGCGAGCGAGAGGTAGAACAGAGAGAGATGGAAGGGGAGGGGCAATATGGTCAGGAAGATTGAAAAAAATTTACAGCAATACATTCAATAAAAAAGGGAGAGAGAGAGGGGGGGGGAGACAAAGACAGATTAAGTCAGAGACAGAAAGAGACAGATAAATACATATATTACATCTTACAGACACACAGGAAGAGAGCCAGACAGACAGAAATGCACCGAGAAAAAAAGATACATAGAAGTGAGATAGACAAACAGATAGTCATACAGAAAGAGAGGGAGAGATACAAAGAGACACAGGCAGAAAGGGGAAATAGTGAGGTAGAGAGACAGAGATATGGAGAGGGCGCACAAAGCAATGGTGGTTTGTAAGCATCACCCTGAGATGCCTGCTTTAATGGATGCCCTGTTATTATTTACAAAGCCTATGTGTGAGAAGGTGCTAAGCCTACCTGGTTCCTCACAGCCTCATAGTCATACCAGTCTTCAGCATCGATAGATAATCATATTTGTTTGAGTTCACGTTGTTAATTCATATTTGTTTGAATTAGTTCATGTCTTGAATGTGAGAGTTTGAACTAGAAAACTTGGCAGTTCTGAACTCTATAATAAGAGAAAAAGTCCACACAAATAAGTGTTATTCGTCCTCGGAGACACCGAGCTATTGGGAAGTAATTATATATGGCTTTTCGTCCCCCCACAACTATATGTACGATCAATTGATTTTGTGAAAACAACTACGACTAGAAAAAATTTGTGGTGGATGAGAGACATAACACATACCCTTCTTCAAAAATTGATTTTGATCATTTAAAAAACAAGAAGAATCAGAAGTTTGACACAAAAAGTATTAGTCTTTTGGGTGCAATGCATGACTTTAAAATGCATCAATTTGATCTCTCTGAAGCATAGAATGGAAGCAATTATTTTGTTATTGGCCGAACTAGGGCTTTGTGCATCTGGTCAAATAATTTACACATGGCTGTTGCAATCTTTGCTTTGAAATGACCCCTAGAGTTAAGAATCGCAGTTATGTGTGTGTGGGGGGGGGGGGGGGGGGGGTGGTGACGATGTGTGATATTTATCGTTTTGATACAAATACAAAAAAATAAATGTCTTTTTATTCAAAATTGATATAAATATTTCTTCACCTTACTCTAAAGTAATATTGAATTTCATTTTTAACCAATGTTAAAGTACTGTTATTTATGAATTTAAAGATCAACGTCATCATTGCTTCATTCCCCCTCTCACTCAAAAATGTATTACAAGCTTTCACAATCCCAGAAGAAAGAGCTTGCAACATACATGATTGCCCTCTCTGCGTTTAACAAAGCACACACTAAGGAAACGACATTTCCCTAAATGTGCCTAAGAAAGTTAAAAAAGCAAACAAAATACGTATCACGCTGGTGGAATGCCGCTTTACATAACCTTTGCCATAACATGTCAAACGTGGAAACCATTTAGTTCTTTTCTCTTTATTTTCAAAGCTTTTACGAAAAGGGCAAGTAGCAAGTTTTGTCTCTACGTATGATAAACTGTATAAATTGGTAAGACTTGTCATGCATTCAGATTGTGACTCGAAATGTTAACATGGATTCAAGTGACTGCTTGCCATCAAATCATTTCCATGTCATATTGATTTAATGGGTGCGACCGACTCGTACAACTACCTTTTTTCTCACATAGAAAATTTCAGAGATAACAATGATGTTATAAAATTGAAAAAAAGAACTAGTTATATAAAATCGAATTATGATTTGGTAATAATGTAAATACCAGCCAATAAAGCGAGGCGTGAGACGGGGTTGTGTACTATCACCAGATATATTCTCCCTATACAGTGAATATAGTATGCGATCAATTAAAGATAAACCAGGATTACAAGTGGGAGGTCATATCATCATCATCAGATGCGCTGGCGCCTATGTACTCATAGCACATAATGAAAACGATCTACAGGCTTTATTGAATACCATTGTGAAAGAGAGCGAGGATATGGGACTTAAACGAAAAAGAAAAATAGAGACAATAGCGGTGTCAAGACAAGTTATTCCCTCATTCAAATTAAAAGTAGGGGTTTATGAGTTACGCCAGAGCGGCCAGATAGTTCAAATATTTAGGGGCGAGATAGCAGAAACAGAAATAAAGACAAGAAAAGGAAAAGCCAAACAAGCATTTCAGGAAATGAAACATATTCTTACCAATACCAGATTAACCCTTAATGTGAGACGAGTGCTTATGCGCTATGTAAATAAAGACAGTCTGACATGTTATGTGCTGCCACCTGAGAGGTCATATGTACGCTTAGGCTGCCACCCACGAGACAGGGCGGGGCTACCATGACTCCTCTCTCAGCCAGTAACATTACACTAACACCGACCCAACCAGAATGGGGCGAAATCGCCAGAACTCGAACCATCGAACCACGGGCCTCCTGCATCTGAAGCTGGTGTTCTTACCCCAGGGCTACCGCGCCCCTCTGGGGATCGGTCTTCGATTACACTGAGAAAAGAGTGGAAAATGAAACAGTTATCTTGTCCTAAACTTTATAAAAATCTGTAATTTGAATATTTCAGAGCGACATTAAGATTACTTTTAATTACCTCTATAAGAGATTAAATTCAAAGAGAATTAAAAAAATGCATTACCCCCCGCCCCCATCTTTATTTTAAAAACATTCCAAACAATAATTTTGTGACATTCAGTATTTTTTTGTATTTGATACAAAGGCAAGTCATTAGTGTACCACACTGCGAATTATTGCGCTTCTTCAGTTTAATGAAGTGTTATTTTCTAAGAAAATGAGCGTGATATACCAGAAGACATTTATAGAGAATTTCGATAGAAAGGATAAGAAAGGATAGTAAGAAAAAAACAAAATATTCAAAGTATGCGGAACACCTAGTACAGAACAGGAATCTCTATGTTCCAAACCTGTTAAGTAGATTAACTTGTTGGAGGTCTTAAACACAGACCAACCACAGTGCAGTTTAACCGTGAAGGACGCATGTTGTTCGTGATGAATCTAAAAGGCATGACAAACCTGCGTCAAGTTCTTATTTTACGGAAAGTTCAAATAAACCAGCACTTTATCACCGCTTTAACAGATGAAGTGTGAAATCAATAACACAGAGCTGTCGATTGAAAGCCGTTCAAGAGAACTATCATAATTGTTGTTGTATACAAAAAAAAAAGGTTAGGCAAGAACTGATAGATAACAGGAAAGAAGAGAGGAAGCCAAGTTGAAGCTTCTCACAAGATAGCTAAAGTTACTTGGTGCGCGTCACAGTCTCAGGCGGCGGAAAAACAAGATAGGCGGGATGTGTACCGGAACAGACACTGGTCTGTTGCATTATTTCTAGACACCCGCCTATTTATCTGTGGTCTGTCTGTCGGTCTGAGCAAACATGGGCGCACTGAGAAATAACAAGGTTCATTGACATCTTTGCTCACTGCAAGCCCAAAAGAGGTTTTGCGTTTACACCTCAAATACCAAGATAAGGGCAGGGAGATTGAGTTATTTATTTGTGTTAAGCTGATGCTCTTCACAATCAAATCACACACATTTTACATGAACGAAATATATAAATGCATTAGATACTTAGGATATGAAACATATTTAATTTTTTCATGATTTCCAGTTAAAAATAAAATGGACACATGTTTTACAAAAAAAAGAGACACGCAAATATATATAATATATAGAATGTAAAATGCAGGTTTGATATAAACGTGTAAATCATGTTGTTAATCAAGAAATAAACGGAATACAGAACAAAAATTTACTTGCAGTCCAAAATTTCATTTAAACATTAATTTATAAAGACGAATAGATAGAAACCGAGGCATGCTCGGCGAAGCTTAATTCACCCTGATAAAGTGCACTCCTGAACCAATAAACATAGAAAGGAGCTCTAAGTGAAGTTTGCCATGTCCGCACTACACTGATATCAGGCGTGAAAAGGCTTTCTAACGAATACATGTGTGGCATGATATTTTAACTGTCTCTTTAACTTGTACGTTCAAGAGTTCCTTTACCATTTTTTACGTGGATATCAACCCACATTTTCATGTGCAGTTTGGTTAATTAAAAGGAGCATGCCTCATGGAGTATAAAAGAATGAAATGTGTGTAGGCGGGAGACTGCACAAAAAAGAAGAAGGGAAAAAACACACGATCTTTTTTACTACTCTCTAAATATGTCAGGCGTTTGTGATAAAATTACTCCTTGAAAAGATTTTATTATTGTTATAAGAATTTTAATGTGACCACTAAATATATTCATTAAAAACGAAAATGTTGAAAGATAGAAGATAATTGTTTTAAACCATCTTGTTGATCCTAAAATAAACGATACAGAACAGTTCCAAATTCAAGGTAATAATCATACACATTAATTAGCCGCGGCTAAAAACTCCTTCTTTCTGTCAAAAGGCGTTAAGAAATCAACTAACCAAGAAACAAATGTATCAGATACCATACAATATTGAACTACAATACAAAATTAATGGGATGAATTAGATAATCTCCTAAAAAGCTACAATCGACTTTGTAAAGAGGTGAATCATAATATTTTGATGTTATTTTCTATTTATAAAATTATCGTTAAGTCTGGCAACGCACTTAAAGTAATTTAATTGAAATGAAGGCTATTTTAACCTCATTCAATACACACCTAACTTATCTCTTTTTTTTTCAACATTTTTCATTTTTTAGGGAGAACATTAATACGATGACATAATTATATTATCTACGCTTAGATATCCAGAAAATGCATGGCATCAGTTGGGTGGAATTCGCGATAGAAAACAGAAGCGCTGGGTTTCAATGTTTTTTAAGCAGCTAAAATTTTGTGACGGCTTATAAACGTTTGTCGCAAATTAAGATAATGTAATTTAATGTGCCAGTGTAGCTTTCTTTACAACTTTATGGCAAGCGCATTTCTGTAGGTCGACGGTGGTCTGTGTTCACTGGGGGACATGAAGAAATGTTTGGGTTAAAGTGTGAATGTGATGGGGGTTTAGTACCAAGACTTTGTAAGACAACAAACACAGTAAGATAAGATGGGGGTGTCTCAAATGGACTGCGAAAAGCGCAAACAGCAGTAGATATAGAAAGGAAACCTATTTACTATCTCAACATGCATGGTGGTTCATCTAAACCGTAATCTTACTGTCTTATTCAAGATAATGTTTTTGGAGAGAAACGTTTAAAAAATAGAACTACGTGTGTGAAAATAGTCGTGCAACAAAGTAAATAGTATAAACGGGTATAGTACGAAGATAATGCACTTGTGTTTTGGCAATTCGTGGCATTTACTTAGGTTTCTGCTTTGAAATTTGAAAGCCACCGGGAAACATTTCTGTTTGTTTGTTTGAACTGTCCATTACAATAGTATTTCTTTTGTAGTTTTAGAAAATATTAAACAATTCAACAGTAAATTACTGTAACCCTCGGCGTAACTATGGTGCGAGACAAATTCAATTTTACAAATAAACGTTTGCCTATAAATAATATTATTTTAGATGTTCCGTTGTTTGTTTGTTGTTGTTGTTTTGTTGTTGTTTTTTGTTGTTGAATATTAGATACATATTAAATGCAAATGGATTTTAAAATGGTGTTTTTTTAGTGTAGCCTATATTTGATGTGTAATATTAGGTGTTTTAAAATAATATTTCACGCATTGTGTCTTTATTAAGTTAATTAGATATAAAGTCTCAAAGACTTTAAAAAGCCCGTTTTCCTACTGGTCGACTCTGCATCAATTCACATATTAAACAAAAGCTTAAACTAATCCGTATACATTAATTTTTAACCACTACAGACTATGTCAAAACATGTTAGAGAAATTGAAATATAAATAGTCTCAGTAGAAGCTCCTTCAAGTAAATGAAAATTCAATCTAACTTTAACAAGGGCAGCAATAAGTCCTACCAAAGTTATATAAGTTTAAAATTTAAGGCATTTGATTAATCCAATAACTCCATGCACCCTCTATAAACAAAAATGCATTCTTTCTTATTGATTCTTTTTTTATTTATCAACGTCTTCGGCAAGACTACTGATTTTTTTTTTAATGAGCCCTACGATACTGAGGTCTCAAGAACTATGCTCCTTTAACTCATTTTCTTGTAGGTGGGGACTAAAGTGGTAGTGCGTTGATCTCCAGATCAGAAGGTTCGCGGTTCGAATCCCACGATCAGTCAAAAAGGTATTTGTCCCATTTCGCCCGATATGACAGGTTGGGTCGGTGTCAGTATGATATACCGGCTGAGACAGGAGTCCAGATCTCCCTGCCGTGTCAGGTGTGTGGCAGCACATATAATTGCTAGACGTCTGTCTTTGAGCCCGTCCCCAATGTTTATAATTATACTAATGTTAAATGTTAGGCAACAAATCAAACGAACAATAAAACAAACAACAATGAGCCCTATGATACTGGGGTTGCTAGAATGTATGCAGCATGCGCCTTAACTCAGTTCTCGGACCGTGTAGTTCCGCCACAGACACAGTCAAAAACATTAAACAATTGTTTTACCACAATGGCCGATTTTTCTCTTCAAAAATCATCGACTCGTGCTCTTGTTCTTACCCGCTCTCATTCACGTTATTCTCTCTTCCCTTTTTTCCTCCATCTCTTTTTGTCTATTGTCTCCCTCTTTATATCTATCCATCGTTCTGTATTTATAGATCCCTTCTCTCTGTCCGTGTTGGTCTGTCTGTCTGCTGTCTGTCTGTCTGTCTGTCTGTCTGTCTGTCTCTCTGTCTGTCTGTCTCTCTCTCTCTCTCTCTCTCTCTCTCTCTCTCTCTCTCTCTCTCTCTCTCTCTCTACCTATCTATCTATCTATCTCCCCCCTCTCTTTCCCATCCCACCTCTCTCTCCGTCTGAATTCGTCTTTGTCTTTAACGTCTCCTAGATTCCCCCTGAGGGATTCCATGCGGTGATGAAAGTTTGCCTGTCTGTCTTACCCCCCTTTGCCATTTAACTCTTGCCTTTTCATAATAAACTTTCTTATTTACAACTCCTCCCTACTTTCCCCTGTTACTTTTAAATGATCTCCCCCTTCAGCACTGAATTTGCTCACAGTCTGGGCCGGATGATCTAACCGTGAGAGAGTGAGAGCCAAACCTGATAGCTCGCATTTAGAGCGCCCTTAAACTGCAATAAAACATTTCTACTTCATTATCAAGTGACACCTTTAAGAATTAACATTGTTAGCGCTGCGATTTTGCGTTATGGTGTATTAGGGTATAGCCTATGGTTTCGTAAAAAATTGTAAAAGGTTGTACAAGACTAAATTTTTGTGTGCTTTTTTCTTACCTGTGCCTAAGTTTTATTCAAATTGGATTAACAGCATTTAAAATTGTGAAAAAAGCATGCGGTGATGAAGATTTTAGAACAGTTTTTAGCAAAAATTCACAAAAAGCACAGAATCTATAAAACATGATATAATATAAAATATCTTAACCATAAATTTTACCAGAATTTGAAGTGTGCCAATACAATTGCTTGATTAATATGAAAACGTTAATTTTTTTAGTTTTATTGACATAAGCATTGATCTTCTAAATAATAAATAATATTACTAATATCGAATAATAAAAAAAAATTGTGACGGTAAAAACTGATTGATTAAAAATTACAGAGAGGAAATTTATACTCCGAAAAGAACTGCATTTTCTGTGCATAATTTCGCTATAACATTTAAAACCCTAAGACCCACTACTATATCACTCACTATAATTGTGCTGGCATTAAAAATGTGAACCTATGAAGATAACTCCGTATATACAGACTATTCATTAGACGTTTTTAACTATTCAAAAAAATCTTCATCATGATAATTTCCATAAAGACCACCCTGAGGCTCAGGCTTTGTTTTTTAAGCCATCAAAATTTTTGCCACGAGATAGAATCTAGCCTTAATCAGAAATATTTATGTGATATCAGCATGGCAGATTTGTGTATTTAGAGCTTGAATTTATAGGTGGTTTCCATAATGGTTAGAAGTAGGGTTTAAAACAAAACGAACGAAAAGTCATTGAGCTTTGTGGGATTATAACCCTCCGAGTGTAGATGCATCGCTAAAAAAAATTAATCGCATTGCTACTCAAGTAGAGCATTGTTTATATCACAAGACAATTATGCTCCTTTATCATTATAATTATTATCAACGTACACACTTATATAACATATATATAAATAAATATCTATCTATACATATATAATAATTTTAAAATTCTAATATCTTATCAGATTCAAATGTTTGTAAGCAGTGTGCACCTACATACAACCATGATTTGCTCGAATATTAAGAAGCCGTTTTATGCTTATACATGTAACGCACGCTAATTTACCGAGCTATAGGAGCTAAAGGACTGAATATGGCAGTACATTTTGAAGACGGTTGAAGAACTTCAGACCATGAGGAATCTGAATCTCACACGTCGCACTGACCTATCTCCACTCATCATTCTCATCAGTTTGGCCATTTGTCTTCTCACAGCCAATGTAAGTCTTTGTTTTAAAAGTTTTCTAAAAAACAAAACAAAAAACAGACATATACAAGCGCTTAGCGCTTAACCTCGAAAAACTCTTTTTTTTTCGAACTTGAAATTTCATACAATTTTCTTTTCATATGTTTTGAATTCATGGTTCCATTATTCTTCTTCTGGTTTTTTGGAGATAATCATACAGTTGTAGTGATATGAAGATATGTAAGTACAAAAAACAATGTCATTGTTATACGAGTACATTCGCTTCTAGTACATAACAAGGCGCCTTCTTTGTTTTAAAAATTATTTCAACGTGTTTAAAATATCAAATTATGTTTATTGCTACCTAAGATAGTCATATTATCTATGAAGATTGTCTTGTTAAAGTAAAGTTCATGTACATCAAAATTTAACAATATTTTGTAATGGAACAAAGAGGTCCACTAAAGTATACGCAATCAGTATTCCATTTTTGGCCATTGTTAATAGAAAATTGATACTTTAAAAGACAATTATTAAATACTATTAAATGTTTTGATAAATAAAAAAGCTGATACAATGTCTCGATAAATTGCTTTTAAAAAAGTGTTTCTTTTTTAAATTTTTTTGTGTTTTTTTTTTTTTTTTTTTTTTGTTGTTTTGTTTATCAATAGGTAAAAGCCACTGGATCTTTTGAGCTTCAAGTTGTAGCAGTCAAAATGCCAGACGAGTGCCAATGTCGAGGTAGCCGTGTTTCACCCTCATCCTCCACTACTAGTGAAAAAGTATCAGATTCTGACAGTGACAGTCGTGGAAAAACCTTCAGCAGCATGAGTACAACAAACACCAAAAATACTCACTCTTTTCTCAATGTGAATAATAATAAAAATACACCAAAAACTGCAGGCATACTAAACGTACAACGTAAAGACAAAGGAAACACTCATAACAACTATAAACCCAAAGCAGGAAGTATCAATTTAAGCGACGCGCTAGAATCCTCAACAATACATCAGGAAACGGGCATAAACAATAAAACCAGGGGTGAAGGGAAAACATCAAGTGCGTCTGATAATCCTTCTCCCATAAATATCACTGACATAAACTCAACATTTGGTGGTGAGATTTGGTCTAACAACAGTTTCGTAACATGCGGTACTATTCAATTGACTGTAACTGCCTGTTTGGCCCACCACCAGCTTCGTCCTTCCAAGAATTTGAAATGCACCTATGGTCAGACAACTTCACATCGAACAGTGACAGCAGTCGCAAAATCAGATGCTAGCTCTATGTTAGTGATGACGTTTCAGGACCCGCTGCTTCTCTCAATCCCCTTTTCCTACGCTTGGCCGGTAAGTGAATTTTTTTTTAATTTGTACAGTTTTTATTCATTTTAAAAATTTGTTTTCACTTGTTTAAGCTCCTGGTTATTTATAATAATATTATCTTTTATCTGTTAAGATAGTTTTTTTAAAAATGGGTCTTATGATAATCCTTGAGAAGTATTTCTTAAACTTTAACACTTAAAAGTTTAGTTACAAGCAATTAATGCATTTTCTTTGTGTTTTTATTGATGTAAAAGTACTGAACTCTTAATTTTCTCCATTTAATATTCTCTGTATAATAATTATTTTGTATATCTGTTATGCCATCGTGAGTTGTTGGTTTTTTTTTAACTCTTAACTAGTAAATATCTATAATGATATAGAAATAGCCATTTACGGTTCTTTCTACGTCTTCAGTAATGTACGATTGGGTTGTCAAATGCATATTTCTCCATTTTCGAATCAGATATTTTAACGTTTTGTATACAAAAATATTTAAGTTTGTAAGGTCTTTTTTAGTATATCAGAGGCATTAATATTACTCATCAAATCAATGTATATATAAGCATTCTAAGCACTGATATTATTATTAAATCTGAACTTTTGTTCATTTGTCATAAAATACGCGTACTCCATTGTCGGGTTATGTAAAACAAAACAAAATTGTAATCGAGGTCCTATGATACGACGACAATAGCCAAAACGAAGACAATAGATAAGTGATCAGCACCGGTTTCCAATTACAGGTCCATCCTAAACTTTCAGGGGCAATTCGCACTCATAACGCCGCATGCCTAAGGGTGCAATTATGCCACCCGTGATTCTGCTCTGGATCTCAAAGTTTAAAATTATTAAGCCTGTACATACGGAAGTTTAAGTGAGCGACTGGCGCGGCAGGTTTATCTTTGTGGAAATTCGCCTCGGTCGATAACGATAATACAGCACCTTCCTGTTCTCAACGGATATGGTAATTAAGAAAGGAAAAAAAAGGAAAGCAACATTAATACTGAAATATTAAAAACAAGTGAGAATAACGTTAAAGGAAATTATGTGGTTTGATACAGTCATGATGTGCGCCCAACTCATGAATTTACACAGCCACTGAGAGAGAGAGAGAGAGAGAGAGAGAGAGAGAGAGAGAGAGAGAGAGAGAGAGAGAGAGAGAGAGAGAGAGAGAGAGAGAGAGAGAGAGAGAGAGAGAGAGAGAGAGAGAGAGAGAGAGACAGACAGACAGACAGACAGACAGACAGACAGAAACAGACAGACAGACAGACAGACAGACAGACAGAGAGACAGAGAGAGAGAGAGAGACAGAGAGAGAGAGAGAGAGAGAGAGAGAGAGAGAGAGAGAGAGAGAGAGAGAGAGAGAGAGAGAGAGAGAGAGAGAGACAGACAGACAGTCAGATACAAAGGCACAGACAGATACACATAGAGCCAAGAGAGAAGGCTGGAGAAAATAACAGTGAAAGGGACAGAGAGGATCTGAGAATCAAAGGAACAGGTTGGATGTTGATCTTTAAAGAAACAAAATCTCTGCTCTAGTTTGATTTTAACTAAACAACTCCTGAGCTCTCTTTCTTTCTTTCTCTCTCTCTCTCTCTCTCTCTCTCTCTCTCTCTCTCTCTCTCTCTCTCTCTCTCTCTCTCTCATTCTTTCACTCACTTTCTCTCACTCTCTCTACTGTGCGTACACCAAAGGTGAATCTATTCTCCTTCTTTTTTCTGCCTTCCTATCATTACTTTTATAGCGATACCTGTTTTATTTCAACTTGCCATTCCAGATTTTTTATACCATTTAATGGCTATGAACTAAATCTATCATGTCACCGCGTCGTCCTGTTTTCATGCTTTAGTACAGTCCATATCTTTGCCTCTTCTTTTTATCAATTAATTTGAATATCCCATTGTGTCTCTACCACTTTGTCTCTCTCTCTTTCTCTCTCTCTCTCTCTCTCTCTCTCTCTCTCTCTCTCTCTCTCTCTTTCTTTCTCTTTTTTTCCTCTCTCAATGTGGTAGGCTTTGTATATGTATTGTTAACTCATGTGCGACAAAAATGGAGAAATATTGGCGGACATGTATCAAGCTAAAATATTTATTCCAACGTAGAAACTGCGCGACTTCAAGTTGTACTCTTGTAACTTTTTGTTTCTATATCAACTTTTAATATTAGGTTAAATTTTATCTAAAATCTATGCCTGGGATAAACTTCCTGCCACAACAAAGAGCGTATCTGTTGGTTCACTGGTTGTGCGTAGTTAGGGCCTCAGTTGTAAAGCACAGTTGTGTGTGTGGGTGGGTGTGTGTGTGTGTGTGTGTGTGCGAGCGTATGTGTGTTTTTTTGTGTGGTTTTTTTACTGGTAAAATGTCGGTAATCAGGCGATTAAACACGCTGTAGATAAAAACAAATCACAACTGGAGTAGAACCCAGATGTTAAGAGGCACGTATTCCTAACTATGACCGGAGCAGATCGAGGTCAGTTATTAGATTCAAGAAATTAGAAAAACAACATGTGGCAGGTACTCACATTACAAATAGGGTCAATACATTGTTAAATAGTGTCATGTTTCTAATTTTCAAATACGATTTTTATTTTCTTAAGCTCGGATTCGTAAATCTTTAATAGAACGCAAAAGTACTTTTTTGTTCGGGATTATATATTTCAGGGTAAGAAATAACATGATAAAAGTGATAAATTAATTTTTTCCTACATAATTATATGAACTTACATCGTAAAAGGAACCGAGAAAATTATTGGGAACTGTAAAACTGTAAAGTTTGAGTTCAGCTACCTTTTTCCCTTCTTATTTCACGTTTCTTGGTGTTTTTCACTCTCCGCTAAATTTAAAAAGTAAATTAATGAAAACATTATAATTATCAGGAAACAGGAAATTACGTTTCATTTTCAAGGCCAACATCTCCTTGTTTCTGTACGGCCTGTCGGCATTTAAACAAACGAGCTTCACAACTAAAAGTCAGGAGGTTCTGCAGTTTCCCGCACGATGCATTCATACAATTTTTTTTTAAAGAGTCACTTTTTTCAAATTTTTTATAAAGAAGAATAATAGGTAAATCTCATTTTAATCAAGAATAGGATAAAGAATATTTAAGTAGGAAAAATGTCGAGAAGTTTGCAACGGTTAAAGATTACTATTATCAAAATTGTTGCGATTATATTCCTGTAATAAACTAAACTTTATAAAAAAAAAATTTAAAAAAAACTTGGAGTTTATAAACGTGAAGCAGGTGTTTAAACTCCTCACTTTCAATGAAGTTCATTACTCGGTGATAACGACATAACAACTTATGAATTACCCGCTGTGAAAATTATTCAAGTGTATTCGTTAGCTTTGGGATCTGCGGGAAAGTTTTTGTAGAAAATTCAACGATTATAGTGGTAACTTTTAAATAGGTGCTATAATGTTCCATCGCCTTTTAAAATCATTTCCAGTAGCCAAGTTCAGTTTTTTTTTCCTTCATCGTTTGTTCGTTTTTTCTTTATATTTTTGTTTTCAATAAATATTTGACAGAAATATAAGGATGATTTCTTATTTAGATTGATTTAATTTAGACAAATACAATTGATCCCTCAACAATTTTTTTAAATTTTGTTTTAAATCCGTATTGAAAGCAACGAAATTTTGATATGAACGTAATTCAACACTTATTCAGTCGATATATCAAAGATCAACAAAGTTGGAAGACACTCCAGATACTATTAATTGAAATTACATGGCAACGTCAGAAAAAAAAATCACGATGATTGTTTACAAACAAAATCTACGTAGACATTCCCTCTCGAGTTCCCTTTTCTCTATAATTATATCCTTCTCTCTCCGTCTCTCTCTCTCTCTCTCTCTCTCTCTCTCTCTCTCTCTCTCTCTCTCTCCTTTATCTAACTATTCACTTCTCACTGTAATCGATCAACCTCCCCTCCTCTGTGATGTAGTCACTCTTTATAAACATACCATCAAAAATGATTAAATAGTTTTGGTTAAAAGTATATTATTTTTTACATTCACCCACCTCTCACAGTTATTGTGTTATTTCAATACTTTTATGCCGTAGAAAGAAACATTGGTTTGTGCCTTTAAATTTTCAAAGACGACATCGAGACTAAATCTTTAAGCGATGTCTGGCAGGGTGTGATTCCTACTCAATAATTTTTAGTTAGGACTTCTTAAGTAAAAAGTTGTGTGCAATCATAGTGCAAAATCAAGAAATCTCACAATAGCAAGGAAAAGTCAGTTTTATCCCATCAAATAGTTGAAAGGATGGCTTACACATAGTTTTTTTTCTATATTTCATACTTTATCCAAAGAATGAGTAGGTTGGGTTCTAAACGTCCACTTCCAGCATCGTCTTTATCCACAATTTTGTCCCTTCAAAATTTCTGCTTTTGGAAAAAAAACTTTCTTTTTTTATGTTCACAATAATCCTCTATGGGTGATTGAATAATTTCCATCGAACTTGTTGCTATTTCTATTTCTTTTCCATTTATAACATCTAGGCCGTTATAAGATTATATTTTATTCTCTGTATTGCTTTCTTCTATTTAAAATCATATGACGTAATAATGATGTCAGAATGTTGCAGTAACTGTTACAATACAATGCGGATATAAAGAATAAATTAATATTTTCTATTTCTACAGGGAGCTTTCACTCTCAGGGTGGTGACGGGATGGACATGTGGAAATCAAACTAAGCGAGGTAGGACCATAATGAGCAAAAGGGACGGGAGGCTGTATATAAAAGCCTACTCTAACTATTCAAGATAAACGTATATCTTTAACTGATTGTTGGTTTTATTTCGTTTTTTTTTTTTTGTTTTTTTTTTTGTTTTTTGTTTTTGTTTTTTTGGGGGGAGGGTGCTGTCTTTTGCATTCTGCGGTATACTTGTTGTAAATATTTGAGGGAATATCATCGTTCTCATCACGTTGGCATGTCGATAGTTTCTGACGTAGCCTTCCGTACAATCTGCCTGAAGAGCTCTCTGCATTGAGCATATTTTCTGCCTCGCTGGGCCTCCGTTGTAGCCAGTCGTGGATCCACCTTATTGTAGGTCTGCCCTGTCTTCGCATTGCCCCCGGCTCTGCCTCTCGGATATGTCTTTCCAAACTGTCGTGTCTTTTCAGGTGCCCAAGTATTTCAGTTTTCTTTATTTGGTGGCATTCAAACCCCAAATTTGGTTTGATCTTATAAGTTGTTTTTTTTGTATGTCGTCATTTCGTATGTGTCGTGTTAATAATTTTACTTCTCTTAATATTCAGCAGCAGTCCTTTCTTTTCGCCGTACTCTTTAATTGTTTGGACCAGCTTGTCAAGCCCCCCAGGGATTGTATATAGCAATGCAGTGTCATCAGCATACCTCATGTCTCTTAGTTTCAGATAGACGCTTAGCTCAATAAAAAGACCATTTGTCTATCGTGTTCAACACTCCTCAATATTTCCTCGGTATAAAAGCTTTAGAAATGTGGAGAGAGAATTAGAATGCAGTCTTATTTACGCCCTTAAGAAAAGGGAACATGTTTCATGAACCACACTCCAGTCTTACTGCAGCCTCCTGTCCAACATACAACCCTTTTATTAGCGTGAACATTCATCACTTTTAGTGTTGCCCACAGCTCCTCATGCTTTACATAGTAAAACGACTTTGAATTGTTGATGAAGTAGATGTGTTGGTTACCAACAGTATGTCTACATTTTTCAATGAGGTGTCTAAGAAAATATGGTCTAAATGTAAAGGAGATATAAGATACAGGAAAAGGATATGACATCTTGTGTGGCATACATACTTATCCCAAATCACGTTGATTTTTTTTAGTTCTGAATTCAATGTGACATTTCTTACATTTCAGAAACAACGACTTACATTGGGGATTCCCTGAAACCGTCTGTAGAATGGGTAGAGGTTTCAAGTGAGGCTTCGCCAAACATCTTCAGCAACTTAGCAAGTCAAAACCAAGGCGCTCTCTCAAAGCCACAGATAGATTCTTCTGCTTCAAAACATCGACAAAGAAGGTCTAACTACAAATTAAGAAATGTAAACCGTCGAAACAATAGGAGAAGACGCTCGATTCATCCATGTTTCAGTTGTAACCTGCATCATTCCGCAAAAGCCAAGAAACAACAAACAGCCTTTAAAGACGTCGTCAAGGGGATTTCAAAACTGAAGTCAACGAAGAAGTTTTCTTTCATGGCGCCAGTATTGGACTCTGTAAGTGTTGAACCTTCCGAGATCAATTCATATGTTCAGCAGACTGATTTTGGTGCTGGTAACAGAGCCAGGCATGCCGTAAAACTCCCCAGAAAATATACAACGTCCTTCTCTCGCGTCAAGTTGATGAAGGAACTGAGCGCTACTTCCAATGACAAATCTACAGGAGGTATTCGCAAAACCGCATTCAAAAAAGGCAGAGTAATCCGCGATTTAAGAATGCGGAGAAGCATACGAAATTTTGGAAATTTGTCACTTAGTTTGAGGAGTGACAGGATCCCGAATTCTTCAAAACCCAAACTTCTGGTATTGGAGGAATCAGTGGACGGAAATTTGATCCTTGCAGTGAGAGTCGTATGTTCTGATAACTACTATGGGGAAAAGTAAGTAAAATTTTAACTTTATTTGACTAAACTGTAAGTAAGCTTTAGTGGTTCCTGTACAAGTAAGAGAGAGAGAGAGAGAGAGAGAGAGAGAGAGAGAGAGAGTATGAGAGAGAGCCGTGAAAGTGTAACGTGTTTTACTAAAGATCTTTGTTCTTTCGTTAGTGCGGCGGAATGTAGGATAGCCTACTGAACTGAACATTTAAAATATTCAGAAAAAGTGAAATAATGCATGTGTGTTATCAATGCTAAAAAGAAATGTTATTAGTACATTTTAGTCGCTTCTCCATTTAATCCATTATCTTTTTTTAGGGGAACCTACATTTACTAGAAATATTCATAGGTATAGAAAATGAATCAGTATACATTCCTGTTATTCATTTCCGGTTCACTAGAGATATCTTTTAAATGTCTAATAACCCAACAAAGCTCCTAAAGACCACAGTGGCGGTCCTGAATTTTAAAAATAGCTGGTATTTCGTCGTCTCCGAAATTATTTCTCTTCAAATCTCAGATGGTCGATTTAAAGTATGTTTTACAATAAAAAAAACAAGCATAGCAGCTAAGTATGAATAATTTTTAGGCTTGAATAGATAAAGATAAAATTAAGAAGGTGTTTTATATAGCTTAAACAGTACCAGAGTGGGATTTAAAAACATAAGATAACATCAAACTAATGCGTCACCTAGTTGTATAATGTTCTATCGTTATTTCTAAAATACGAAAGATTTAAAGTATTTTAGAAATTAGATAGGACGTTATACAACTGAGCTGACACCTGGACTTTCTACAGCTGCACTCGCTTCTGTCGAGCTAGAGATGACTATCTGGGTCACTTTACGTGCACGGCCACAGGTCAGCAAGTCTGCAAGGATGGATGGCAAGGCCTGGAGTGTTCACAAGGTGTGGTCCCAGTTTTCATAAACATCATACATAAGATTATTATGTGAATCAACCACTGAAGGGATGAACTAGAGCCCTGTAAACTTAGAAAAAATACTATTTTTTCACCTTGTACAATAAGGTGTATTTTTTGTTATAGTGAAATTAA
This sequence comes from Elysia chlorotica, assembly GCA_003991915.1. Lineage (NCBI taxonomy): Eukaryota > Metazoa > Mollusca > Gastropoda > Plakobranchidae > Elysia > Elysia chlorotica. The sequence continues at coordinate 592,041 of RQTK01000076.1, forward strand.
TACGAACACCTATTTATGTAAATTTTCAACAACAATTTCTGCAATAAGTTGCGGTATTTATCGTCGTTTTAATAGCATTCACATCTATTAATTCAAAATTCAACAACGTTTGTAATAATTTACGACTTTTTGTTTAAATGTTTGTGAATTCTACCCCTAGTTGTATTGTAGAACCTGAATTGATATATTTATTTTTTTTCCTTTATATTTAGTTCTACAATAAGATGCTGTCTTTAGAGTAGAACTTGAATTGATAAAATTATCTACATTGATGTATTCGTTTCCTTTCTTTTATTCTACAATAAGATGATGTCTTTATAGTAAGACTTTAGATGCTGTCTTTATAGTAGAACTTGAAAATTTATGGCACCAACATCTCTTCATCTAAAACTGACCACGCCCCTGCCACCCCCAGCCATATGCAGTTCCCGGTGCATGGCCACCAGAGCGACCTGCCCCGCCCCGAATACCTGTGTGTGTTTGCCTGGCTGGCGAGGTCAGCACTGCGACTTGTGCACCCCCAGACCAGGCTGTCAACACGGCACCTGCTCCCTGCCTGGTCAATGTGCTTGTAGTCACGGGTGGACTGGGCCTCTCTGTGACATTGGTAAGTTTTGTTTGTATCGTCGCTTGTTTGTTGTTTAGCCTCCAACGTCAGAACTATGTCGCTGGTTTAGAGGCAAAATTGTGTAAAGGCCTCCTGGAAAAAAGTATATTCGGAGACAGGGGTATCAAGTGGGAATTGAGCCTCAGGCAGTGAAGAACACCACCGCCTGAGTTAAAGATTTCCTTTTCTCTAACTGATGCATCAAAAAACTGTGTGTGCCTATGACTCTCTGCGTGTGATTTATCGGAAATATGTCTACAATTTCGTGTTAATCTTTAAGTAATAGAGGGTGTTTGTGTGAACAAATATTTAGGAGTTGAAGAAGGAAAAAAGATTGACATATTTTTGGATTTCCTCCTTAGGTTTGCAAGTTTTAATAATTTACTTAGATAATTAAATCCAACCTGTGTAACATAAACAAACTTTAATCTGTGTAACATTAAAAAATTAAACCTGGATAACATCTTTATATCTCAGCCTGTATGACATAAAACGTTTCAATCTACATGACATAAAACACTTCAACCTGCAAGACATAAAACAATATAATTTTACTTTTAACAGTAATTAATAACCTTCACTACTGAACTGACTTTGGCTTTCCACCAGAAAAAGAGTTCTGCGATCTCTATCAGCCCTGTCAGAACGGAGGAAGTTGTACGCACCTGGGCCAGCACAACTACGCATGCGCATGTTCTACAGGCTACAACGGCACCCACTGTGAGATTCCGGTCTGCTACGTTGGTTTTTGCCACAATGAAGGCACTTGTTCTGTAAGCTGAAAGTTGCTCTTTCTCCGATCCCTACAAACCTTGTTATTAACTTTAGTGTTCTTCTATATCAAGGAACATTGGATAAAACATACTTTTTACTTTCTACGTATATCTTGCATTTTATAAAAAACCCGGGGGTGGGGGGGGGGGGGTACATTCTTTTTATTTTCCAGGATTTAAACAAAATTGGAGCAAATTACACAAGCTCGTTTACTCCTTGTCCATAGAATAAATAAGTTTTTAGGATACGCGTAAACTATCATCATCCCGTCCAGCACCATAGAACATCTAACTATGGTTCCCATTTTATTTTAGAGTAAAAATGGAGAATGTAGCTTTCTGCAGAAAATAGTCTACGAAAAGATAGGTTTAAAAAAAAAAGAATATTGTGTGTAAATACACATATTTAAAAAATTACAATACAATATAGCATAAAAATCAATCTATAATTTAAGATTTTTGTCAACTTTTTTATTCATCAAATGTTTAGGTCATTGTTGATAAAAAGCTAAATCTTGATTGATCAAAATATACAAATCGAAACAAAAAGGTACAATTTGCCGAAACATACTTTTGAAAAAAAAATAACCGTTCTGCATAATAGCATAAGTTTATATAAAGATTGTCAATGTCATCGTGCATTATTAATGTTAATGATGTGGACATTTTAAGGAGGTTAGAAAAAAAACTAATAAGCATTTATTTTTATTCTCTTTTTTATTGCTACACGTTTCTTCAAATCATCAGATTTCATAGACGTTAATTTGTTAGGGTCAGAACAAAATTTCACATTTATATGAAAAAATACACATTTATGTCAAGCAATATCATGACTATATCGTTCTCTAAAATATTATATGCACGTTAAAAGTATTTATCTATGAAAGTAATTTTTAAACTTGTTCCAAACTGCACAAACCAAACCAGGTGTCACAAGGAGAGAGAACCTGCCAATGCCCAGCCTCCTACAGCGGCTCCAGGTGTCAGCTAACACTGGAGGATCAGGGAGCAAACAGCTCACCATCGGTACCATCACGTGCGTTGTTAACGGCATTTTCACCGCAATTGCCATCTTCATCAACATCAAACACATCTGGCTTGGGCATGAATTGCATTGAGAACAACTGCAAAAGTCTTTCAACGGAAAGTCGTGATACAATAGTCTCAACGCCTAGTTCTAGAGGCTCGATCCTTAGTTCTAGATTATTAATCGCTCCTTCCCAAAACTCAATCCCTAGTCCTAGAAATACCAATTGTTTTGGTGTAGTGTGTGATGGGGATGTAAAGAGCGAGAAAACTGTAGATCAGGCTTCATCATCTTGTCGAACATTGCACTGCTACAATGGAGGGAAATGCAGAGAGCCGCATGGCAAGACAAAGGCTCTTTGCGTTTGTCCGGAGCCATTCCTCGGGACGCATTGTTTGCAAAGAAGATCTCCTGGCTCAACATCACCTTGTTCTTCTAGTCCATGTCTCTATGGAGGCGAGTGTTTCAACATTGTTCAAACCACAGGAGCTTCTTCTTCTGATGAATTTTCCTGCAAATGTCTGGACGGGTTTTCTGGCGACAGGTGTGAGCTTGACATCTCAATAGACACTAGCCTCTGTGCCCCGTCACCGTGCCGTAATGGTGGAACGTGTGTGGAATATGACGGAGAGTTTCTGTGTGTTTGTGCTGACGGCTTTAGGGGTTCCTTGTGCCAAAGGAGGAGGAAAAACAGAAGAGTGACTCGATTAAAAGTTAAAATTCTAACAAAGGTTTACTCTCCACCCCCGTCTCCTTCGCCATCGTCTTCTTCAGCAGCATCCGCAGCAATTCTTACGACTGTTCACTCTGTTTACGAAACGAGCTCTAGTCTGACTCTCGTGCAATTCTTGTTGGAAAGAACGCTGTGCGCTGCCATTCCTGTTATTATCGCTTTTGTTTGTACTTAGTAGACGAGCTTCGCGACCCTTGGCGTTCAAAAGCCATCAGCTAAATGAATTGTATATATTAACATAATTATTGTACCGCAATGATAAATTTATCGCTGTTACGTGAAAAAATTATATTACTCGGCAAGATATTTGCAAACAAAACCTACTTTTTTATTCTGACCAGCTGTTTTGCAGTCATTATATTAATGCCCCACCAAAAGTATAATTTAAATATCTTAATATGTTTCCATAAACATAATATATACAGATACTCATACAATTAATTCATTTGTATAATGATTTGATTTCAAGTCTTTGTCCTTAAGTAGATTGTTCCTGCTATTATAAGATCCGTGTAAAAATTTAATTGATTAATTAATGAATTAATTAATTAATTTTTAAAATTCAAAAATAAATAAAACAGTGCATTGTATGAGAGAGTGTCAAAATGTCTAAACCGGTAAGCCAGTAAAAGAAAGAGAGAGAGAGAGAGAGAGAGAGAGAGAGAGAGAGAGAGAGAGAGAGAGAGAGAGAGAGAGAGAGAGAGAGAGAGAGAGAGAAGAGAGAGAGAGAGAGAGAGAGAGAGAGAGAGAGAGAGAGAGAGAGAGAGAGAGAGACGCAGACAAGTGACAGCGAGAGAGAAAGAGGCAAATAGACAAAGAGAAAAAAAACACACACAGACAAAGAGACAGTGAGAGGAGGAGGGAGGGAGGGGGAGACAGACACACAGGCAGACATACAGGTAGACGAACAGACACACAGACATAACAGGCAGAGGCATAGAAAGTGAGAGAGAGAGAGAGAGAGAGAGAGAGAGAGAGAGAGAGAGAAGTAGAGGCAAAGAAATACAAATAAATACAGAGACAGACAGGCTGTGCAGACAGAAGCTAAAAGAGAAGAGAAGAAACAGGCAGAGGGAAAGGGGAAGCAGGTTAAAAAGGCAAAGAATAGAGATGAAGAGACGCAAACCCTCTCCCTAAACCCTCTTCATATAAACAATCCGCACTGTATTTAGGCGACCAAGGCAGTGACATGGATTTGATTATTATGTTTGTAAAGGTGTAGTAGATAATGATTGGCACAGACTGTTTGACTTGATTCCGTATGATAATTATTGTACTTCAGAAAGTGAGAATTACCGAGGGCTTTCGTTCCAATGTTGTTGTTTTTTGTTTTTTTTTTCATGTACATCGTTGTCAAAGTTGAGACGGAAATTTCTTTACATATTAGAAAAAGATAGGAAATCATGATTATTATTCCTTTTAGAAATAGAGAGTTTATTGGATCAAGTATTATTACAATCCCTAATCTTATAATGCACTTGTATCGTTTTATTCAGTCGTTAAAAGAAGGAGCTATATTTAAAAGATTAACAAAGAGACAAAGACAGAAAGAGAGAGAAATGAAGAGAGAGAGAGAGAGAGAGAGAGAGAGAGAGAGAGAGAGAGAGAGAGAGAGAGAGAGAGACGGAAGGAAATTAATACAGAGAAAAGCGAGAAGTGTAGAATACAACGAAATAACATATAACATTTTAATGTTTGATTTAAGTGATAGTGAGGGAGACATAGGGAAGGTGAGAGACATGGGAGCTAGAAAATCAGAGAGAGAGAGAGAGAGAGAGAGAGAGAGAGAGAGAGAGAGACAGACAGACAGACAGACAGACAGACAGACAGACAGACAGACAGACAGACAGACAGACAGACAGACAGAAGCGTGAGAAAGTTGTATTAGGTGCGCCTTTTTCCATTATGTACTTCAAGTGCTTCCTTGATTGTTTACTCTACTTGTATGGTATTCCTAGTTAATGATTTATTATGCGTCCTCACTTCCCTGTATGAAGGGTTAAAATTGGTTTGTTGTTGGAGCTTTTTCTTAATATTCTTATCTTCCTTGATTCAATACTGCTTCGCCTGTATTTGATTATTTCATGGACTTTGGGAAAAAGGCAAAATAAAATAACATAAAAAACAGCAAGTATGTTTTCTATTCAAGATTGCTAGAGAGATCGGGGTAGCGTAGAGCAATGTGAAAAATTAATCTCTTTTATAATCAAAGTCGCAATCAAAATGGAATAGTTCTACAACTAAAAATCTCTCAGTTCTTAATACACGCATTGTTGCGTCCGGGAAAATCATTTTGAACTGGAGTTCTTGATGATCTTGGGCTATTATTATGCAATCAAAAGATGCGGATTCTATGAAGTCAGATGTTGTCATATAACGTTAAAGTAATGTTCCTTGTTTTACCTCTCAGTTATTTTGTGTGCACTAAAGTCCAGAACAAAAAATATACCAAAGAGGTTTGACAGCTATTGTTTATGCCTGGACTAGAAACAGCAATATTGTTGATAAATGATTGAACTAAAAAAACAATGTGGTATATTCCTCCATCTTTATAACTGATTGAAAACCTGTTAAGAATATTGCTTTGAATTGATTAAAAAGGCGTTATATGACAAAGAACATAATTCGCTATTTGTGTTCTTATATTAGTATCATAGTTTCTATGGTCGGCGAAAACAGTAAATATACAATTTTGCTCTCAGACTTCGTAGTTCAATGAACTAGTATTGTCCTGAATGGGATGTGTTTACATGATTAGATTAAGTATGGGAGATATACTATCGGGGGAGCGGTAGCCTTTACGTAGAACATTGGCTTTCGGCAAAAGAGGTACGCTAGAGACTCCGTTCCCTACTGGTTGGGTCGTTGTTAGTTTAGTGTGACCGGCTGAGACAGAGTCATGGTATCCCCGCACTGTCTCTGTGTGAAATCGAGTACACTTGTCAGACATAAATCTTTGGGCTCGTCTAGAATGTAGCCTATATAAAAGGGCTGAGGTTGGACCTTAAGGAAAAACATACTTTACTAGATCTACTATCAGGGGAGACGACCAAACATACGATTGGTCGAAGCAGTTCCTAAATTATTTCTCCGCATACACGCTTTTTATAACGATGATGATGATGATGATGATGATGATGATGATGATGATGATGATGATGATGATGATGATGATGATGATGATGATGATGATGATGATGATGATGATGATGATGATGATGATGATGATGATGATGATGATAAGATGATGATGATGATTGATGATGATGATGATGATGATGATGATGATGATGATGATGATGATGATGATGATGATGGTGGGGATGGTGGTGGTAATGATAATAATGATGACGATTAAGAGTTCGTGATGTCTTCGCGTTTTAAATTCGTATCATTTTATTTCGATCTCCCTTTAACTTTACAAAACCTTTACAAAAACATTTACAAAATAAAGAAAGGAATTATAGACAAAACCGGCATTCACCTCATTTAATTATATAAAATTAGGAAGGCGGTTGAGTGTCGTGGAACATGATGTTCAAGGAAGAGAGCTACAATTACCGTTTTTTACATAGGGCTTCACTGATACGTTTAAACCTGTCATTCGTGACAGGAGCTCTTATTGCGCAAAGGTCAAGTGATCTGTTGGCACGACCAAGACCCACATTACCTTGCCAAGGCCCAACCTGCCATTGATTAAAATAGGCTTCATAGAACCGTTTCTCCTTTATTTCGTTTTTACTCAATTGGAACCTTTAGGATATGCCTTAGTGTGTGAATGAGTGAACCCTATGGGTCGTAAGTACAACGTTGTGGTAGCTTAAGGCTTGTTGTAAGACTTCTTATATCATGACTAAAGACGAGTGGAAAGCTTACCACAACGTTGTACTTGCAATCCTTTGTCTCTAGATTTTTTTTCATAGGTTTCATCCACTGAAACATTTAAGTATGGGTATGGAAGATATACTTAGACCCACATGATATTGCTTCATGTCTCCAAAAATAACGAGATCCGCAAAAACAATATTGATAAAACGGCATGTAGGGTTACATTCACTTGTTAAATAAAAGTATTCCCATAAGCCCGAAACTAAAATGTCCCTTGTCGCAGTCGTCACGGTGCAAGCATAATTATCTTCGCCTATCGTTTACAAAACAACTTTAACAAAAGGAAAACTAGGATTAACTAAAGGAGGTAGAAAGGTTTCATATTTGTTTTACAATCGCTCGCTCCCCCCCCCACCCCCCACATTTTTCTTTTTTTTTTCGACTACACTATCTTTATCTGTCTTAAGTCAAAAGAATACACAAAGAAATAATTGACAAGAAAAAATTCCTCTTTCGCGTATCGATATGCTACGACTCTTGAAGTTATTATCAATTTGACTTATCCCTCAAACTTAAAACTATTCTTTTGAAATATTGTGCTGAAGTCATGGAAAATGTATTCGTTTCCACAAAACTTAGGTACAATTTATTATGATGTAAAAATTGTGGGTGGGTAAGGCGCATTTTTGTCGATGTACCGATCCCTGCGAGTTTTCTCATTGATTTTACTCATGTTGCTTCCAACAACAAAAAAAGAGCAGAAGCTTTCAATTTAAAAAATCACGAAACTATGCTTTAAGAGCTGACTATATCAGGAGTTGTATTGATTAAATGATTGCACAAAGTTTTGCGACACACATGACTTCTCGAACTTTGCGATTCAAATAACATATTCCATACAATCATCAAATTGTAGCGTGGAGATAGTTAGGCACTTAAAAGCGCTTAAGGTCAATGGCGTGGTAATTTAGCAATACTATTATATCAATAGATTTCTCAACAATTGAGTGCCTATCCTTCAATCTTTGCACAGTGAATATAGCGTTTTATACCTTAGACTGCGATCAATAACATGATCGAATGTGTTTTAATGAGTACTTAGCGTGAACAACAAAGTAAGCAAATCTAAGTGGCCTGAACTGAACAAAATCAATATATGGTAAAATCACACTGCATTTTGAAATTGATTTTTGATGTTCTTTCATTCTTTCCATCTTGATGTAATCACTGATAATCATGTAAATCTATATAAATAGATCTTTTAAATTTACAATTTTTAGACATCGGTATTTGACTGTCAAGCTTGTATAGTAAATTACAAACCTGTACAAGTTTTAGTTTCTTCATGTTTGAAGCATCAATGCTTTTAGTCTGTTCCCACTATTCCTAAACGCATTCTTTATTTTAACGTTCATGTACCTTTGCCAGTACTACAAAAAATAATCGCGCCTTTTTTTAACGTATGATTTTGTATAATACGAACCTTAGGATGTCAGTGGATAAGCAAAGGTTTCTTTTTGTCGCAGTATTAATATTCAGCGGAAGACAAATGAAAGTCCTTAACAACAGATAGAAAATCTATGTTACTGCTAATTGAGATTTGTCTATCTCACAGTAAGACCAAAATAACATAAACCCAACATAGGATTTTTTTTTAATTAGCCCCATCTATCTGTTCTAATACGACAAAAATCGGATTTAATAAAAAAATCTTTATACTTATAACATTAAAAAAGGTTTAACCTTAACCTTAAAAAAATACATGGGATTAGATCCGCGGACCTCCTGATCTGGAGATCAACGCTCTACTGCTTTAGCCCGTTTACCACTCAAAATAACACAATTGCAACATGATTTGCTTTGGGGGCCTAAGCATGAATGCGCTTTGAATCCAAAACAATTTTTTCCGCTTCAGATTTCCTCAATCGGTGCTTAAATAATCCATGTAATAAAATTATTGTCTAAAAATGATTCGGCGTTTACCTTTTTGACCTTTTTCTTTCTACCAGAATTGAGACGAATAGAGAGAAAAATAGAATAACTTTTTAAAAAGTAATCTTGGCATTTAAAGTCAACATAAAATGATGAGTATCTGAAAAGGGCAAAAGTCATACCAGTTCAATAACAGGTCTTCAATATAAATGATAACTGGGTCAAATTTCTCTTCTTTTTTTTTTTTTTTTGGTCTAAGTAAGACAATGAATACAATTCTAGAGTTAGGTCTTCATTGATCGTTTGATGTGATGTACAGAATACCAACTGCCGCAGTTGCGTCTATTTAAATGAAAAAGGAGATTATTTCCGTCATTTTACTATAAGAGCGGATTCGCCATGAGTGCCTATTATCACGCTCACATTATCTATGTCCCCTTTGCGTAGGCGGATATGTTTCTTGTTAAATGTAATTATTACTATTATTATTTCTATTATTATTATTATTATTATTATTATTAATATTATTATAATCATCATCATCATTTTAATAGGCACATATTCACTATCATTTTTACCAGAGAAGGCAGCAAAAGAAGTTTAGACATGTAACGCGTAGGCTTCACTTGCGCTGATCGAGTATCGTGGGCATAATAGGGTGGAACTTTGTCTTGTCAAACCATCCATCAATGAGAATCTAGCGACATGACTCCCGCATCGCAAAACGAGCTGTCACTCACACTGTCAGGAGCGATAGACAACGCCTGACGTCTTTATGGAATCTCAAGCGGAAAAAAAATTCAGTTTGACAGTGATTGAACTTTATCTTCATTCTCATCCGTTAGTGAACTAGTAGCAAGGTCGATTTGGTTATGTTTTTTTTTTATTTAGTTCATTATTTATCTCTGCTTCAAGTATTTTAAGTGTTTGGAAAAAAATGTATTAATCATGAGAAATTTTAGGGATTGGTTCAGAATCTTTTTATGAAAAAAAGTTATCTCTTCTCTTCTTCGGGTTATTTGCAATTTCTTTTTCTTTGTTGTAGTTATTTTTCTTCAATTTGTTGCATTGTTTTTAACTTAACACAAATAATTTTTTATTTTTCAATTAGTTTTAATATGTTTACTAAAAGAGTGTGTGCAGTTTTGTGGTAGTAAGCGTATGTGAATGTGTCTGCGAATACACGTGAGAATAATATTATATTCAACATGCCGGTGCTGCTATGGATCTGGATCTATAAAAAGTAGATAAAGATACATAACACAATCTTTAACAACTTTAAAAATAATGATTAACAGATTTGGAGTTATGCATTATGCATAGTTAATCCCTCGAAATCCAAAATCATTTCTTGAGAATTGGTGGATATTATAATTTATCTAACCTATGCGTTACACTCTGGCAAATATTAGTATTCTGTGACATTTAAAACTTTGTTTTTCACGTAATGCGATCTAGGATATGATTCGACTTCACACATTAATGTTAGATTCGTCATAAGATGTGCATTATAGTTGTTTTTTTTTCTAGTCAAGGATTACCCCAATATGATAAATCACGCCACACTTACTACTGTTTATCAGTTTTCATACCTCAAGGTTGGTGAGCCGGCTCGAATTAATAATTATGACTTTTAATGAGTTTGAGTTTTGAGTTGGTAGGGAATGAGTTAACAGACCTCAAATCTGTCTATCCAGGGACTAGGGTAGTACATGCATTTTGTTACCAAAAATCTTTTTTTTTTAAGCCCAATAATATTTATTTCGGCAAACTATTTTTATTTCGAACAAGCATGAATATTGTCCTAAATACTCAATTTAATTGAGGCATACTTTAAGCGAAACGATTTAATCCTTTGCAACTTCTCTCTTTATTGATTTAAAGCTTTATTTAGTCAAACAATATTGGCATAGACTTCATGTACAATAAGCAATATATGTAATTAAATACCAACTACATGAGGAATATTTCATATAAAAATGATACAAACAGCGTAAATACATCTACCCTCTCTCTCTCTCTCTCTCTCTCTCTCTCTCTCTCTCTCTCTCTCTCTCTCTCTCTCTCTCTCTCTCTTTCCATCTCTCTCTCTTCCTCTTTCTGTCTCTCGCTCTCTCTATATATATCTCTCTCTTCCTCTTTCTTTCTCTCTCTCTCTTTCTCTCACTCTGTGATCTCGCTACTTAATAAAGTTAGCATCAAATATTGATGACATTTGTTGATAAGAAAAATGTTGCTACTTAACCAATAAGAACACCCTAAGAGTTTTTGTTTTATTGTTATAGGTTATTGACCGTGTAAACATTTCTTTAACAAATCGGTCTGTGCTTTTCAGGGCTTTAAAATGATCATATTGCAAAAGTTTATTAAACGGTGAGCTTCTGAAAATAAAGCAGTGTAATCTTATGGTAATTAACAACCCAAAAATACTACTTTCCATGTGTGTTTTTTTATTTGTTTTGTTTTTATCGATGGCCACAATATCTTATACATAATCTGAAATAATATTTAAATGTTTTAATACATGTTTCTTTTCTCCTATCAACAATATATTACTTTTACATTGTGATTGGTTACAGGTATATTTATAATAGCATTGAGTAGCTGAATAGCAAATTAAAGAAAGGCATTCTAATAAAGTCCAGAGATAGGTGAATGGGACAGAA
>RQTK01000076.1:609114-633230 GCA_003991915.1 Elysia chlorotica
GAGATGGGGGAGAGAGAGGGGGGGAGTCAGATTGAGATAGAGATAGAGAGTGAGATTGAGAAGAGATAGAGAGAGAGGTGGGGTGAGCGTGAACGATCTTTTATTAGTTTTAACTGCTGTCTATGTTTCACGTGATACTTTCTATTGAAGGATAAAGGGATTTGAGAAAAAATTTAATGATAACATTTTTTTTTCACTTTTTAAAACCATTGATAATTTGACAAGCCCAACCTAGTGTTGCAGTGACATCAAGTGATTAGAAATAGAATATAATGTATCGCTGTCTCTTCAAAAGTTACAGGTAGTTTTGAAACCCTTTCAATGATACTGAATGTATGATTTGTTACTCTAATTTTACCTTCGCATTTTAGAATTCAGTCTTATAAACCTCCCTAAACTGTGTGTCTTGCTTTAACGTTTTCTACACAAGCAAAAAAACAGTACTTTTCAATCTCTTTCTCGAACACTCCCTCCCCCCCCCCCCATCCCCCACCCCCCTTCCTCTTCTCTCCACCACTTCCCACCCCTTCTCCTCCATCCCCCACCCCCTCCTCTTTTCCAGATGTTTCACAGCTATCCCCAGTATTTGCTAACAATGGGCCTGATCTCCGAGAAGAAAGCCCGAAACCTGAGCGAGAAGCTGGCCTATGCTTTAGACAAGCACAGGTTGCTAGGGAAACATGAGGAGGCTGTCATGGTGAGTCACAAAACTATGACACCACGAAATATTAGTCTATAGCAAGGCTTTCAAAAATAACATGCCAAGTCACCGAATTGGAAAATATTGATTTGTAGTAAGAGCGAGGCCTCATAAAGTACAGGCCAAGTCATCGAATTAGCTGCAGTGATTACAATGGTAACAGTAATCTCTTGATTCTCTTAATTTATTATGATTGTAAGGACATAATGATGCTCAGTGATTATTTTTTTATAGCCTTCTCGCCTTTTAGCCTAACAATGTCACTATCCCTTCGGAGACCGTGTTTGATATTTTTGGACACCTTTACTAAGAGGCAAAGAGAGACCTTTATTACCATACAGTTTTATCAGTTTGCATTTTGGCTATGTGGGCTGCTTTTGGCCAAACAAACAACCGTTCAGTTAGACCAGTTCGGTGACTAGGCTTGTCATTATTATGGAGGCATCGAGCAACAAGGAATTTTTTACGGCATATTTTTGGAAGGTACGAGTCACGTTCAACAAATAAAAACTTTATAGTGTTAGTCTAAGATCAATTCGTAAATCATAGTGAAACGTACCGTTTAGTATTTCTAACTCCTCAGCACGCGCAAATTGGCTTACTTAGAACTTTAGTAAACAACCGTTAAAGAATTGCACTTTGCACTCAATTTGTCTAAGCTATTTTTATATAATATCAATACGGTATATAAAAGTCAAAAATTTGCTTTAGCTTTTCGAATACCTAACTTGTCCTTAAAAAGAAAACCCCAGGGTCATTGTGGTAGTTTTTACATTGCACGTTTTCATGGAAAGTAGAATAAAAACGGTTATTTTCGTCTTTCTAACACAATATGACAATGGTCCAGGGGTACAATAATGTTTGATTGTAATGGCGAGATTATAAAGACTGACAAATGATTTTGGATCACTTAGTGAATTTAAAAATCTTAAGGTGTCATAGAGCCTGATAAATATACTCATCTTGTTTTATTTTGTTTTTGTTGTTGTTATTTTTGTTTGTTTGTTTTTTCAAAAAGAAGATAAGTAATTGTATCGACGGGTGTTTGTCAGCAAATATTATAAATGCTGTGTCTCTGTTTATTTTACGTGTAGTTTTTTTCATTATTATACTTTGGTTGTTGTCTTTTTATGGGTTATTTTTAGTGGGTATTACCACAAATAGTCAGATTGTCCTCTATCATAAAATATATGAAACGTATAATTGATAACTTTATCTTCTTTGTCCACGAACACTTGTAATTTGAAACGTGGAAGTAAATCTACGACTGCTGCTTCTTCCACAGGATCTTATGGACTCAGTATTTACACAGATGCATAAAACTTTGGGATATGACTCCCTTGATAATATTCTTATCACGAAGGTAAGTACTTTTTTAATATATTTCTGATATACAGTATCGCTTTCCTTATTTTTACTCAAGCAGAAAACTATGACATTTTCTCACTAAAAGGAGAAAAAAGGCAATCTGTAGTGTACATATTATTTAAAACGTCAATCGTTGCTTCGTGTGCGTCTATAAATTTACTCTCCCTTTTCTCTCTTCATTTCTCTCTCTCTTTGTATATCTACTTCTCTCTCTCTCTCTCTCTCTCTCTCTCTCTCTCTCTCTCTCTCTCTCTCTCTCTCTCTCTCTCTCTCTCTCTCTCTCTCTCGGGGGGCGCAATGGCGTAGAACATCTGGCTTATTCGCTCCCTACTAGTTGGGTTGGTGTCAGTTTAATGCCATCGGCTGATACAGCACACAAAATTGTCAGACGTCAGTCTTTGGGACCGTTCACAATATAGCCTTTAAATTACAAATGTTGGACGTTAAACAAACTCAACTCAACTCAACTCTCTCTCTCTTGCTCTCTCTCTCTCTCTCTCTCTCTCTCTCTCTCTCTCTCTCTCTCTCTCTCTCTCTCGGGGGCGCAATGGCGTAGAACATCTGGCTATTTCACTCCATACTAGTTGGGTTGGTGTCAGTTTAATGTGATCGGCTGATACAGCACACAAAATTGTCAGACGTCAGTCTTTGGGACCGTTCACAATATAGCCTTACCACAGAAGCACGAGTGGCATTTCGAGAAGTTCCTGAACAAACCCGAGGTTCAACACGCCATCCACGCTCGGGCCAGCCAATTCAACGTTCAGGAGGAACCCGTGCTGGTCCATATGGCTGAAGACTTCATCAAAGGCGTCTCCAAAGAACTCAAAATTGCTATGGAGAATTATAAGGTGGGGTTTTGAGCTATGACGTTATTTATAAATCTTATTTTTAAAGAATTAAATGGTGGATTTTTGAGCTATGACGTTTAGTATAAATCAATTTTTTGAAAAATGACATGGTTAGTTTTTTAGCTATGGCGTTCATTATGCATTACATTTTTTACTCGAGTGTAAAAAATCCACCAATCAAAGAAAATCAAACCTGAAAATTGCTATTGGGAATTATAAGATGGGTTTGTGAGCTATTCGCCGTTCGTTATAATTCATTTTTGTTTTTCGAATAAAGAACACGCTGTTTTATATTAATGAATGAAGTTATAAGTTGCCTTATTTTTATACATTTTGTATGGATATTGGAAAACATCCTCTTTATCTTTTTACTTTATTAGTTCATATATTGTTGGGGGGTATCGTTTTTTTTTTTTTTATTTAAGTTGTGAACTATTAAGAATAGGCAAATGTGATCATCAAACTTTAACCAATATTTCTCGCTTTTAAGTTCCCACTTAGAGAAACTTATCAAGGCCAGTTTTTTGCCCAGGTCCTAATGGTATCCGGCCAGATGGACATGGTGGTCAGTGTGCCCATGGTGGAGAGTTTCCTGCACGACTTCCGATGGTCCGGCATGTCCAGGTACCTGGCTGCAGACAAAATCCTGTGGAAGGACTCGGACGGGGAGGTAGCTGGTTACGTCACGGAGGTCAAGAATCTCACCAGAGTCAGTTGTGATTTGTTGTTTCTTTGTTTCTTTGTGTGTTGTTGTTGTTGTTGTTGTTGTTGTTGTTGTAATTGTTGTTGTTGTTGTTGTTTTTGTTGTTGTGTTTTTGTTGTTGTTGTTCTGTTGTTGTTTTGCTTGCAGTCCAACGTTTCAATGGTAAAGCAAACACGGATTAAAGCGAAAGGCTGTTGGTTTGATTTCTGCTCATAAATGCTTTGGTGTATTTTTTTTTCTCTACTGGAAGGATTTGTGATTGAGCCTTTTGCATAGTGAACAATATTTAAAGGGTAAAGCCAACGGGTTCTAAACGAAAGGCTTCAGGTTTGATTTTCGCTCATATCGCTTTGTTATTCACAACTGAATGGATTTTAGTCAGGCTTATTAGCTTAGCGTCTAAGGTTTCAAGGGTTAAGCCAACACATTCCAATCGAAAGGCTACAGGTTTGATTCCCGCTAATATTGCTTTGTCTTCTCCTTATTGGATGGATTTGAGTTTGAGTTGTTTGCTTAGTGTCTAAGGTTTAAGGGTAGAACCAACGGCTGCGAATCGAAAGGCTTCAAGATCGTTCTCCGCTCATATCGCTTTGTTGTTTGTTTTTTCACTACTTGGTAGGTTTGAGTTTGATCGAGTCTT
Source organism: Elysia chlorotica (assembly GCA_003991915.1). Classification (NCBI taxonomy): domain Eukaryota; kingdom Metazoa; phylum Mollusca; class Gastropoda; family Plakobranchidae; genus Elysia; species Elysia chlorotica. The sequence continues at coordinate 613,377 of RQTK01000076.1, forward strand.
TTGCCTAGCGTATTGTGTCAGAGCTATAAATCATATATTGTGGATTTTCCCCAAGAGTAACGTCTGACAATGTTACGTTCTGCCACACAAGTCCTTAATTACCATAATATAAAATTAATATCTTTACTTGATAGCTATAATTTTTTGTTTAGGTAATTTATAAAAAGAAACAACCGCAAACATTATTTCATCTATCTTGGGACCGACAAAATTGGCTAAAAAAATTACACTTGTCGGGTAAAGCTTTTAAGTCTCTCTCTCTTGCTCTCTCTCTCTCTTTCTCTCTCTCTCTCTCTCTCTCTCTCTCTCTCTCTCTCTCTTTCTCCCTTTCTCTCTCTTCCTCTCTAAAAAACGTTGTTCAATGCACCTAAAAAGTCTAAGCCTAAAACAGTTAATACTTAAGGTCATAAAGAATTCAGTATGAAATCATCATTGGAAGCTTCATCTCATTGAAAGAGTTGAAAGAAGAAAAAAATCACTAGATTTTACAGCGACCGCTATTTATTCCCATCGTCAGGTTGTCGTGAGGAAAGCAGGACATAGACCGGCGCTGGACCAGCCAGAGTGGACTATGGAGATGATGACAAACTTCTTGAGTGATCAGAGCTTTGCTCATTGAGAGTTTTACCAGACACTATAGCACACTTTATGGTGCCATCATATTTCCAGTAGTGAATGTATGGATATTTTATAAATAGACCTAATACATACTTAGGTATTTAATGTTGTAACGTTTAAAATCAATAACATAGTTGTTGTTATCTTTATTCATGAAACTTGTTTTATTTTTTTTGTCATGAGATAAATGTGGCAGCTCCTTATTTTGATAGACAAAATAGGTTGTTTGTATTTTTACTCTAAAGCTGTTAAGTCATGCTAAAATAATGTGCTTGAAACGAGATGACGTTGGCAGTACATGTACTTTTTAGATAGGCAAAAGAGTTGTTTATCATGCTTTAAAGCTGTTATAGCATGCAAAAATGTACCTATCATAAAATAAAGCTAACAGTTCTTTGTTCGAGTAGACAAAAGAGTTCTTTTTGTGATATTAAGCTGTTAAAGTGTGTAAAGCAGTTGCTTAAAACTTTAAAGCTGTAAAAGCATGTTAGAACAATGTGCTTAAAGGAGTGGAAGTCATTAAGGTCTGAAGTCATATGCATTAAGCAGTGCCATTGTTTTCGCTATTCAAATGAATGCGCGATAATTAATCAATATTCATCAATATTATGTCTTATACATGTCGACAATACAAATGTGATATAAAATGTTAGTACAGTTCATCTTCCGTTGTTTTCATTTCCTGTTTTATGATTTTGTGAAATGTCATGCTGCATATAATTATTTTTTGTTTAACATTAGATCCTGCTGATACTTGCAGTTGAACCTGCTGCTATTTGGGAGGTTGTGCAAGAAAAAAATAGTTTTTAGAATTTCTAAGAAATTCTGTTAGTGCACACAAAACACTGAATGAGACTAAACGTTGCTTCTACAACTCCAAATAAAATATGGAAGTGGTGACTGAAAAGATTGTGATATATTTGTGGCACAATAATGTAGCTGAAATTCCCTAAAGAAGGAATCCATCGTACAGCACAATATATGCCAGAAGAGCAGATAAGCTTTTTAAACGACATGACGTTTTCCTTTAAAAGTCATAAGAGAGACGTTGTTTTTATAGAACTTTGTAGCAATAAAATAAATGATATTTAGTTTTGAAGATGTTAAGAATTCAATATTTTGCTTATGTGTCATCATAAAAATAAACGATTTCAGGTCCCAAAAATATATATCTAGATATGATTTTGTGCAAAGAGGTCATAATAATGGTAGAAATAATAGTTAAACAGGTCGGATTCAAGAAAGCCTTATAGGTCAGGAATAACGGGAATGACAAAAATACTCTGTGAACTATTATTGAGATAGTTTAATATGCCTAAATCCATTATCACCTCAGCAAAAGGGTTGATAATAGTTGTGCAAGTTTAGATTTATTTCAGATTCCAGCTACGAGTAGTTTATTTTATGAAAAGTGACGAAATCCTAAAAACATCAGAGGTCCATTTGCGAAAAAGAAACATGCTTACTATACTGTATGTGTTGGATAAAAACTGAAAATTACCTGACGAAATATGTGTAACAAGTTTTCAATACATTTTTTCATGTTTTGAGGAAGGTGAATCCGCCAAATGTCTGTAGAGGTGTGAAGTTGTTTATTGAAATTCTGTTTGTTGTTTGTTGTTGTTGTTGTTGTTGTTGTTGTTGTTGTTGTTGTTGTGTGTGTTTTTATATTTTGTTTGTTTGGGTTTTGTTTCGTATAAGCTTAAAATAGAATGATTAAACGAACGTTTATAAACGAACTAGCGAAACGAAAAGCTCTCAAAGGAAGTCGTTATGAGCATATTATAGGGATGAGCATCCAGACATCCAAAAAGAGTAACAAAATGTAGTTACAAGACGTTGGTTCTATCACATGAAGTACGCTTAGGTCCGTCTATAAAGCTTCTGCTCCTTTCATATTCATAGGGAACTTATTACGTATGAAGGGAGATAATTAAGAAACCAAGCGGAATGAGAAGGGTTTTAACGCTGATCCTCCGCGATATAGTCACTCTCAGGATAACAGGCTCATTGACACCACATTGACGAAGTACAAAACGCCTGCACCTCTGACGATTTTTTTAAATTTCCGACATAGCTTCCCTTCGTGCTAATCGATTGAGTTCGGCTAGGGCATTCTCATTTTACCCATGCCTTCCTACTAAGAGGTGAAGAGCCTCCACTGTTTCATACCTGCAACATTCAGTTATCCATGAGTCACACCTTTGTTAATGTATAACCTGGACAAATTCCCCAGTGTGAACTTCTTATTCTACCCGGGAAAACTCCTTACGTATATATATCTTTTACAGTTGTGTTTACTGAATGGATTTTGTAAAAAATAATTGCAGTAGGACTCAGAAAGGATTTTTAAAGGCGATTTATGATCTGCTCTCAGAGGACTTTCATTCCTTTACACACCTCAGTATCATTAGGGTCTTGAAAATCCAATTTACAGAATCAAGCCCAAATTGACAGACCTATTAAAATTGAAAAACAGTCATTGTAAGCTAATCTTTGTTGACGAAACAAACTACTTTCTGGGGATATTGAGAAAGCAAATATAAAACACACAGGATGTTGTTTGTTTTTAGAGCTTTAACCAGTTTTAAGCTCATATATAATTGGGGTGTTTTTATATCGATAGTTTGGCGTCATTTGGGAAGATTTCTAGAGTTTTTAACTCTCTTGGAAATATTATTGTGGTTAAAAATTTGAACGAGTCATTGCCTAGGTATATAACTTTAGTTCCACGAAGGGCGTTGTCTCCAGCTTCCATCATGTTCTTGGTGAAATTTAGATGGCCCTAAAATATAGGAATGAAGAAAATCTTATAATAAAACTTATGAATTTAAATTGTAAATTGGCTATTACCTTTCGGACAACATATAATGATTATCTTACGGCATGCTACATTGTTGGTGCATACAAGGTAAGGCTAATTTAGATCTTAAAAAATGTATAGTGTCTTCAGCCGATGTACGCGCCAAAAAAAAAGATACTACTTCCAAAAAGACAGTGAATACGAAATCTAAATTTGCTTGATATTTAATTTTAGGAGCAATACTTCTATTTTTGCTAAAATAATAATCGTCTTTTATCCAGTACAATGATAGGGACGTGACAGACAAAGTTGAAAGGATATAACAGCTGGTAAAGTGTACACCTTTTCCACGGCTTCCTGTTGGTCGTTTCATCGTCATGACAATTATTATGTACAGCTGTTTAAATACTGGTCTGTTGAATGGTTCCGGTTGTATGTATCCAATTCGATGATGTACTTCGAAATCAATTCTAAATCAAAGGATATTTTAGGAGCCAAAATATCCTTATTGGTTCCAAGAAGGCAACCGCTACTCTACTTCTATGTTCTTGTTATTTACTTGGATCTGCCAACATAATTATAGATTCAACAGTCGAACTGCAAAGAGAAAATTTAGTAGAAACTTTGAAGGAAGCTAAAAAAAAAGGGAAGGGTGCAGTATGGCTTGACCATTGCAAACAACACCTCTTGGTCTTGTTTTCTAGACGCTAAATAAGAGCACCATAATAGCTATGTCCGTGTAGGCTTAGGCCAGAGCCAGATCTGACGCTGGTGGCTGGGATGGGGCTGTGGCTTCCGTATGAAACCCTCTTGTGTTTTTTTAGCCTCAGTCTGACTGCGCAAAAAAATTACAAGAGGATTTTGAAAAGAACCCCCAATCCAGCCACAGTCACACCCCCAGCCACCAGTGGCAGTTTGGTTCTGGACTTACGGTCCAATAGTCATGACGGGGGATGCGTTCTAACACGTATAGTTGGTGCAAGTCCTTTCTCTGTCATCTAGGGTTCGCCTCGGGTTTGCTAGTCAGCGGCTGTTAATATCTGGTGAATAAAAATTTATTATAAATAACTAGATTTATAATGTTGATGTATAATATAATTAAGCAAACTGAGATCCCACTTCATTTAATGTCATTGAAATCGTTATAATGAACTCTAGATAATTATAGATTATATCTAAAAAAAAAACCTGCTCCGGTAAAGTCGGTTAAACTTTATAAGTTATCCCACAGTTTCACAAAGTTTTACGTATGAAGTAATGACTTCGTCAGTTTACTCAACAATAAAGTCATAGTAAATATCATAACAGTAGTAGAGAGCGGCACCAGCCAAACATTCTGAGACAATATTAGTATTATTATATTATTATTTTTATTATTATTATCATTATTATTATTATTTTAAATATCATTATTGCAACCGGATCTACATTTTGTAAACTAATAAGCTCCTTTCACTTTTTCACTACCGGTAATGAAATTATCTACATAATCTTGTTATTCAGTGCGAGCGTGTAACACGGACCAAAACAACTAGAATTATGCATGCACCTGCGCACCTTTGTCACATCAACAGTTACATTACACGTATTACAGTCATAAAAATTGCATTGAGACGGTCTGTTACAGTATTACTCCTATCAGTTGTTTATTGGACTGGGTAGACATGCACGCTATCCCACTAGCTATTTGTACATACATAGTACTACATACTAATACTAGTAATAGCAACCTTGCGTAGCGTTGTAAGCTTTGCGATCCACGCGACGATAAATGTTGACATAACCACGCCTCTTTTCAAATCGCTCATTGGCTCTGTAAGTCTAGGATAGTAGTATGATTGACCCTTGAGGATTTCCTTATGCATCGTCTTCATTCTCGTTAGAGGCCCCGTTGTCGCAAGGGCTTTATTGAAAAGTAGCGGACTCGGCTCTACATTCTAAAAATAAACTTTTTTCCGCGTACATGTCAGTAACCACACCTCAAAGAAAACAGGAATATTTTCATTAAAGACAGACAATTTATTTTGGCACTTCTGGATATTAGTTTCTAGCTAAGTTAAGTTTTTACAGCATTTTTTTTCTTTTTTTTTACCTTAACTGATGTGATGGGAATTTGATGAAAACTAAAAAGAAATGGTCATGATTGTGAGAACACAAACCAAGATGAACATTCAAAATATTACTATTTATGTCTTATTTATTAGAGCTTCTTGTCAGTGCAGTGGCTTTAAACAGAATTTCGTACGAGATTGAACATACTCACACCACATATGTTATTGTTTTTTCTTTATGACACATTAGGATATGTAATAATTACATACGGTCATATAGCAGAATCATTATTTAAGACAAGTTTAACAGAGTTCATGTGGAAACTATTTTATGCTAAGTATTGTAATCTATGACTATAAGGCCATACCTTTAAGTGTTCATTTTACTTTCATGTAAAATACTGGTGAAGCAAAATTACTTTTCATAATTATTATGTGTTAAACCCGATGAGGTTGATGGAATACAGAATTGTTAAAATACTAAAACAAGTACCTGTATGCCGTCCACGTTATTAATATAAAATGTAAACAGGCAAAGAGCGTAAAGAATGTTACACGTTTCAGTGGAGACAGTGTCCATTCTCGGCGAGTCAGTTTGAAGATCACAAAGTCCTCTTCCATAAAGATCTGCACGGATCTGTGGTCAATGAATACTTAACGGGGATACATCAAATCTGCATGTCAATGAATAGTAGGAATATAAAACGGAAAATCAATGATATAACTATTCCCAAATGAAAATGTTGGCCCCATCGCTGAAAAATAGATACGTTGTCGATTCACTTCCAATAAACGAATAGAAAACATTAACAAGTTTCTAAAACCATTTGAAAAAAAATAAACGCGTAATATTCTGATTTTCATGTTCTTCAAACAAACCACAGGCTAGCTCTGACAGCGTCCTCTTCTCCTCCTCCTCCTTATTATTATTATTATTATTATTATTATTATTATTATTATTATTATTATTATTATTATTATTATTATTATTATTAATTATTATTATTATTATTATTATTATTATTATTATTATTATTATTATTATTATTATTATTATCTATTATTATTATTATTATTATCATCATACTTTAAACATATAAAACCATTCAAGAGTGCATCTTCCGCTAGGCATGAGATTGGTCTTGGAGCAGAACTTTCTTTGCGAGAAGTACAAAGATTGCGTATCACACTTCATTATCAGAGAAGTGTTTCTCGACACATTCTAATACAAAATGTAAGTCTGAAAGTCACACTGATGCAAGATGACGTTAGCCAGAAACTCTAAACTTTTTTTCCATAAAAATTTTACGAAATATTTTATAAACAATAATAAATGTACAATAATGGTTGTATATACACGTACTTATATTTTTTACACAAATGCATGGATATTCAAACAAAAGAATCCATCATCATCATCATCATTATTATTACTGCTAATGCATCTTGAATGCAATGGAAGTGATCAATAGTTTTATGTGCACCAGGGAGATGGCCTATGATAATAATAATAATTATTACTGTCGACCTTTTCGCAGGACAATAAGTTATGGTCAATGCTGCGTCCATATGAGTAATTGTTTGCGGTTACCTGTTTGATTTTGGACTCTGAACCGGAGGCATAGGACGCTGGCCAAAAGAGTTTATGAACAAGGATGGGGAAATATAAAACTACCTTAAGGTTTGGGCGGCGCGTATAGACAATCTTAGACAGAGGTGACTGATAGGTAGGAAGACCTAGGGCATAGTTCGAGACACAATAAGAGAGAGAGAGAGAGAAAGAGAGAGAGAGAGAGAGAGAGAGAGAGAGAGAGAGAAAGAGAGGTGACAGATAAACAGGTGTGTTAGTAATGCCGTAGTGGTGGATACAGGTTGTGGTAGCGATTGTGACAATAATTATTATCAGCTGATAGAATGAAACTAGATATCGGACTACATGACCCAACAGAAGTTTCTCACGTGAGATGACCCTTCGATCAGGGATGGTGATTAAGGAAGAAGTGACTCTTCAGTCGCCGATTGATTAATTTAAAGTAGTGCAAGATCTCCTTACTGATTAGTTTTCCTCGTTGTTTGAAATAAGACAACGCAAGTTGTTTTCTCGTGTGTTTTCAAGTGGTCCTCGCAGTGCTATTTTCAGTTGTAGTGGTTAGTGTTCCATTCAATGGATTTTGTATTATTTCTCAAAAGAAATTTTGCACAGTTCCTCATGAGTGTTTAATAGAGTACCTTTCTCTAAGCTAGACAGGAGTCGGTTCAAAGTATTTGGTGTACATTTTGGAATAATTCATTTAACGATAGTTTGGTTTGGTAAGACTAACGGTTGATAAGCATTGCGATTTCATTATATTGGTGGTTTGTAAATAATAATTTTCAGCTATGTTGACGGTGAAAGTTATCATAGAAATACAATTTATCGAGCTTTTCTTTATTAATTTTATAAACTTTCATCTGTAATTTTATTTTCTTTGGTTCTCTACGCAAAAGTAATTATATATTTTTTCTGTTGTTGTTGTCTTCGTTTTTTCATTTCCTCATTTAATTAATTATTTATTTGATTTCCTGTTTATTTATTTATTTATTTGTTTATTTATTATATTTTTTATTTTTTTGAAAGGGTCATTTTCACATCTATACTCCTGACTTTAATTTTGATGGATTATAATTAAATAACTCAAAGTTGGTTGCTTCCATTTTTACAACATGAGGAAAGTTGGTGATTGCATTATTTCATTTCTGAATATTGTTGCTTTTTGTGCACATTTTATACGAACAACACTTGACTTCTTTAAACAAAAACAAAACTATTATTTCGCAATTTTAACAACCTATGCAAGTTGATACTGAGACGTTTATTATGTGAGATTTCTACCTCGGTCTGATGTACTGGAAAGTTGAAATTTTCAATAATTTCCTGTATTGAAAAATCCAAGAAGATCTGCTCACAACTTATGTAAGGACTTTACATACATACCAAGGGAATCTGTTTTGGTAGAGTGGGGTTGACTAGGTTATTTCTCTAACTTTTCTTTTAGCGAGAACCTTGTTAGTTTTCTCCGGCATTATTAATTTGTTGTTAATATTCCAGAATAGTCCGTATACGGACCGACAGAATGGTCATAGCAACTGCTTTCTTCCTCTCTTTTTCTCTTTGAATAAGACATTGATTCTATATGTTTTTCTTATGTAATATAAACACAATTTAGCGAATAAGAATTGACTTCGATTTTTTTCGGAAAAGAAGTTTTTGGCTCTTACATAATAATACCAAACATAATAATAAAAAGGTACTTCCAGACACACACAAATTTTGACAGTACTTATGAGTTTATATAAAAATTCGGAAAAATAAATGTACGCATTTGTTTATGAAACTGATTTACAATGTCTGCAATAATAAATTAAAATGCCCTATCATATTGTACAAAAAAAGCAACCATAGATTGAAAACTAATAAAGGGGAACCATGAAAGGTGGTCTTTATATAATTATAATTGTTAGATAAGTATTGATATAAGTTAGAAATTAAATACTCATAAGCATGAAAACAGTTTTTATAAATGTGTATATCATAGGGAGGGCGGATCCATTTCATTACGTTAAGTGGATTACAAAAAGAAGATAAAATGAATATCATTATCAACAGCACCAGCATCGCAACGACCATATTAAGGTGGCGTACATACTTCCTATTTATACAACTTATTTCTCAAAGGCAAGCTTTTTGTCAAAATGAGTGTTGGAACTTTATGTTGTCAATATTGCTTAGGTAACATGATGTAATGTTCTGGAGTATGAAATCAGGGTAAAAGGAAATGAGCTATTTATTATTATTGCTTCAGTTTCCTGAACTGAGGTACGAATTAGCATGTACTTCACTGCTATAATAAACAAATCTACATAAGAAAGGATAAAAGGAAATATTGTGTGGAATCCACTGAAATATAAATTTAATATAAATGTATTAGAAACGACTAAATGTGTACATTTTCATACTTCACATATTAACTAGATTCAATGAGTGAACTTTGCTGAAATGCTTCTGCTCTAAATTTGTGATTCTTCGAATTTGTCAGGAAAAAAGGGGGAGAGACATCAACATCGAAAAAAAGGATCTCAAGTAACATTAATGATCAATATTCTGCAGCGGCTATGAGAGAGCTCCATCCCTTGGGAGGAATATTTTACATATCACGGCCTTAAATGAGACGACGTCAGGAAATGTCCTTACCGAACAGCTATTTCTTTTTCTTCAAATTACAAGCAGTTGAAATGAAATCAAAGGTATTCTGATTACCTCTCAGATTTTATTCAAAACCGACTCCATAGCAAATCTTCGTATCTATGCGTTTCAAATGAGATACTTTACCACACGTACATAGTACCATACATACACTCACCAAGTCCAACAGCTTTACCACAAATAAACAGTGCCGTACCAAGTCCAGCAGCTTTACTACACATCACAGTATCGTATCAGCAATCACAAAACCAGCAGATTTACCACTCGTAAACAGTGCCCCATCAACACTTGCCAATCGAAGCAGCTTTACCACACGTAAATAGTGCCCCATCAACACTTGCCAATCGAAGCAGCTTTACCACACGTAAATAGTGTCGTATCAAACCTCACCAAGCCCAGCAGCTTTACCACATAAATATTGTGCCTTACCAAGACTCACCAAGCCAAGTAGATTTCTTCACGTGAAAAGTGCCGCATCAGCACTTACCGAACCCAGCACCTTTACCACAGATGAATAGTGTCATATCATCAATCGCCAAGGCCAGCACTTCTGTCATACGTACACAGTACCATACCAAGCTCAGCAGCTTTACTACACGTACACAGTATCGCACCCACACCCACCAAGCCCAGCAACTTTATCACATATACACAGTGTCAAATTAGCACTCGCCAAACCAGGCAGATTTATACCACATAAATAGTACCTCACCAACATTCACCAAGCCTAGCAGCGTCGCAGTATCGTTCTGGAACTCACCAACCCACCCAGCAACTTTACCACATACACACAGTGTCCTATTAGCACTCGCCAAACCAGGCAGATTTATACCACATAAATAGTACCTCACCAACATTCACCAAGCCTAGCAGCGTCGCAGTATCGTTCTGGAACTCACCAAGGCCAGAAGCTTTACCTCAAATAAATATTTCCGCTCCAGCACTCACTTTCTCTAGCAGCGACATATCGCCCCTTCAGCACTTACCAAGCCCGACAGCTTCACCACCACAAGTACATGGTGCTGGACCAACACTTGTCAAGCCTAGCATCGACATATTGCCTTACCAGCACTCAGCAAACTCATCAAACTCAGAATCACTATGGCTATGATGCGCTACGTGATTTCTTACCTGAAGAGTAACCTGCTCGTCCAACTAGCCCTGGGCTACGTGTTTGTGGCATCGGGTCTGATCGTCAACTTCTTGATGCTGTGCTCCTGTGTGATCTGGCCATTCAATCGACACCTGTACCGCAAGATCAATACGTACCTCGCCTACTCCCACTGGTCGCGTGAGTAGGGGCACCTTTGTGTGATAGCGTTGGCATCGGAATGAATTAAATATAAAATACATTAATTATACATTCGTTTTGGGGTTCTAAATTTTTCTTTAAAGTTAGATAAGTCGAAACGGCATTGCTTTACCATTTTTTCTCATTTTAGGTAAGAACATGAAATTTCCTTAATTCCACACTTAAATTTAGACACAGTTGTTAAGTTAAATTTCAGAGGAATAAACTCAATGTTCTGTACTTTAAGTAACGTATGTCGAAAATGATTTTTTGTTTGTTTTTGTTAGAACTGTTCTTTCTAGTTTTGACAAAAATTTAATTTTCGTATATTCATTCTCTTTAAAAAAAAAAACATTTAGAGAAAACTGAAAAAAAGAACCTATTGGCATATTTCAAAGTTAATCTTACTTACAAACTTAAATCTAAAGTAAAATGTTTAATCACCCCATGATTTAATACTTTTACAAACTTTAATAATAATCACAAAACATGCTTCTCTCTCTCTCTCTCTCTCTCTCTCTCTCTCTCTCTCTCTCTCTCTCTCTCTCTCTCTCTCTCTCTCTCTCTCTCTCTCTCTCTCTCTCTCTCTCTCTCTCTCTCTCTCTCTCTCTCTCCCTCCTTTTCTCTCACTCTCTGTCTCTTTATCTCATCCAGTACATAAATGCTATTTACCATACAATATTACCATCAACTTATAAAAACTCAAATTGAAATTTTTTCATTGAATCTTATTTGTTATTTTCTATCTTTTTCGTTCTCTATTTTCTTCTGGTGGGCTGTAGAGGTGACCTTTCTAGCCCAGTGGTGGTCTGGCACTGAGCTTGTGCTGTACATCAAACCTGAAGACCTCAAGTACCTGGGAAAAGAGCATGCCCTGGCATTGCTCAACCACACGTACGATATTGACTGGGTCATGACGTGGATAATGTCTGAGAGATTTGCTTGTCTTGGGGTAAGACGGGACGAAGGGAAAGTAAAATTAATATTATCATTAAAGGTCGTTGCTTTCTTAAAACTAATTTTAGATTGTCAAGTGTTATGATTTGTTGTGGGTACCCAATAACCAAACTATGTTTTTATAAAATTTGATTATAAAATTATAAGAATGAAGAGGTGCACTCCGTGAATTGTGAATGGCCAGGCTCTTAACCTCATACTTTTTAACCACATGAATCATAATTTTATTATGTGCAACCGAAGATGGTGGAAAAGGTGGGAAGGTATATTGGTGTGGACAGAGAAATATAGCTCAAGCAAAAGGAAACAAAGACAAAAGTGATTCGGTTTGTACCCATAAATTCCCGTAGTCCAATGAGGAAACGGGGCAACAGTTTAGAACTGAACCTCGGATCTAGAGTTCTTCGATCTTCGCACAGGAGCACTACCGATAGGAATATCTAGCGACATTTTTTTAAGATTAAATAGTATCAAAACATTAACCCTGTACTTTTTAACAGAATACCAAAGTGTTTAGCAAGAAGAGTTTGGTGTACAGGCCTCAGATTGGCTGGGCTTAGGACTTACTGAGGTATTTGGTAAAAATTAAAAAGCATTAATAACCCTATACCTTTACTTTTCTCCAGAATACTAAAGTGTTTAGCAAGAAAAGCTTGTTGTACGTGCCTCTGATTGGCTGGGCTTGGTACTTTACGGAAACAATTTTCCTCAAACGCCAATGGGACCACGACAAAAACAGCATCCGTCGGGATTTGCAAAGGACATTGGACTTTCCCAAAGGATATTATGTTACGGTAAGGGGTTTTGAAGCGTGCAGTTGGAAAAAAACACATGTACAATATTATTCAACTCAGTTTAGGAGTCGTAATAACATTGTGGTGGCAAGGTTGCGGCTCGTCCTAGGATAATTAATATGCGATTAAGAAGGCCTAAGTTGAGTTTTAAGCTACCGCGACGTTATTCTTACGACCTTTGTACTACAGACCGTTTCTAGATCTGTTGTGGACCATAACATAAAACTTTATAATAATATTCTATTGTAAAATATTGCTCTTCGTAATAGGTTCCAAATTTGTTCTTTTTTATCAACACGCTTCCAGGGCTATCAAGTAGGGATCAATATGCCCCGATCTCTTTGTATAAAGGAACGTATTTTTACCAAATCATGATTGTTGGTGGTGGTGGGGTGGTGGTGGTGGAGGCAATTATAGTAATAGTATTGATGACATTGTAAATGTTGCTATAGCAGTGCACTGAATTGTTTTCAATGTCTTCATTTAATTATAATATGATATTGTAAATAATAATGTATGCAATACGACAGAGAATATTTATATTAAGTCTGTAGGTTTGTCCGTTTTACTGTAAGCGTGTAATAGTTATTTCTTAAGTTATCCAAAACACGTTTATCCTTAACTTATTTATCCATGATGGTTTTATTTTCAGAAAAATGAAGTAGTAACCATCAGTCATGGTATGATAATTCGAAACTTGAAAGTCTTTGAGACAAAATCGATGCAATGGCCCAAACTTGATCCGCAGCCCTTGAAAAGTTCATGGAGTCAAATTCTTCTTATCATCTTTGACATCAACCTTTGAACTCGCGTGATCCACAAATGTTGCATGAATGTTTATGTAATTTTGTATCTATTGTTTTTCAGTATGTTTTCTTATAATACTACGTGGTGTATATTTCAAGCAATGTTACCAAGCAGTTTAAAATTTATCTCCGGCTATAACTATTACACGCTTACAGTAAAACGGACAAACCTACAGACTTAATATAAATATTCTCTGTCGTATTGCATACATTATTATTTACAATAGTTTGTTCTCTCGCTGTCTTGAGCGCGTGTCAATCTTTTCCGATATTCGTCTAATCTGAAACTCTTCTTCCCTCTCACGCTGCTTTATTGAGTAATTCTTACTCGTTTCTCCAACCTTTCCTGCTCTTTCGCCCCCACCCCCTCACTATAACCTGGTCTCCACTTTTCTTTCTTTTAGCTTTGTTTGTCTCCTTGCATCTCTTTTTCTCTGTGTGTACCTATTGTTTTTGTATGTAATCACCCCTTTTCTAGCTATGTCTGTCTATATGCCTCTCTCTCTCTTCTCTCTCCCCCTCTGTCTCTCTCTCCCCCTCTCTCTCTCTCTCTGTCTGAAAAAAAAAACAGGAATAAATAACGAAACGTTTTCTGAATACTTTCAAAGTCAATGGGAAAATGTTGACATTGCGTAACAGACAGCGATTAAAGGTTCGGGAAACGTATTGATAAGCATCAAAATAAATTTTTGCTGTAATGCTCGACGTGCGCTTTACATATCGGTCATTATTTTTATGTAGTTCTTACTTCTTTAAGTCGCATTATTGTGTAACTTAGGGAAGTCTATCAATGTATTGTGCAAAAAGTCATTTTTGAAGACCTAGAGCTAAGAGCTAGGAAAAAATGCGTTCAATGCAAAATATTATTAGTTTAGATTAGATAGGACTCAGGGTTTTCAAGTACATCAAGCTCATGTCAAGATTAGCCAGTGCAAAGTAGTGAGTGAGTGAGAAAGTTTAATAGCCAACAAAACATACGCTTCTTGTTATTGTTGTTCTTTTCACTTGATTTTCGTTGTTACTGTTTTCATTGTTGTTAACAATAACAACAAATGATATGTATAATACGACAAAAGTATTATTAATAACAATAATAGTAAAAATAATTATCATAATACTACTATTATTATTATTATTATTATTATTATTATTATTATTATTATTATTATTATTATTATTATTATTATTATTATTATTATTATTATTATTATTATTATTATTATTATTATTATTATTATTATTATTATTATTATTATTATATTAAGGTCGTGATCATAATCATGGTACTACTGCTTCTGCTGACGGTGATGAGGATGATAATGATGAGTTGATGATAATGATGATCACGATGTTGATATTGACGATTACAATATGAAACAACCAAATAAAAACAAATGCACTATAAACATAGGCTACTTTATTTCTACCCTCCTTTCTATGTATTGGTAGCTGCTCCTGTATCCTGAGGGCACCCGGTTCACCGAGAAGAAGCACCAGGCCAGCCTGGAGGTGTGCCGTGCCAAGGGCTACCCCGAGCTCAAGCACATGCTGCTGCCCAGACCCAAGGGATTCGCCGTCACCGTGCACGGCTTGAAGGGCCACTGTACGTCCGTATGGCAGCTTTCGTGCAGAGCATTGTCTTAATAATTTTATTGCTATTGTTGTGTTGTTTGTGTGTGTGTGTGTGGGGGGGTTCTTCTTACTTTTTTATTTTACTCGTTCATGTTTTGTTTTTGTTTTGTTCTATTTTGGTATTTTTTGTTTATTTGTTGTTGTTTTTGTGTGTGTTTTGGTTGTTTGTTTTTGTTTATTTTCTCTATTTTTTTTGTATTTTTTTTTATTTTTTTTTGGGGGGGGGGGGGTGTAATCACATTACCAAACCCATCATACCATGTTGCTTTAAAAATAATAGTATTCTCGTGTGACCTAAGCAAAAATGAAACAAATAGAATCCACATTGCACAATATGCATTGATTTTACTTTTAAGTGCTTGGGTTAGATACATGTAATTATCTTTAATATATCTATGGAACAGAACATCGAAAGGTTTACATTTGTACTTTCTTAAATTTTGCGGGCTTTTAAAAAAATTTGTTTTCGGTTTTTTTAAAGACTGCATTTTCATACAAGTTCCTAAAGAGGCAAGCAATTCAATACCAAGCAAAAGTTCACAGGTTGACAGGAGAAAAGTTTGATTGTAAATATGTTTTCAATTTTCTCATAAGGGCATAGAACATTTAGCACATCCAAATTATGTGCCTTGAGTGATTAATTTATATTTTTTGTCTTCTTCAGTTCAATCGATCTTCAACTGTACTGTGGGGTTTGAAAACGATGGTCTGGCTCCAACACTGAAGAACATTCTCAACGGAAAACCGCTGGTGGGACACTTCCATATAGAGTGAGTTTCTTTACATTAACTTCTATTTGATTAAGAATTTTACACAAAATCAGAATTCGGGTATATAAATGTATGCATGTATACAAAGAGAGAGATTGAGAGAGAGAGAGAGAGAGAGAGAGAGAGAGAGAGAGAGATAAGGGTACATCTTCAAAGTAAAGTACTACGATATTGATTTCAAACATCGAGATTTTTTGTACACTAAAAATACATAATTATCTAGAAATCGGTGACATAAGTGATTGTAAAGGTTTGATAAACATGAGCATGAATGAGGCCAAGGTTGTTTGGATTTATTTCCAAAGTATCTATGAACTGCATATGCACACTTCATGTCACGATGATAACATGTTTTTTAAGAGATGAATGTATGTGTACAACTTATCTTAGTGTTTCAGACAAGTCACCATTAAGTACAGAATTGTTGGTGCGAGGTTAATCCAAATTGAGTCAATGGTTTTCAACTAAACGCGCGCACTTGACAGGATTAATATCAAGGGGTGTGATAAAACTTTACACCTGGATAGTCACTCTAGGGGCAATAAGTACAACGTCGCGGTAACTTATGACTCGTCGTAAGCCTTTTAATCTCATATTCGAACAAAGCTATTACTACACTGTACTTACAATCCCATTAACTTAAAGTGTATTAACTATGGAATCGTTTTTACCAGAATAATTTACAAATAATTTCATCTTGACGCACTTGTTATCATTTTAAAATAAAATTATGATACAGCTTGCTGTTGGCGCCTCTATGGTGGTTTGGAGCATCAATCCAGTTATTGTCGCTCTTCCAGAGATTGAGTTAAAATTATTGTCAAACGAGATATTTTCGGGGACAATAAAAGTGCATTGAAATTCGAAAAATAAGAAGAAATTATTTCAACGCTTCATGAAATATATATTTCACTTTCCTTTTTATTGAACGAAAGAGACTTAAATATGAGTATATTCTTTCTGCTTTTAGTAAATACAATTATTACGGGACGTATTCTCAAGGTACAGTTATCACATTTAGCGACGTCATTATTTCTCCTTTACCAAAATAAATATATGCGCTCTTTATGTAATCATGTGAAACTTTAAGCTCATTTTAAATTAGTAATATAATGTTATTCTATTCCTTCGTACTGTGGAAGTTATGGGCTCATTTTCTAACCACAAACAATGTAATGTAAGTTGTTTATTGTTTTGCCAGACGCATACCTCTTGAGGAAGTACCTTCAGAGACAGAAGAAGAGAGTGCTGTGTACCTCAGAGAACTCTTCAAGAGAAAAGTAAGACTCCAGGGGAAATAAAGACAATGTCACAAAGGCATAATTATATGTACACAAATTGAAACACAAACGCTGTAACGCTTTTTTTGTTGTTGTTTTGTTATTTGTTTGTTTTTGCTTTTTCTTGTTTGTTTGTTTTTTATTTTAAATTAAATATTCTTACTGTGGTTGATATATACTACACTCTGAAAAGCACATCTTCAATTTGTGTATGTGTGTGTGCTTGCGTTTTCGGTTAGGACGATCTCTACGAGAACTTCCTCCAAACGTGGAAGTTTTCGGGTCCCAACCATCACCAAACGGTCTTTAACTGAGTGAACCTGAAATCTACCTTTTAAGATAATATTGTTTATATTTTTTATTCAAAGTACAGCGTATAACCAAAAATTGTTTAAAAGTGAGAGGTTTCATGAAGAGTGTTTTACGTTTATTGGTTCGGAAAATTAAAGCGCTGACTTCCTTTTTTTACCTAAGTAAAACCGCTGTCTGCTGATTTACCAATCACCAGTATTAAAAAAAAAATAGAGTGAGCATGCGTCACAATAGCTCCTAGTAGCAATTTCATGGTGAGCTTTTCTTGTGAAACGCCTAGCTCAATCTAGAGTCTCTGGTATCGCTTTAGATCTACATAACATAATTACTTGTATTTGTGTTTTCTGTCAGGACGATCTTTTCGAAACCTTCCTCCAAACGGGGAGGTTTACGGGTCCCAGCCACCACATTCCCCGCCGAGTGAACGACCTGCTCATGTTCCTGTTCTGGGCTGTGCTTCTGTGCATCCCGCTTTTCTACTACATCGTCGGACTGTTTGCGGCCGGCTCTCTAATTCAGCAGTTGATTGTGGTGGCAGTGGTTGCTGTGGGTAAGTGGATGTACATGGTTCAATTGAGTTGACTTGAGTTGGTTTTAACGTCCAACATCAGCACTATATAGGCTATATAGTTGCTGTGGGTAAGTGGATGTACATGGTAATTGTTATGTGTTTGGACAAATCGAGGCTTCCTCTTAGGGTCGTAAGTACAATATTGTGGTAAGTTTACGATCGTTTATGCCAGGAAGAAGGCTTACGACGAAGTGTAAGCTATTGCGACGTTGTACTTACGACGCCAAGTGTGTTTGTAGAAAGCTCCCTGATCCAACAATTGATTGTGATGGTAGTGGTTGCTGTGGGTAGGCGAATGTCCATGGTAATAGTTCTATGATAGGACAAACCGAAGCTCTATAGTGTTCGCTGTGGTTAAGCAGAATGATGCCCATAGTTATTGTTCTTTGTTCTTCTGTCGGTCAAAGAGAAGAGCTGTGGATAAGTGGGTGTCCATGGTTATTGTTCTTTGTTCGGATCAACCAACGCTGAATAGTGCTCTTCCTGTAGGCAAATTGATAATGAATTGTTCTTTTGTCTGAAAAACCGAACTCTATAGTGGTTGCTGTGATTAAGTGTATTTCCATGGTAATTGTTCTGTTGTTGGACAGCCTGAAGCTCTATTGTGGTTGCTGTGGCCAAGTGGATGCCTATGGTAATTGTTCTTTGGTTGGACACACCGAACCTCTATACTGGTTTCCCGTTTCCAAGATTCCCAAGGAAGACGCTATACGTCGATGCATCATCTGCCAGCGTCTATGCAGATCGCATGCTGGTATCATAGCTTAAATGAGAGTCTGCTCAACTTGACCTTACCCAACCCAAATTGACATGACATTGTATGAACTGCCAATGTATGTTTTGTTTTGTTTTTCTCTTGCACGCCCTAAAAGGCAAAGATCATTTACAACAGATTTAACAAAATTGCAGTTACATTCTCATTCACATAGCAGATTTACCATAAATGTAAATGTTTCTTATAATTATGGATGGTTGAATACTTTTTTTAGTCCATAATAAACTCAAGCCGAGTGGTCATTTCTTTACTCTTTTAATTATTGATTAAAATGCCTTCTAGAACTGTGAAACATTAGCATTTTTAAGTTTAAAGAGATGTCGCCTCTTCGAAGATTATTTTTCAGCTGCAATTAAAAAATCACTTTATAAATAGAGTGTTTCACTTTTGCTTTCAAACTCCAATCCAAGGCGTGTAGTAATTATGTTTGAACTCAATAGAAATTTCGCTGAAAAAATCCAAAAACATAAGAAGCTGAAATCAATAGGCGGTCATGCTATAATAGTTCTGAAATTAAAATTGTTAACTTGCCATCAACATATACAACATGAATTTTTTTTCAATTGATTTGTATTGCTTTATAATGTTACTTACTATTTCACACAATTGTGATTTGTGATTTATATTTTGTTCTTTCCCAGCTTCCTATATTGTGAAACTGATGATAGGAGTGACGGAGATAGACAAAAATTCGGAATACGGGACGGGGGCGTCTACAAGTACAAATGGCGTGAAAAAATCTCAATAACTTTAATTTTAGATAGCAGTTGCCTTACTAATTTAGTACTTAAATCTTCCTATAATCACTTTGGATTTACAGTGCTACAACGTGTATTTATGTGTATAAGAGATAGTAAGAGAGAAAGAGGCCGAGGGGAAAAGAGGGAAAAATTGAAAGAGGGAAAGTAAGACCCTTAGAGAGAGAGAGAGAGAGAGAGAGAGAGAGAGAGA
>RQTK01000076.1:633455-648743 GCA_003991915.1 Elysia chlorotica
TGCATTTTATAGAAGTGTGGTTCGGGATCGATACGAGTATGATTTTATCAACAAAAAAGTGTTTACGACTTTAACCCACGAAGATGAACAATTGTAAACCTGTCGATGTACTTATCTGGCATCTCTCTTTTCTCAATCTATGCAAGTCGGTCTGACTTATTTTGTACCAGTGTGGTCTAAAATATTTAAACATCAATATTTATACATAGTAACTTTTGTTTTTTTACATCGCATTTTAAGATTCACTTACATCGATTAGCAATCTACATTGGCAATTTGATCACATAAATTGCTTTCATTTTTTATTTTTTTTTGCCATCTTTTACTGAATATATACAAAGAATTAGGAGTTTCGTATGCAGTCAAACAATAAACATATACAAAAAGTTATAACTGCTTTTACTTTTCCTCTAATTTTTTCGTGATTTTATTTTGTATTTTTAGGAACGTCACCAGTAACACTAAACTATGACTCGATTTGGTATTTCTGGGTTCATATTAGGATAGTCTGAGTTCATATTACAAATAGTTTGGACGTTAACTATGGGATTGCAAAATACCTAGTATATGTCGAGCACAATTTTGTATATTAATTAAAGTGGAGTGGAGTTTCTTGAGGTTTAGCACGTATAGATAATACCGTCATTTTGTTTAACTTTCACAAAAGATACATGTGCATGTATGTGGAAAAAACATAGCTAGGCTGGCTTATGGTATTTTAATGAAGACCTCTTTTTCTGCAGCTCGATCAATTATATCGCTTAAGTGTAGACTCTTTGGCTATTTTTATGTCGTCCTTTGGGACTTCCCATGTGGATACTTCATTTGACTTTTTATACTCTTTCTGTTTATTCTTGTTTGTCAACTTTTCATATTCTTCCTTTCTCAAATTAAAATAATTTTTTTGTCAGCTGGAATGTAAAGATTATTATCCTTTTTAATCTTTTCAATCTTTTTTATGTCATAGTGGAGTTTCCTCATAAAATTATGTTCACGTTTTCTATCATTGATACCAGTCCGTCCTCCAATTCGTTTCAATTCGTGGTTGTTTAGTAGAGTTGAATCCATAAGTTTCTTTTCTTCGTTTATCAATCTTTGGATAAAGAAAGAAAAACGCTCTCTACCGCAGGTTTTTTTTTTTATAAATGTTTCAGTTTTATTTATTAGCTATTTGATATACAATTTTCACTGCAGAGCGGTATGTTTTTAGATGAAAAGTCGAAATTAATTCTTCTGTTTAGATCTAAGACATTGCCTTGTTGTTGCTGGCATAGGTTAACTTTGGTTTTAGATCTTGTCTCTATTGTACCTGAAAAAGTGATCCACATAAAATTATAGTTGAAGCTATTGAACTATAGTTCCTAGTACGAATAAAGAGATAGTGCTAAATTAATTTAAGAGTTAGATAATACAATTAGTTGATCTTTACTAGTGTTAAAGTTTTAACACCAGTGTTTTGAAGGGCTCCATTGCACCCCTCTCTTCATAAAACTGTTGTGGCCTTTGCTTCAAATACTTCTTTGCAGATAAATAAAATTTGTTTGAAATAATTAGGTATGATATGTGTAGGCTTCAGAGGGGGTTTTATTCTTCATCGAAAATTCCTTCGAATACCTTTTAAAATATGGAACTGCTCCACAATGATCCAAAAACTCACACATAGTTACAACATACTTAAAACAAGACACATTCTGTTCATGACACAGTTTTTTATTTCAATGAAATTAGTGTATAGTAAGTTTAATATCCCTCCATTTTTTTAACAATAGTATAACTAAATTGAAAACCTTTGAGACTGACGTAAATATCATGTCTTTAGTAAAATCAATGCAAAACTGTTATGTCTCACATAAATAAGTGTGAGCTAATAAAAAAGACAATATAAATTCTACACTTTGATACCTGAATTCGTCTGATACCATAAATGCTAGTTGACAGTTCATTTCTGCTAATGGATTGTTCTGTTACTATGATCAGATGTGACTAGCCTTAATCCTTGGGTTATATGGGGTTTTTTTTAATCCTTTGTAGCCCACTACATTTTTTTCAATCATCAGAATACAAAAACAAATGATTACATGATGTAAATGTATTAAAATCAGCCAATAGTCATAATTATTACATTTTACATGGTTAAAGTAAGTACAATCCTAACTATAAAATATATATAAAATATTTGTTTTTCAATACAATATCAATAAGCACACAGTGTTTAGAGCAAATTCTATCAAGAACTAACTGTTATTAAAAATGTTAGATCTATAAATGCATTACAAAAATTAAAACCAAAATAAGCAGTGCAGTTAGGTTTTGTTTAAGTAAAGTGAAAAATGTGTAAAAATATTATGACCTCCAAACGTCACACAAAAAAAATCAGCAGAAAAAAAAGCCTTTTTATTCTTCTATCTTTTAACTGGTCA
This sequence comes from Elysia chlorotica, assembly GCA_003991915.1. Taxonomy (NCBI): domain Eukaryota; kingdom Metazoa; phylum Mollusca; class Gastropoda; family Plakobranchidae; genus Elysia; species Elysia chlorotica. Next base: position 635,876 of record RQTK01000076.1, read on the forward strand.
CTAGTTAGGAAAAATGGTTGTAGAACAAACTTAGATTTTACAAATAATTTGACAAAAACATTTTTGTGTTTAAACTGAAGATAAAAAAGTACTTGCTTTAAAGTTTTTAACCTACCAGTTTCTTATTTTTAAAAGACCATAAAATGACCTAAGAGAACTATGAAGGAATCTTACTTTCACAATAAATGATAAAAAATAAAAATGCCAAGAAGAAAAATATTGATACAAGATTTTCTGTTTTAATGTTTGTCAAAAAAAAGTTCACTTTTGTAGCATGAGACGGACATACAGACAGCTTACGTTTAGAATTGACTTAGTCTTGATATTTTGTAAAGCAAATAAAAGTTAATGAAATGAATATAAATAAGTAGATTCATACATGGTATGGCAACGGCAAAATGAAAGAAAACCCTCTCCAAAAAAATCCACATTTCATAAAGACAGAAAATATGAGCAAAACCAAACAATAAACTAAAGCACACGTTCATACTATAAAAAAAACGACAACATTAATCCACATGACGAAACTTCCAAAATCATGGTTTTATATGGGGACTAAAAGATTACTATATGACAGAAGCAGTTAGTAAGTATACATGGAATTGACACCACCCATCAGGATCCCATTGGATTTTATAAATGTATTTATGGCGTTTGGATCTGAACCTCTAAAGGCCATCATATGAAAAATTTGAATATACTCATAGGCATCTTTTTTTCTCTAGGACATGGCAGAAAGATCTGGTGCTATTCACACTAAAAAGGCAAGCATGGGCCCTATTAGGACATAGTGCTGGTAATATTACATCATGCTATTTTTATAATGAATTCAACAAGAAACACTGACATGAATGGGTGAAATGTAATAAACATGAACAATTTTCTGCTTTGTAGTTAGCTCGCTTTGATCATCAGCAAGGCAACATCAGATTTTAGTATTTGTAAGTTGACTTAGTACAGTATGCAACAACAAAAAATAAGGAAAAGATGCAACAAAATTGTTGCTCAGGAAAAGCTTCATCAAATATCGAATTTTAGAATTTTAATACTCATTCTACCTGTGAAAGAAAGAAGAGATGATGACACTAACTATAAAAACAAATGTTAAATATTTCAATGCACAAAATTTCCCTTCTAAATACATGTACATTGTCCACTGTAAGTAACCTTGCCATACTTAGAGACAAGGTATAAAAAAATAAACAAAAAAACAAATCTCTTAGTTACACTAACACTCTTTTGCAACTAAAAATAAAAATACATGTTTGATTTAAAAGTTGAATGTGTTAAAATAAAACAAAAACCAATTATAACAAAAATGCTGCATTTCTTAGGACTATTAGCTTGTAATGCACAAATACTTTGCTTAAAAGCAATACAATAGATTTCCTTTTCATATTAAATTTATCTTACAACTTTCCTTTATATCTTTCTTGTAAATTTATGCTCTGTGTTGTAAAGTGTAACATATTTATAAAAATTATTTCTCATAATACAGTAAATGGAATGGTCATGTCAATGGCCTCCTTAAAAGTTATTGTTATGTATTTTGTTAGTTGAGCATGAATAGGAAGCTTCACGTACAAAGTGAATAAAACTTTAGTACAATATACATCAAATGTCTCAGATCATGGTACTTTAAAGTTTGCATCATTGAAAGCATTATAGCTTTGGAATGTGTGAAGAAAATGTACCACATGTATTAACAATTTCTCTTGCACTACAATAAAAAAAATATACCAAGAAACATTTCTCATGTGATATTACATTTCCTTTGAGTTTTCCAACTATCATTGAAACAACAACAAAAATTCAGGACATTAGCAGTTGCAAGGTTAGAAAAGTTATTTAACTGGACCAAGAATAAATATAAAAGATCAGTTGAAATAAACTTAATTCATCCCCTTAGTGTCAAACTCATCAAGACATTTTTTTTTTCATTTTACAATTGTATATCACTATATCCTCTATACAGTTTTTTACATATTCTAGTTTCAATATCGTTTTTGTATAATTACCTAACATTGAAATATAAAGAAACAAAAGCCTTAACAGGGTATAATCATTATCAAAATGAATAAAAACCAATCACCACACACCATATAATTTGGATTCCATATTGTAAAGTTATATGAAAAGCTGATTAAAACTTAAAACCTTTCAGTAAAAAAAATTACAGGAATTATTAACAATTGGTACTTTTCTTATAAAGACATTTCTCTGAAGACAGTGATGCAGGCTAGATTTGTATTACTGAAGCTTCGTGTAAAACAGCATAACATATTGAATATAACATAACACATCCTCTTTATAGACCTTCACGGGACAATGACCCATAATTTCTGGGGGGGGTTTTCACTGAAAATCTGTAAATTTACCAAAAGTTGGTGTGAAATAGAAAACTGGGTTGTTGTTTTTTAAAAGACTTTGGAAACCAATGAGTACCTAGGTTACGAAACAAAAACAAACAAAAAAAGAAAAAAAATAGCATAAAACATAAGTAATGGAAAGATAACTGCATAGAGTTTATATTAACACAGTGTCATCGACCTGACATGTATGGCTGATTTGGTGTAAACCAATCCACCATTCAGGCACAACATCTGTATGAAGTCTGCAAATAGCTTCATAAATCAGCCACAGCTATAGGTCAAGACACAGTGTACAGGTTTGGTTGTATAAAACTAAAATACTTTATAATTTGAATCTTAAACAATGTAATTTGGGCCCAAAAGGCTCTGTTTTTCATCACAGAGGCCTTTTCTTATAAACATACATTCAAATTTAAAACATAAAATCAGTAAAATTTTCCACTTTGATTCTTTAAAATTATCTGTAATTATAACATTTCCAGTCAGACAACTTCCTTTCTGGTAGCAGGGTTTCTTCCACCAGATGTTTTCCCTTTTTTATTTAAAATAGATTGTAATTTTTACAGTGTGTCAAAACATCATCTACCAGAGTCTTCTTCTTCTTCTTCTGAATACCTTCCTTCATGATTTCCTTAACATGCAGTAATTTCCACCCAAACTTCAATTATTATTTCTTGAAATATCATATACAAATACCAAATATTTTTTCTCCATCCTAGCCACTCAAACTCACATGAAATCAAGCTATCTTCACACTGTCAGCTGATTAAGTAACACCCATGTTTACACATTTTACCAAAAATAAATCATAAAATATAATCTCTTGTGATAAAAAAAAAAAACACACACAAAATGAATAATCATTTTTGTCAATGATAGAAGCACATGATGAACATGTGCCTCACAGATTCCTGGGGATGAAATTCATTCAGACTTTTTACTGTTGGCTTATAATCTTCTCTGCCCCGTACTTTGAGCCTTTCTCTATTTCAGTCACTCTAATCATCAATCTCACAATAACTGAAGCTGGGGAGAAAAAAATATAAAATGTATAAGACAGACTAGTTTCATTTGTTCATAAAAATTTACAAGGAAGTGGCTATTTTTCCGATAAACAGACAAATATCCAAAAGGCTATTCCTCCGGTAACCGGACAAATAGCCAACAGACTATTCCTCCAGCAGTCTTGGGTTGAATTAATATTGCTTGGTGATCCAACTAGGATTGGTTAGGAAAGCTGTCTCAGTTAGAGCCATATCATGATGTGTTTAAATCTAAATGGTGGATCTTACCCAAAATATACCTCTGAACCTATGAACAGTGTTTTCAATAATAAGGTTAGGATACACTTTTTATCCCTCTGAATTCTCTTTTCATATGGTGAAAGTCTCAGATAAATATAATGCTGGTACATCATTACTTCTAAGTTTAAGTTTATCAATTTTGTGTACCAACACAGCCTGATAGATCAGAAAATGGAATTATTTGTTTAAATACATATGCAAAAAATTCTTCCTTGCTGTTATGATACAGATATAACATGTAAACTAAGAAGCTTTAGAACAAAGAAATTTGGTATCTCTTAAAGTATATATCTAAAAACAAAACAAACAAAAAAATTTGAAAAATTAAACGGCACCTACCTAGAACCATCAAGCCTATTGAAATCAACTGCTGAGTAAGTGTCCCTGCTACGAAAACTCCAATCAAGTAGTAGAACAGAGGGACACACGTCACTACAGCCCAGAAAATATACCACATTAAGTCATAGTGGCGCCTGCGGACTTGACGAATTTCACCAGGAAAGCGACCAGTCTGAAGAAATTCTTCGTACAGGTCATCCTGTTGTAGATAGAATTTAAAGTTAAAATAGAAAAAGGAAGCCCTTGGTTCTGTATACCAGGGAGTTGGATGTATAAACAAATATTTTTTTTAAAAAAAAGAATAAAACATCCAGTTAAAATTCTTCTAGATACAAGAGATCCAATCTTTGTTAAATATAAACAATACTATTCTTACATTTGTTATGACTAAACTTGAAAATTACAGTTACTGAAAAACATAATTGCCTGTATCTGCACACGAGACAGGATGGGGATACTCCTGTCTCAGCCAATCACATTAGACTGACACTGACCCAACCGTAGGGGGCGACATTGCCAGGGCTCGAACTACAAACCTCCTGCTAAGTAAGCCGGTGTTCCACCCCAGGGATACCCCCCCCCTCCCTTAACAAGTTATTAACTTTAACAGATAAATACATAAGAACATGAACAGTAGATGTTTTGTTGCTTAATTATTGTAAAGAATACACATTGTAGAATGTTGAAGATAGATTTAGTTGTGCCATTTCTTTTCTTTTCTCACTTGACTATCTTCGTGATACTATTTATTTTTATTTAATTAGGGTTTATTTTTAAAGCTGAGCAGTAAACGGACTAATCACTTTCAGTTGTCTCCTTGTGACAATTTAGTAAATTAGGTGGATTATAATTAAAAAGATGTTCTTTAATAAATCCACACCAAATAGATTTGAATGTTGCACTGCTCAATACAATAATCTGTCCTTATCAAACCTTACAATTACCATATTACCCTATACACACCATGACAGATCTTTGTTCTGGAACAATTCCTTTAAAGGGTGATTCTTTTTAAAAGTCAGTTCTCGTTGTTTTGAAAATTGTGGTTATATGTTCAACCTTGCCAAACATTTTAAACCTAATTAAACTGTGAGTAAAAATAAACATACCTTCTTTTTAAACAGATCTCGTAGCCAGCTTGCACACATTTCATCCGTCTCCAAAGGAACATCGTCTATCATTAGACGCCTAATTAAGGTTCAAACAGACAAGCATATAAAGAAGCATTTCATGAAATTTAAACCCAAAGGAAATCAATGCGGTACCAACAAAAAATTTCTAAATAATGATACAAATGAGCTCAAAAGAAAAAGTATAATATACTCAGAGATCTTATAAAGATAAAGATATCTTAAAAGATGGAGATTAATCACAATTTAAAATTAAAGTCAATAACTAGAATCCGTCACAAAATTGCATATATGCTATCTTTAAACATCTGAAGTGACCACTTACTCTGCATGGAAATGGGCCACAAGTGGTTTCCCATTCAGGATATTCATCATTGTCGGTGCCAAGCCATTCCTTTCAAATGCCACTGTACAGTTAATGATTGTTTTAACTGGAAATATCAAATAGGGTTTATTTAAGTACATAATGTGTATAACATAGATTTACAATTACATGGGAATAAGGTGAGGTTTGTTTTTAACTATCTTAGAGGATTTAGTGAGAATATTATGGCTAATATTCATATAAAAGCAATGTATTTGAGCATGCAGAGTTTATACACCTAAATTACCAAAGGAATTTTTAGGAAAAGAGTTATCAGGACACCATGGAATAATGAGGAGAGGAGAAAAGAAACAAGTAGATATCACAGAGGCAGGCCAAATGGCACAGGGCAGAGGTTCTCTATGAAGTTACTACAGGAGGTTACTTCAAACAGGATCTGTCATGATTTTCACAATAGTGAGTAAATCAATGAATCTTAGGAATTTATTACACATGTTTCAACAAAAATCATCAAACTTCAAATATAAACAAGTAACAAAATAGAAAACAAAAATGCTTACAGTGCCCCTTCAATCCATGCATAGAGACAATAAATCCCTTAGGTCTAGGCAGCAAGACATGTCTCAGCTCAGGATAGCCCTTTGCTCTGCAAACCTCCAAGCTAGCTATGTGTTTTTCCTCTGTAAAACGTGTTCCTTCAGGGAACAACAGAAGCTGTGGGTTAAAACGTAAAGAATTTGCATCAAATGTGGTTACTTAAATAAAACAATCAGTCCATTAACAACCTGAAAATAAAAAACAATGAATTTTAAGATTAAAAAAAACAGCAATGAAATAGATAAAAACATCTTCAAAAATTATTTTCTCTCTATTCTGCGCTAAGAGTCTTTTGTATTGGCTGTCTGTTTTTTATAATAAGTTTGTATCTTCATGGATATAAACACTCCTGCTCTCACATTTAGCAGAAGGTAAGGGCTGTGTTTGTACTGCGCAAACATTAAACCAAAATGCAATGTCTGCATTTAGATTTCTATTTAAAATATAAGAATTAAAAAAAAAATTACATTTATATAATTTTGTTACCCTGACACCTGCCTGTGCTTTACACACACACATCAAAAAAGCATCATATTGAGGGCAGTGCTTCAACCAGAACCTCACTGCAGAAGTGTTCTTCATTTATGTAAAACATTTTTAGTTTTCTCAATCTCACTCATTTTTTCCAATACTTTTTTGTTACAAATATTAACAAAATGAAACTTTTTGGCATCCTTAAGGGTAGCATAATAACAAAAAAAAATAAGGACAAAGTATGAAACCAAAATGATAAAACCAGCACATCAGTTCCATGGTAATTTATTCAAAAATTATCACACAGCGGAAACTATATCAAACAGCCTTATTCTGATTGCAAAATCATTTCTTCAATCTTGTGCCAAAATCTCAAATGTTTAAATGTACAATAAGTTATTTAGTACCTGTAGTTCCTCCAGTTCAGAAAAGGAAACCTATAACTAAGAGTTTAAAAGGTTCTTACGGTGACAGGGTATCCATCAGGATAATCACAGGCCTGCTGGAGATCTTTCTGAATGATTCTTTTGTCATGTTCCCACTCTCTTTTGAGGAAGATACTTTCCGTGAAGTACCAAGCCCAGCCAATCAAAGGCACATATTTCAGCACTTGTTTTCCATAGATCTTTGTATTCTGAAAAAAAAATGTCATACAGTTTTCATACAGGAACAGACCTTCATCTCAATGCTTGCAAATTTAAATCAGTTCACCTAAAAAACATTTGAACAGAGTGAAGCAAATATAAACTTATATTAACTTTTAAGAATTGTTAAAACATAATAGGCAAAATTAAAAAAAAAGAATAAAAAAAGAATGCTCGAAGTTGAAACAAGGTTGATAAATTTGAACGCAATTTAAATCAAATGTACTCACGCCCAGCATTTCAAATCTCTCAGCTATAATCCACGCAGCCATCCAGTCAATGTCATACTTGTGGTTCATGATAGTCATATTGTGCTCCTTGCCAATAAGCCTAAAGTCCTCTTCATTGATGTAGAGATGGACTGTCATGCCTGACCACCACTGTCCCAGAAATGTGAATTCTGCCGACACGAACAAGAAAAGTTTTCTGAAGTTTTCACTAAGATACACAGGTTAATAAATCATTATTTACTTGAGATCAGATAACCTGTCATTGTTTTTGCACCTCTTGATATTTTAAATAGTTGATAACTTTAAAAAAAAATATAATAAAGAACCTATGAATCATCACACATTATTGGAAGATAATCGAAGGAGTTTTAAATCTGTTGTTAAAACATTAAAAAATTAATTTGAGACACAAATTGAATATTCACGTTTCAGATTTGTTTCATAACCGTATTAATAAAATATAAAGGATAATTTTCTTTGGTTTGAGTAAAAAATACCAACACTGCCTATTAGTATGAAGAAACTTAAACTTTGGTGTCTGTATAAAATTTTTTACAAATGAAGCTTTAAAAAAAATTTTTACTTAGAAATGGCTCAAAAGCATGGAAAGCCAAGATATCTGATACATCTTAGAATCTAGTACAAATTTATAATTAAAAAAAAAACTTACGAGACCAATGCATGTAGGCCAGATTTACGTTTATCTTGCGATACAGGTGCTTGTTGAATGGGAAAATTATGCAGGAACAAAGCATGAGAAAAGTGACAACAAGGCCAGACATGATGAAGATCCAACCAATCAAAAGCTGGACTGGCAGCAATGTCTTAAATTGAGCAAAGAGCCCCATGGTGCTTCCTCGTTAAATCTACCAGCACAGTCTACCTGGAAGGAAAAAAAGGACTTTGTAAAGACTAGCAAGAAGGCATGTTTTAAAACATTATTTTGACTGTGAATAGTGTCTACTATCACTTAAGTTTATATACATTTGTAATGTTTGATCAGAGAAAGCAAAGCTCTCTCCTAGTTTCATGTTCCCAAACAAAAAGTTTCTGTACAGCGACAGGAGCCAAGAGCTGGATATATTCTGAACTTAGTCAGTCTACAAGTACAATTTGAGACAACAAAATACATTTAATAAGTATCATATTTAGACTTCTAATATTAGTGCCTGTAACCAATTAGACAACAAAATACATTTAATAAGTATCATGTTTAGACTTCTAAGATCTAGATCTTTAGAAGTGCCTGTAACCAATTAAGAAAGAAAATACCATCTCAAACAAAATGTCTGGTTTAGACTTTAGATCTAATCTAGATTCTAGGGGTTCCAAGTACGTCGTGTCTAGGCTTACATTACAACTCGCCTAAAGCTAGAATCAATTTAGCATAAGAGGCTTATGTTGAGATGTAAGCTACCGCGACATTCTACTTATAAGCTCTGTTACAGATTCTCAAACTTTTGCAATATCAAATCTCAAATTTCAAGAGACTACAAAACTAGATTTCATTATTGGAAGATAATCGAAGGAGTTTTAAATCTATTGTTAAAACATTAGAAAATTAATTTGAGACACAAATTTAATATTCACGTTTCAGATTTGTTTCATAACCGTATTAATAAAATATAAAGGATAATTTTCTTTGGTTTGAGTAAAAAATACCAACACTGCCTATTAGTATGAAGAAACTTAAACTTTGGTGTCTGTATAAAATTTTTTACAAATGAAGCTTTTAAAAAAAATGTTTACTTTTAAATAGCTCAAAAGCATGGAAACATCTGATAAATCTTAGAATCTAGTACAAATTTATAATTAAAAAAAAAAAACTTTACTTTTCTTTGACAACAAAACTTACGAGACCAATGCATGTAGGCCAGATTTACGTTTATCTTGCGATACAGGTGCTTGTTGAATGGGAAAATTATGCAGGAACAAAGCATGAGAAAAGTGACAACAAGGCCAGACATGATGAAGATCCAACCAATCAAAAGCTGGACTGGCAGCAATGTCTTAAATTGAGCAAAGAGCCCCATGGTGCTTCCTCGTTAAATCTACCAGCACAGTCTACCTGGAAGGAAAAAAAGAACTTTGTAAAGACTAGCAAGAAGGCATGTTTTAAAACATTATTTTGACTGTGAATAATGTTTACTAACACTGTAAGTTTATATACATTTGTAATGCATTTCATCAGAGAAAGCAAAGCTCTCTTTTAGTTTCATGTTCCCAAACGAAAAGTTTCTGTGCAGCGACAGGAGCCAAGAGCTGGATATATCCTGAACTTAGCCCATAGACTGTGAGACCAACCCAATCGTCCTGGGGAAACATGTTTCTGCCACAGTGGGGCTCAAACTTGGCCCTTCTGCGTTGGAAGCCAAGACATGTCAATAATGCATTATTCAGGTTCCTTCTGTTTTAAAAAGAGCTAAGCAGTCACTATTCAGATTACTTCTGTTTTAAACATAGGTAGATCTAAGTAGTCACAGAGTAAACATGTTCAGAATCCTTGTCTTATGTAATACATTTAACTTAATAATTTGAATTGACGACAATTTGGCCTAGCCCTACAGTCTACAAGTACAATTTGAGACAACAAAATACATTTAATAACTAGTAATAAGTATCATGTTTGAACTTCTAATATCTAGATCTAGATCTAGATCTAGAGACTCTAAGGGTAGAATGCATTTTAAAACAAGACGTAGCTTACATCTCGCCGTAAGGCTTCTTATTCTTATATTGTTACGGCGAGACATAAGCTACGTCGTTATTGTGCATTCTACCCTAGATCTCTAGATCTAGTCTAGATCATGGTCTACTTTAGGGATAGATTCTAGGCCTAAAGGAAGGAATTATCTAGAGATCTAGATTTAGATCCCTTGATTACAAACATGATTTTCGAGTCTAGATCTAGATTTTATACACATAATCCTGAAACGTAGATCTAGATCTAGACTCTAGATTAGGTTAATTTTACAGTTATACCTTGCTTTCTTCAACGTAACCAAAAGAAAAAACTGTAAGCATAGAAGCCTGAAATTTTTCCTTGCAATTACTGGTGAGTTGCAACCTTTGCCCTGTTTTGTACACCAGTTTACAGCAGTAATTATTGTAAGCTTAACGACAGCTCTTCTTTTCCTAGAAGGGTAACTTTATATCCGATTATGGCGGATATACGCTCCTGATTTCCATAAGATTGGGCAAAACAGATTGTGAAAAAAAAAAAGTTGAATTAATAAAAGGATATTTGTGGGTCATTTTTTTCATGAGCTGCATTCTCAACATTGCTAAATTTATTAAAGTCAATTGTAGGATTACGTGTAATATCTACTAGTTGGCCTACGTATGATGATACCAATGTAGGCCTAAAATTAATCTTTTCAATGCTAGGACTACGCAAACTTGCGCCTACATTATAATTATATCATTTTCGTACAAGCTGTAAAGTAGACAGAATAGACTAACCAGCATAGGTCTAATTGATGTTAATTATTTATAGCCATTAGTTTCTTGATTTTTACTTCCTAATTGATCACATTTTGTTCAAATTATCCAGAAAGTACATTATATTTATAAACATAAGGTTAGGTAAAAACTTGGTTATGAAGAGTTATCACAGCTGCAAGATAGCAAAGTAACATTACATCGCAAACCATCTTGTTGTCTAAAAGAAGGCACTGCCTTACACCAAAAATGATGATCTATGTTTGTTTTTAAAAGTTGGTATAATAACTTGTTAAAGTGGAAAGGCTCCTCAAGCTGCGTGTTTGCGGGTTTAACATTTTTCTGTGTGTGTTGTTTTTTGTTGTTGTTTTGTTTTTGTTTGTTTTGTTTTGTTTTTGTGTTTTTTTTTGTGCCACTCTCTTTCTTTCATGCCTTTTTTGTGCCTTTCTTTTATCTACATCATTTTATCTTAGCCTACTGTTTGTCCACCAGTCGTAACTGTGATGAAAAGTCCATTTTTATTTTGAAATAAGAAACTATTTAACTTTGTCTCAATCCTCGAAGCATATCATAAAGTTTTTACACTAATGATCATTGATAAGGCACATTCATCTGTAGAAACAAATTAATAATAACAGTGCTGTTGGTTTACTTTAATCCTTACGGTGATTTCATATTGAACCCATATAAAATCAGAACTCATGAAGCTGACGGCTTCTTTGAATAAGTAATCCGTGTCTAGCTCGGAAATTATAATTATGACTCTTTAGTTGAGATCCCCCGGAGGCATCAACGGAGATTTGAACCCCAGGTCTACCCCCTCTTCAGTCAAGAGAATTGCCAAAGTCACTGAGTTGTGTGGCGAACTCGTAGGCTACTCTATGCTCTTTATTATAATTATACTTATCTTATTATTTCCACTTAACTTCCCATTAATCGTTCGAGGTAATGGCACTTAAAACTTTTTATATCAATGTAAAGTTTCCACTCTTCTTATAAAAAGCGGCTGGTGGAAATTTTAAATAAAAATATCTGTGTCTATTCTTTTTAAGTAGACCCTTTAACTTTTTGTATGTAGTTTATCCTTTATGAACTTTATTGCTCTTAGAAGTGCATTGCATAAAAGAACTATTTTTATTTGGAAGAAAAGGAATTTTTCGCTTCATTTACACACCATTGCCGTTCTTGTTGCCGCTTTCAATTAAAACGCTCTGTAGAAGTGGAATGAAACTTTAATTTAAAAAAAAAGGAGTTGAATTGCCGTTCTTGTTGCCGCTTTCATTCATTATGTAAAAGACCGATTAGATATAAAATGAATGATACGGTAGCACCGCCTTTCATTCTAACACTATTGATTTCTGTTTTATATAACAAACATTTATATGCGATACGCTAAGGCAAGTGCATGAAAATCAACATGTGTAACGGGTAAATATATGGAGCCATATGAGATTCTATGGTGATATTATTTACTGTTAGGGTTAGGAAAGAGAGTCTGTCGAAGATTATTAAATTTGCCTAAGCAAACAAATCGCTTTCTTATTAGACACTTTTTCTAAACTAGATGCCTAATAATTTAAGTGCGTTATGTTTATACTTTTGTATATCTTAGGTTAACTCAACAATAAATTTAAACTACGGAGTGATTATAAAAGGAACACGAAGCAATCTTGGCCAATATAGGGCCGAGATGTTTTAAGCGTAGAGCCTATAGCTTCCAATCGAAAGGTATCGGGTTCGACCCCCGCTCATACCGCTTTTTTGCCTACTAAATGGTAAACGGATTCGGTTTTTCTAGTTTTTCTTACATAACCTTTGAGCAAAAATTTGTTTACACTAGTAAAAGACCACAAACCACATCTCTCTTCTCTCGTTCTCCCCTCCCTCCCTCTCTCTATATGTCCCTCTCTCTCTCTCTCTCTCTCTCTCTCTCTCTCTCTCTCTCTCTCTCACCGCGTCAACAATATCACTATTTCACATATTAAAAACACCCTCTCTCTCTTTATGTTGCG
>RQTK01000076.1:651929-664944 GCA_003991915.1 Elysia chlorotica
TATTATTATTATTATTATTATTATTATTATTATTATTATTATTATTATTATTATTATTATTATTATTATTATTATTATTACTATTGTTACTTGAAGCTTATCAAGTCCATACCTTTAAGAGCACTTTACTTGATGCGTGTAGACATTATTTTTAATTCCCGAATAATTTCACCTGCCGCATATAATCCATTAAATAATAATAATAATAATAATAATAATAATAATAATAATAATAATAATAATATGCATTTGAGAAGAAAAACATGTGTTGAGTTTGCTTGTCCCACGTGTAAAGTGAAGTATTCGGAAAGTTGAAAAGTGAATTTTTTTCAAGAATTTAATTTCATTTTTGGTTTTGATTATGGCTTTTTGAAAAAAATCCCCTATCTCCTTTTCTATATGTAATATCTAAATTTATAAATTACAGTTTGGTTTGCCAATTTGATTTCCTAACGTGAACACCAGCAACTAAGCTAAATCACAAGCAAGTCCCAATACTAACATTTGACATGTGCTACCACGTAGTGCGTGGGTACGAAGTCGTCTCTCTCTCTCTCAGTCGATCATGTTTCTCTGACACTGATATAACAGGCAGGGGACGAAATCAAACAAACATTTTGTTCGACCATGATTTGAACCGAGTACCTTCTCGAATAGAAGTCTATCAATACCACTTTTACCAAAAAATCGTAAGTCGATCCTTAGATATGGGGAGAATGTGTGTTGTCACTGCATATCATAACAATGTTAAGAGACCTGGTACTTTTTGTTTAGACAGATTGGCTTCCAACTATTTTTAAGTCACGGAATGACGTTTCTTCAAAACATTTACGATTTCACCTTAAAACCAAGGTTGATATAATTATGTACATAAAATATTAATGATATATTTTTCTGGCACAAACCCACTCACTCTCTTGAGACATAGGACGCGTTATGCTAGGAGAGAGCGTATACATTTTGTTTAATCTACCATTATGGAAATTTGCCACACAAAAAACAACTTCAAAAACCCTATTAGCTGTGTATAGTCGTTTTATTTACCTGAACCTATCTCTCACGACCGAACAAATAACTTTTTTTGATGAATGTTAGGCAAAAATCTAAATGTATTCGGCAAATAGATATGTGCTTCTTGAATAGGAGGGCGGTGTTCAGATATTCATATAAAATATCTGAATCAAATAATTGTTTCGATTAGTCAAAGCATGCGCTAACAATACTATAGGCCTACACTTTAGCTCTATAGTTTCTTTGAAATCAAATTTTTGTTGTGTTTATCAATTATCTAAATACTCTTTCCTTGGCGGTCTTTGCACTACTTCAGTATGATAATTAATTTTGGCAAACAACAATTCAAATATAAGATTGCAGGAAAACAAATGTTCTCATGAATCGTAGTTATAGTGAACTTTATCATTGTCAAGACGTTCGCTTTATCGACAATAGATTTGCACTAGATTTGCATTTAGCTTTTGATGAATTTTATCTATTAACTCCTCTTCTTGAATACGTCTCGCCAAATGTTTGTCTAAAGCCATAGACATTGACAGATGCATGTAAATAAAAAGTAACTATGGAGTTAACATTATGTATTTCAAATAAAATTATTATACAAGGTGATAAGACAGCCTATGATTTTTATTTTCAAGGATTTTATCAGGGTTAAAAAAAAGAAGATCTCATCGATCATCAAAGTAATCTTTGGGTGGAGAAAGTTAATTGTTCATAGTTCAATGTCTTCTAGGTCTCAATATGTTGGGCGAACATGTGGTACAGCGTTGGTCTCCCAAACGCGAGGTCCATGGTTCAAAACCGACGATAGGGTAACAAATCTATTTGTCCAATTTAATCCACTACTGATTTGATTGGTGTCATTATAATGTGACTGGCTGAGACATAAGTCCAGGTCTCCCAACACTGGCTCTGTGTGACAGCAAGAAGAAATTGTAAGACGTTATAAACAAAGGTTTTAATAAGATATTTTGCAGACGGATCCCCAAGGTTGGTCACATTTTTAGACCCAACCAGGGAGAAAAGTGGCTTGATCATAATTAATGTTTAGTTTTTGAATTGGTTGTTTGTTTAACATCAGCACGATAAAGGGTATATTTTGGACGGGCCCAACGACTGTCATCTGACAATTTATGTTCTGACACACACGAGGCAGGGCGGGTAGGCCTGGACTCCTGTCTCAGCCAGTCATATTATACAAACACTTGAGTCACCCCCTCTCGATTTGGATTTGAACTCTAAACCTCATGTATGTCACTCGGGCACCAGCACGACCTCACTAGTCATCATTCTGGAGTCTTCAGATTTCAGAGTGCATCACCCAATAAGAGTTAGTGTTCACTGATAATAACCGAAACAATTTTTTATGTATGTCTGAATGAAAGGAGAAACAAGGATAGAAAGCTTCTAAAAGCAGCAGAAACAGAAATTTACGATTGGCATAATATACATGCATCTCATTTTTACCTTAATGGCATGAAATATACAATAAATATTTTCACATTAGTGGTTTAATTTTAAGACTTAATTGGCTAGTGCATTGACATATTCAGTAATGTAGTAACCAGAAAACTTACAACTTTAATGTCTTTTTATGATTATTTTCAGATATGAACCCTCCAGCATTTTTACTTGTAGTTCTCATACATTACGTTTTCTCGTTTTCTAATCAGATAAAATTCTTACATTATATATTTTTTTTTAAGAATTGCGGAAATTATTTGTTCACTACGCAATGCATCTTCAAATCTTAATTAATATTTTGACAAAAGTTTCGCACGATTAAACGTTTAAAAACGAACAGATTTGGATTTATAATGCCTTCTCCAAAATATAACACGTATTTGTCCAAAATTAATACGTTAAATTAATTTCAAGGCAAGAGAGAAATATTCCAGATGCAAATGTACAAAAATAGAAAAAAAATGCTATGTCTGCAGTTAAACTAAAAGCCAATTTATAACCGTGTTTGAAAGAATAGTGCAAATTGATTATAAACCTTATTTAAGGTAATATTTCTTCTGTCCCTTGCATAATTTATTCCTTGCATAACAGGTATAGATCAGCATGGCGGCTGCGTGGGAAAAAGTCCGGCTGACTTTTCTGCCATCAAGTGCCTTGAACGCTCCAAAGAGGTATTTAACGCTGTCTCTGTCTCGTCCTGTCTGTATGTCTGCCTTTCTTTCCCTATCTCTCTATCTTACTTTGTCCCTGTCTTTTTCTTTCTTTCACTACCTCTCTGTCTCTTTCTTTCTTTGTCCCTGACTGTCTGCTGTTTGTCTGTCTGTCTGTCTGTATGTCTCTCTCTCTCTCTCTCTCTCTCTCTCTCTCTCTCTCTCTCTCTCTCTCTCTCTCTCTCTCACTCTCTCTCACTCTTTCCTTTTCTGCAAACTATAGCTCTAGGACTGTTTATGTTTTCTTTACTTCTGTTTGGTAAAGAACTCATATTGAACTAATTTATGTTTATCAATCTAAAAAATTGATGGAAAAAATAATTATTAATTATTGTAAACCGCTATGTCCCTAACTGTTTGAATGAAATTTAGAATGACCCCATTTTAAGAATGTAAGACATATCAGATTGACACAGATCATTTGAAAAATGCATATAGAATTTAAAAATCTGAGGGCTCATTCTTTTGGTGAACCTCTAAAGAATGTCTTAAACTCTGATTATCTGTTAATCCCTCATAACAGCCTTCACGTTTCATGCTATTGAACTTGACAAATAAAACTTAAGTCTCTCCAGATCGTTTATGTAATAAAGGGACAGGCGAAACGGAAGAAATGTTTGAACCAAACCAGTGATCACTTGAAATGCATTCTTATGGAAAGTTTGTTTTGTATGAAAGAGGTACTTTCACCGAACCGATTAAGATTGAATTCAAATGGTTTATCGAATTGACAACTATTACTGCTTGTACAAGTGTTCAAATTAACATAATAATAAAAACGGTTTTTGAAGAAGAAAAAACGGGTCTTTGAACCAGCGAACGTTGCTTTGGATGGGATCTTCCGTAGTTTCGACTTAAAGAGATAAAAAAGGTCAGCTATTTAAAACCTATCTATGTTGACGATGATCAGATGTATTGTTCCACGAGAATAACAACTTTTCATTCGTTTTAGATATGTTTTCACCTCGTAGAGATTTAAAGGTACTAGTAATCACCTTTTTTATTTGTACATATCGTTTGGGATTTTAAATAGAAAGCATATAGAAAAGCGATAATAAAATCCAAAAACTGACCTAAAACAGAAAGCTTTTCAAGTTTTCATGAACAAAAACATCTGATTTGAACCCATGCCAATCCTACCAAAAAGTTTGTGTTTGTCGTTCGTCTCTATTAAACACCACATTTATATTCTTTATTATTGATACTTTCACTTTAAAATACTAGTTCAATACATTATCTATCTTTGTCTAAATGAATTTGTTATTATTTTTTTTTGTTTTTAGCCGCTCGGAAAAACGAAATGGTTTATGCATAGCGGAAGACAAACAGCACGTTTTCTTTTTTTTTCTTTTTTATTCGTGAACTTTAAATGTTATTGCTGTTGGTGCTCTTATTGTTGTTGATGATGTTGTTGCTGTTGTATAAGTACTTAAATTTCGCAGTCATTTATCTTATCATCAATTATAATTTCCAGATCATATTGTAAATTTGAAATCGTAGTCATCATGGCATTTTGTAAAAAGATAAGTTGGACAATTTAAATTAATGATCCAATCAAAACACAATTATTTAACTTTCTTTAATCTTTGAGTACAAATAGACAACTTAAGTTCTGTGTAGTAAATTTATGTGCTTTGAGTCAAATCGAAGCCATTTAGTAAAGGAGAAATAATGTCTGAGGAGTACTTATATCACTAAATACAATAATCGTTTGCGATATTCTAGTGTGAAAAAAAAATATAGAAAAGGTTGCCGGAAATATGACAAGAGCATTCTCAACACTACGCTGCGAGTAGTTGTAGTTGTAGTTGAGTTGTTTTTATGTCCAATGTCAGAGCTATATAGGCTATATTGTGGACAGGCCTCAAGACTGACGTTTGAAAATTTTGTGTGCTCCCACACACGCTCATGTCTCAGCCAGTCATATTAAACTGACATCGAACCAACCAGTAGGGGGCGAAATCGCCATGGTTCGAACCACGGACCTCCTGCGTCGGAAGACGATGTTCTAACCCAAGGCTATTGTGCTCTCCACGTGGCGAGTAAGCGCATTGGCATCAATTTATATCTAATTGACAACGTAATCATAACAAAGATTTTAAGGGCTTTGAAGTCTTTGATATCACCTAGGAAAAGTATAAAATTGCATTTTTCAACAAGTTGAAATACAATAGATTCTTTTTCCTTAAGTTTGTTTTCCTTGATACGTCTTTACAAATGCAATACATTTCATAAGAGATTTAATGGCCAATGCTGTTTTTTTTAATTCATTAATAACTAATAACTATTATAATTCAATCAAGAATTACACATGATTTTCTTATGTTCTTTTGCCCCGTGTATGTTGTATCTGTTTAATTCTTTGATATAGAGTCGTGGCTATCTGAAACAAGTTATCTGGTAGTCTCGTATAGAGTGCATCTACCGGCAGTATCAAAGTTCCTAGAACAAAACAACAATAATCTCATGCCTGTCTCTGTGTCTGTATCTTACTTTTTAGTCTCAACCAATGGGGGAAAGTCTACCAAGGATCATTACCTAAAAGAGTGGAGAATCTCAACGCACCCAATGGTCGTGCACCCAGGTAAGCTTTATTGTTGTCATTGTTGTCTTTACAAGCTTACACACTTGTGTTTCCTAATGAAGAAGATAAACACATCTCGCCACTGTGATATGATATTGGCATGTCATTTTTGTTACTTTTGAGATACTCTATAATTCTGTTAAAATATCTTCTTTCTGCTTTATATTGGAAACACGTTTTTATAACATAAAGCAAAAATCTTTCAACCCATTTTAATTTAAAATATTAGTCAGATAGATCTTATTTTCATTTTTTAAACGACATATACGCATTATTGCATAAGTAAGACTTAAACAACAAATTTGGTGTCGGTTAAAGAATGTAATGAGAAGAATTTTAAGTCTCTATCTACATTCCCGCAAAAGATATTTACACCTTTTCGATATATTGGTTACGGATAGGTAGGATAATAAATTGGTAAAGCGTTGGATACTACCTCACAATTTTTTTTTTTTACATCAAAAGGCAAAAAAATAATTACGAATTGCAATAAGTAACGATTTAAAATGCATGACAAAAAGAGGGCATTAAAATCAATGTAGCTGAAACCAAAGATAACAAATAATGACTTTTCAACATCTTCTTATGTATAGAAGACAAAGTTTTTTGTTGTTTTTTTAATTACAGAAAGTCATATGATTTATCTCAATAGAAAAGCGCAGTGTGATTCCAAAAGTGTTTTAACATGGTTTTAAATCGTCTTAAAATACATGGAAAAAAACACAATCAACCAAATGAACCAGTAAGGAAGAAATAACCAGGCTTTGAGAAAACATACCATGGAATCATACAGTACATTACAGAAAACTCGACATGAAAAGAAATTATGCATGGTGATTACCCTAACTTCACTTAAATATTTCTTTTAAAAAAAGCATGCGTCCGTGAAGAGATTTTCAGCCTAAAGTTACGACCTACACAATTATTCATTATCCCACTCTTCTCTTGTACGATTTTCTGGCCTACCCATGATTATCCTCCAACACTCTTCTACCTTATGCACAGTGATTGATTTTCTATTATTTATGGTCATTCACCGTAATTCTTTTTATCTTAACCACTCAAGGGTTAGCTTCAGGGAAGGACTGGGTTCAATTCCATTGGCGGTAGGACAATAAATTATCATTGTGCTCGCTGCTTCATTATAGCCCTGGTTGCCGTGAACTGATATTACTGTCAATCTATAGCTGTTTGAAGTCTACTTCTTACGCGAATGAGACCTCGGTGGTAGCTTATCGTGTATAAAAGACGCCTATAAGACTCAGCTAAAGTCAATCCTTGACTTTATTAAAGCATCAACAAATTTTTATAGAGAAAAGTGGACCTGAGGAGAGCAAAAACTATGGATTCCGTGCTTGCTGCAATAATAGTCATAAAAAGGAGGAATTTACTGCTACGGTATGAATAATGTTCTCGTTGATTCCTATTTGCCTTCGATGGTTTTACTTGCAAGGAAGGTATTCCCTACATTTCCAACTTCAATTTGATAACAAAAAAAAATTATATGAGAGGGGTTCTCAAGCTTGTGTAGGAAAAGTAAATTATGATATCTGCTCTGCTCCTCATAACTGTACATCATCTAATATACATTAGTGAGTGTTTCTTTCAATAAACAAGGAAAATGTATAATCAGCACCCAATACAAAATTTACCATTGTAGTACTAGCTTGTTGAAAAACGTCTTCTTGGTTCACTTTCAGTGGTATTTTGTAGGATCTTATTGGAACGCCAACTCCTCTATAGTTATTAAGTTGGGGTCTAATGTTTTGTACTTAGTATACGTTTCCTTATCTTCCTACTAAAAATTACCTGCGATATTTAAATCTTTATAACGTTTCTAAGAAATAATATGTTTTAGCTTATATACATTTTTTTTTATTTATCCGCACTTTTAAATTCCAGAAACCACACGAAGAATTAATATCCTTCCTAAAACAGACATTCGCAATTTATTGGACATCTGAATAAAAGTAACTAGTATAATGCCGTCAGATCGTAACGCAAATCGATTTTGTTCGGTAGTGCTTTTTATGCATTTCGTGAGTATCTTAAAAGTTCTATCTTTACAATTTTCGTTACATTGGCTGTTAATGAGAGCCTAGAGCGATATAAACTCGTTCCTCAGATGTTTTACGATCTAGCAGCACGCCAGATTTGAATAAGTTTAAATGTATTGGCCATTAAAGTAAGAAGGCTTACAAAGGCTTCGCAGTGAACTCATTTTTTTTCCAAAATTTTATGTTCCCAAATTCTAAAGCATATTAGAAAGCATACTGTGTGTGAAAGCTGAGTGGTACAATAAAAGTCAGTTGCTTTCGATTTCTTTTTTAGAGTTTGAAAGTATGGACGAAACCATTATAGTTTCAGATTATTTTGATCTCTTCAAATCATACTTAATGGTTAAGATTCTTCACGCAGATTTTGTTATTATCCTCTAAGAAATTCCATTAGCCTTAGTGCGTAATGGGGCATAGTACATATCTTGCTATAATTATTATAATATTATACAGTGTATACCATTATTTAGGTGGTCACCTTAGCGCTGAAATAATGAGTGTTAACTTTAATACCCACGCCCAACACAAAATAACGGAACAATCTAAATGAACTGTCCTAAGAGCAGCAGCCTGACTTGCTTAGATCGATAATACAAAGTTTTAAATGTATAAAAATAATATTGATTAAGTCTTTGAAGCATATTAGTTATCGCGTAACATTCGAGAACTAAACCTTCTTTATTCACACTAAAAGAGGATATAAAAGAAGAAATGGCTGAATGCATATAATGTAATATGAAACATTTTTTTTTATAATTATGATAAAATCGTATCTATTATTTAACACTGCACATTAACATGGCTTTAAAGTTGAACAAACAGAATGCGTGTTCACCTCAATTATTTATAATGTGAAAAATATATGTTCGATGTTTTGTATGATTGAAAATATTATTAGGTTTCAAAGAAATTTTTAAGTAAATTAAGGATAATGTGTTTTTAATACACACGTTTCCCTAATCAAGGGTCCTGATAATGGTTTGTAACGGTTAGAAATTTTTATTCACGATCTTCAAAAGGAATATCCGCTCCGATGCATAGCTAAAGGCATAGCTAAAGGCATACATCACACTTCAGGTGTGGTTAACAGCATATAATTATGATTTTGTTAAACCGTTCAAAACAAGCTGGGTTTTTAAGTGGATGGGTAGGTTTGACATTTCTTCAAAAAGTAATTAAGTTCTTTATAATCTCTCTCAAAACTAAATTAATATTTCTTGTAAGCGTGCTATAATTATAAGCAGCTATTTATAATATCAGTTTGTCTTATTTATCACCCAAACATGGCATAACCAGTATTTTTTGTTAATTATACAGACCTTTTTTCTTTGAAATTCTTTATTGATACAGTTCCATTTACTCAGAGACAGAATACAAAGAAATGAGTTTGAGAAAATAACGTGATAAATAACTCGAATATTTTTAAAGAATGCTTTTGGACAAAAAGTTAAAATTTTTCATCGATCCTAAATGTTTAATGAAACTACTAAAACATTTGGACATATCTTTCACATTGCTTAACTCTCCTATTATGTTTTAATTACAAAATAATGCACCGGCAAGACAACCCTTTCGAAGAAGGCGTTAAAAACGATTATGATAGATATACCAATATCATTTATAAGAGCACTCAAAGCTACGTTGAATTTTATTGTTAATAGCAACATACAAATTTTGTTTGTACTTTTCAGGATGATAACATTCTGTTTGAACTGCGAGAGATAGGTTTAACGTTTCCATTATCTCCTTTAACCATCATTATGTTGCAGTATTAACATTTTTTATTACCAACTCTGAGGAGACAGAGCTTTAAATCTTATGTATAACTTTCATCAAAAAGGAAATTAACAACAACAAAACAACAACAAACAAAAAAAAAATATATATATATATATATAATACATTCAACTTAATATGATAAATGTATTAGCATTAATTTCTTCATAGAAAATAAATTAGTCAGTAAAGTTCTGACATTTACTTTGTTCGGTACCATTTAAAAAAATTGTATGAGTTAATAGGCAGTATTTACGAAAGCACTCACAAAAACTATGTATTGTGGAAAATGTAGCCTTTTGCCCCACCCTTTGGTTTTCTATGCTCCCCCATTCATAAACATAAGGCGTGAATCAAAGTTTATCCAAATAATTATAGCCCAGTCGTTGCCGTTTCATAAACGGATTTCAAAAACATAAACCATTGTCACATTCTTTACACAAACAAGTCAAACCCCCTGCTTGCATTGTTAAATCTCATACACATATAGGCTGTATCGTATGCTCGTACCTGGAACATTAAGGTTAAAAGATTTGAAGTCAATAAACCACACCTTCCCCCGGTTCAATTTCAGCCGTAATCTAGATCAGGCCTTGACTATGTCAATATCATGTCTGCGTAACATTATGGCGAAGAAGGAATGTTTAATCTAGGGTTCATCCTGATACATTGGTGCAAGAAATTTATTACAAAATGTTAGCTTCCTTCTCCTTTTTCCTTCTTTCTCGGTCTCCATCTCCCTCACTCTTCCTATCTATCTCTCACTATCTATATAATTCTTTCTTCATCGATCACTTTTTTCTTGTCTTTTTTTTTTTCATTTTTTCTCTCTTTTATAAGTTTCATTTATCTCTATGCAATTTGAATTACTTTCTTCTTGTTTATATTTTTATTTGCATATTTTCTGTCTGTCTGTCTGTCTGTCTCTGTCTCTGTCTCTGTCTTTGTCTGTCTGTGTCTCTCTCTATCTCTGTCTGTCTGTCTGTCTGTCTGTCTGTCTGTCTGTCTGTCTGTCTCTCTCTTTCTCTCTCTCTCTATCTCTCTCCCTCCCCCACTCTCTCTCTCTCTCTCTCTCTCTCTCTCTCTCTCTGTCTCTCTCTAATATCATTCTGATTTCATGTATCTAATGTTGGTCCTTCTGAACACTGTTGTGAATTATCTGCTCTATTAACTGTTCCACAGTTCAATTTGTACTTACCACAACAAGGAGTATAAATTGCCACTATGTACTGTCCGAATTGGTGACAGAAGGCAATAAGTTCACACCGCAATTATGTGAGACAAAAATATTAGGTCAAAACTTTGCTATATGAGAAATAGAGATAGAAAAGGCAGAGTAGAAAATAATTATGCGAATCACAAGGAGATCAGAAATAACACACACAAAAAAGAGGAAAAGCTAGCTGATCGATACTTTGGACACGGCACCAGGGGCTAGATCTAGAAGAAATCAGTCAAACGATCTTAAATAAACTCAAGTCTGAGCGGAGGGATAGTCCCAATTCCTGTTGTCGTTGGGAAAAACAATCGGTCGGGCACCCCTAGCACAACAAAACGGTTCTGAGGTCTATGCATGGATGCCCCCTAACCCTAACTCTTTTACCAAGGACGGAAGAGTAATGCCTAATATAAACATACTTGCTTTGGCCTACATTGTCTTAGTTTCGGGTGCAAGGTTTCTTCAAGAACCACATCATAAAAGCTGAACGTTAAGACAAATTTGACTCTAGACCCCAACAAGACATGTAAATTGTTTCCCTACTATTGTTTGCTAGGGAAGGCTAACAACAGTTTTTATTGCCACTGGGGCTTCTTGGATGCAACGATAACATATTAACATGTTTGTTTTATCCACTGCAATAAATCAAATAGACCTATTTTTTACACTTGAGAAGTAAGATCCTCACATATGGAAAATAGGACATGGTCAATCATCATAAAAGCTAAGTGGGAAAGCTTCCATTAAACTGTATCCTCTCGTTATAATCATGAAAAATTTCAAAAGTTAGTACGCACTTATTCAATATTTTAAATTATTTTTAATCATAAAGAATAAACGTTCTATTAAAGGTTTTACACGTTTATTATAGAAGCAAAAATCATTAAGTCGATATTTACGAATATTTAATACTATGTTCGCTTTTAAATGGTTACGGAGAGATGTAAAGTGCACCAAGCCTTATTCATTTTCTTTGCCTTGGTTAAACGTACAGCTTTTTTACAATTGTGTTGTTTTGTCACGGGCATATTTGGTTTATTTTCCTTTACGAACATCTTTTTACAACCATTAGCCACATAAAGCCGTTACCCTTACACATGAAAAATTAAATAATTATCTGAAATCCATGTTTCCACGTTTTTATTTCATTATTCTCTTATCAGCTTCTATCTATCTGTCTATCTATCTATCTATCTATCTATCTATCTATCTATCTATCTATCTATCTTCTATGTCTTTCCCGTTAAGGATATCGATTTATCCAATATGACTTGTCTGTAACAGTTTCTGTTTTCTATCTATCTAGCTGTATATCATTCTAGCTATCTATCTATCTATCTATCTATCTATCTATCTATCTATCTATCTATCTATTTATCTATCTATCTATCTATCTAACTATCTATCTAACTAGCAAAAGATTAATCTTTCTATCTCTCTATATCTGTATCTATCTTCTATCTCTTCATTATTGTTCACCGTCCCTCTCAATCCTTCGTCTTGGAAATTTTTATTAAGGCTTTTTACTACCGTCTGCCCCAACCATATCCTCTACCTTGTACTTCCCCTTTATTAATAAAACACCCGTATCTATTAGTTTTACAACCCGTTCAATTCCTTCCTTTCCTCAAACTCCGTTTTTTTTCCAGAAGTGCGCAAAACGTAGTAATGTGACCGTTTCGCTCATTAGGCAGTGTGACTTGTTTGGCTTCTTGACTAGAGTGCAGAAAAGACCTGCCCAGTTCTTCAGAGCCGAGCTCCTGTGATCTTTCTGATCACACCCAGGGACATGGATATAACAGCCCATTAAGAACATAAAACGATAGCCTTCTGTGACTCCACAGGCAATCACTGAATCACAAACAAAGACACAGTGGCAGCCGATGGTCACACTACTGGAAGCGATGCTCGTTTTAAGTAGGAACGAAACAAATTTCAATAAATAGACCAAACCATCTGTACACATGGGACTTCTTCAGTTTTAATCCTTCCAAAAAGCCAGAAATGTGACGAACAAAGTTGTAAGTCTTCATTAATCAAATTAACATAGAGAAATCATGGATTCCCTCGTTCTCGGATTAATGGCAATAAAAAGAAGATTTCAACCCCGGTAAGGAAAGTTTACTGTTAGTATTATCATAGTACTATTGTCTTAATAATTATTATTATTGTTATAATTATTATTATTATT
>RQTK01000076.1:668921-701309 GCA_003991915.1 Elysia chlorotica
CGAACTGGCGAACACTACGATTTTTTTTTTATTACAAGCTGAGATAGCCATACATTTCTGTAGTTTTTGCGAAGCACTAAACATACCCAATTTATTTCACTTTTTTTTCTAAACCTGGGCCTTTAACTTGGATCGCCCCGGTGTTCATACGCTGTTTTCTGGCGAATCAACCCTCCGCTCAAGTATTTGCCAGAAATTGCTCTCTACCAAATCCACCCAAAGATCAATCTGTTCACACACTCGCTGCATCATTAACGTTGAAAAGGACAATAGGACTAGAATCGTAATAATCCTAATGGAGAAAGACGGATATGGTGATGACCTAATGGAGAGAAAAGGATATGGCTTTTCAATCAGACAAACAAGAACGTGAAGAGCTCCTTATGCACCTATACCCAAGAACATTGCACACAATTTTACCGGGGTTTGGTTCAAGGAACCAGGTTACTAAGAAGGAAATATGTGTATTAGAAGTTTTAGTAATGCTGTGTTTGCATTTTCTTTCCTAAAGCGTATTGGCACACACATTTTACTTAAAATGTTGATAACATACTAGTGGTGACATTGGAATTTATGTCACCCGCATTATGCTAAGGACTAGTTTCATTATTGCGTATTGCTACTTCACTAAAGGAAGCAGTAGTCGTTTCAGTAATATTGTTCTAGTATATTATGCCTTAAAGCGTATCGGCAAACACTTTTTACTCTATGTTGCTGACGTAATCGTCATGACATTGGGGTTTGTGTCACCTGCATTATGTTAAAGACTGTGTCTGTTTTATATTATTTTTTTTATTACTGCTACCTACTAAAAGGAAGTACTAGTAGTTTGAGCAATACTTATGAGGTTTCTTTTTTACACAAACGCATGTTACTCTATGTTGGCAAAGGCATTCTATTTTTTGTCGCCACCTTATGTTAAGGGCTATGCCTATTTTATTTGCCGTATATTGCTTTTACCTATTGATTTCACATAACATTTAAACAAGAATGTGCAACGACACTAGATCTAATGTTAATGTTTTAAGCATTGGTTAATTGTATGCACACTAACACACTTATGAAGTAATTCACAATTTGGTCTTAATTGTCATCATTTCTCGAAAAAGGGAGTTGATAAAATTTAATCAACATACCACTAAATTTGTGAAATGAAGCTTCACATCAGGTATTGTGTTTACTTTACCATCAGTCTATGTACTACTTTACGACATGAAGGATGGTATGGAAACTTGTTCTCTCCCTTTCTTTTCTATTTTTGTCATGCACATGAAAGGTTTTACCGATTGTTAAAACTATTTACTCTGATTTTAATTAATTATTATGTATTATGCCCAGTAGAGACTGCGAAATCGGGAAATATGTTTGGGAAAGGATATTTCTCTATATGAAGTCACTTGAAATCGTGCCCCCCTCCTCTCTCTCTCTCTCTCTCTCTCTCTCTCTCTCTCTCTCTCTCTCTCCCTAGCCCCCCCTATTCTTTATCAGTTCAACTACACCCCCCTCCCACTCTTTCTTTTATAATATGCCATCTAAGAGCACAGTTTATTGCACGTTCTGATGATCGTGTTAGGTGCCCATAGCACCATGGTATGTGTCTTTCCTCATACATAAGATTGTTTCTTTATAAATAGTTGTGTCTTTATGGTGTATATATATTTATTTCTGTTAAACACCAGCTTTTAAAACACCAATATTACTATAGAAAATTATGTGAACGATAATAATTTTTGCATCTAAATCTATTTAGGCAATAAAATTACTTTGTTAAAACAGGTTATTTTGATTTTTCTTTCATCATCGTTGACGCATACTCTTCTAGAATTTCAACGAAGGAAAACAAAGAGAGCAAATAAAAAGGAAATATTCTTGTTACTAATCATAATCTTGAAGACTTCATGAAACAACACAGGTAATTTCTCCTTGGGTAGAAATTGGAAGATGAAACAAGGGCAGAGCATTTGAAAATATATAGCCCAGTAATGCTGTTCTCCTTTTTCTATCTCTGGTGTGATAATAACATTAAATTGAACAGTCTTTTACCCAAATTGAACAGTCTTTTACCCAAAATATATATATCAGGACTCTCATTTAAAAGAAGCAGAAGAATAAAAAAAGGAAAAAAATGCGGTAGTGATAGTTAGAAAAAGGTATAAAAAGGAAGGCTGCAACAAGGAACCAACGGCAAAGGGTAAAGGTGAGAAGGGTAGATAGAAGGAATAGAATGAGAATGTATACCGGTGAAAAGGAAAATGAATAAGAACGTGGCAATGAGAAAATATTTTAATCGCAGGACAAGGACATTGAGAGTAAAACTGTGATCACAAACCGCAGGACAAGGAAAATGAGAGTATAACTGTGATCACAACAGTAATATCTTTTGGCAACAAAATGTTTGGTGAGAAGTAATACAAAATAATTTTTTACAAATTATATCGCATGCAAAATAATGTATCTGTTGTTTGTTTGCTTGTTTGTTGTTGTTTTTTTTTCAGTTAAATATGAATCTATCAGCATCGTTGTACTTTTTTTTCTATAACTGAATATACTTATACAACTATCAAACTAATCGATTCCTCAATAAAGAAAAAAAAATAAAAGAATGGTTTATTTTTTTCCGGCTTTTTCTCTGCTTCATATTCAACCCAACAGTAGCGTATATCCTGTGACAAGCCATTGTTGACGTGTCGCTCCAGGTAGGCATATTACAGGGTTTCCAATGCACGCGACCATAACGTGTGACTTAATCGTGACTCTTAGGCATGGGGTTTTCTGGTCGCCGATTGGCTCTGTAAGAGAAGAAAGAGCTATGATTGGGCGCCGTGCAGTTTCTACAACCTATCGTCTTCGTGTTGGCAAAGGGTCCGTTACCATAGAGTCTGTATTGTTAGCCCAGGAGCTAAAATCCAATCAGACTGGTATTCGATCTGGCAGGACATTCTGTTGTGACAGTGTGAAATGAAACAGCCTTTGTTTAATTTATGACTAGTGTAAAATGGCCAGCGTCCCCACTTGTAACCGTACGTCTCATTCGGTGTACGTAGGGTCAGGGTGAACAAGGCTATTCAGGGCTAAGATTTTGGGGTGTCATACATGCACAATGGTAGCCCTAAACGGGTCTGGCTCTGCAATAAAGCTGTCCACTGGAAAATGGAATTGAATGAAAGTGATAGTACGCCGCTCCATTGAATGCTCTGGTGGACATAGATTCTCATGCCGCGTGCCGAGAGCTGACACTTTACAAAGATAAATGGGACAAAAAGCAAATCCTTTCAAAAAATAGTTCCGTTCACTGTTCCACTTTAGGGCGCTTTGGTTTGGTTCTAGGCTGTACTATGAATTATCCATTTAGTAGAATACTAGTGACTGCGATAGCTTGGTTGTTGTTTTTTTTGGCAAAGACATAGTTATCTTTCGTGAACGATCAGTATATATTTTATATAAATTTATTAGTTGAGATCTAGAACTAGCAGATGAACGTTTAGTACCATATACGTCAGAAAAATAGTATTTTTATGTATTGAAAAATAATGTATAGTTAACCAAAATATTACAGTGGATGTATCGTTATTTTCAGTCTCTTTTCCTGTCTATATTTAAAAGCAAAATAAAAGTGAGAAAGCTAGGACATTTTAAAAAGTTTACTGATATTTCATTCTAACACCACAATTTTCACTAAAGCCATTTTAAAAGCAAAATAATTTGTCGTTTTAAGATAGTTCTGTTAAAATAAAATAGTGAAAGTTAGGTTAAGAAAATATTACAATAAAAACGACATATATCTATGAACGTGGTCGAGAAAACATAATTATCTAAAAAGGCCTGACTGTGCGAAAGAGTAAAAAAAAAAGCTTCACTCTTCAAACGCAAACATGCATCTTAGTACCAGAGGCTCGTTTCAGAGGATGCCAGGTAATTATATTAGATTTAGCATAAATTATAATTATTTTTCCCCACACAGTAAATGTGCACGAAAGATAAAACCAAAGTTATTGAACAACGTTTTTTCATTAAATGTCTGGAAAAGGAGATTAGGAAAGAAATTCGCAAAAATATAACGTCGTTGTGTCAGCTTTTAGTAGATATAAAAAGAATTTTCCATTGCTCACTTTCTGGGTTTTTTTGAACACTAAAATAAGTGGCACAGTTTGTCATTACTCTTGTTTGGTGAGCTGGCTTGTAACATTATAATTACAAGTTGGGAACCCATGAAATTCGTGGGCATTGTGGAATTGGCAAAGCTGAAAGATTATAGATAAATGTAAAGTGTCCTCGAACGCATGTTTCCTCAGAATCCACACCTTTAGAAATAAAAAATGTTGTCACAAAAGGATGCCTAGCTGCAAAAAAAAACGCCCAAATAGAACATCATTGTAAACAATAGGTTTATTTCCTAGTTTTTCCGTTTGATTGTTATTTAAAATCTTTTGTTTGCACATTTTTAAAAGTTATTATAAAATTTACCCACATGCTCTTCGTTGCATTTACAGATCATTGAGTTTCTAAAAAGAGGCTTAATTTTATCCTCTAACTTTACAACCAAGCATTCGAACTAAACGCTGCAGTGTGCGCGCTTACAACAACTCAAAAATTAATATTTTTTTATTGTGAATGTTATATTCCTTTCTATCATATAATTCACATTTTTAGACTTTCTGAAAGTTTCCTGCGTTGCATGATAATGAAATTATCAACATAATGTTGTGTCTAACCGCAATCAGCGATTATTGTTTTCGAGTTTAGCTAAAGCTGAAGTTAATTCTCGAGGGAGTTTTTTTTTTGGCACATGGTCTTATGTTAAAGACCCTATTACACGGGTCAGTCTTGTACTTCAGAATTAACTTTCTACACAGTTTTATAGTTACAGAGAGTAAGAATTAATGTAGACGTGCGTGGCCATCAATAGAGGCGAAATTTTTTTACCGTTCACGGCTTGCGATGCCACTGTAAATGTCTCTAACTTGACTGATACATGTACTTTATTGATATAAATAACAACAAAAAAAACGTAAGTGTCGATTGTCTAAAGCGATTTTAAAATTCCAACGTATGTAAGTAGAGTGTTCATTTTCTCCTGTTTGCATGGTTTCTGTCTCTTATTAGATCTCCATAATAATTATTTAAATGGAGAATAAAAGATAATTATTTTGGTTTACACTAATTATAGCAAAATAAAGTTAAGTCTAAAAACTGGTGCCGTGTCATTCGTTAAAAACGTCGACGACTTAGAACTTCATGTGGGGCTCAAAAGAGACAAATAAGATTATTTTAATAATATAATACTTTCATCATTATTGAACAAAAGATAGTTAATCATAGATAGCTGTCATTTAATCAGGCCAAAACAATTAACACCAATTACTGTATCTTTTCTTTCATCTCACCTCACCTCACTCTTTTTGTCCTTTTTTAATTTTCTTTATCTATAGATTTTAAAAATTTCTCAATAGATTGTGGGAACAGTTTCCATTAAAGCAGTATGTAAGTTAATATTAGAACGGAAAAACCTAACCGAAATGTATTATCAAACAAAAGCGGATCATTTTTCTATCGCTTGAATCATTGTTTGTCGTGAAATCCAGCACACAAAAAAGTAGTGCTAAAGACCTTTTTTCCGTAACAGAAGCTCTAGTGAAACAACAATCATTATGGTCGTTTGCACTTCACTTACCAAAAAAATATTGAATGGTTGAAAGCAAGCGAAGAAAGCAAAGAATATCGATTTATCAATTATATTAACATAGAAGAATATCAACCATTCCCTATTTTAAGATACTGGCAGGCACCCTAGGCCTTAACCACAATAACCATGTAATAATTAGATGTGGCTTGGAGTAATCGGAATATTTATTGTGAAACAAACTGTCAGTTTTCTCTTGCACTCGCTTAAATCGCATGTCACACTGTAAGTATAATCTGCTTTTACATCATGTGTTACATTGCTACCCGTAATCGTAAGTTATTATAGAAAAATTGTTAAGTGATCATTCTATCTTATAAATTCGAAAAACAGTGCACGTTTTCTTGACATAACACCCGGTCTTCAACCAATGAAGCCCACTTGAGCATACAAAAAAATAAAATAAATCTTCTTTTAGGAGAGTTCTTATGGCGATTTACATGATTACATGTTCTAACTAAGACTCACTGGGCCAAGTGGTAGGGCGTTGGTTTCCCAATCGTGACGTCTCTGGTTCGAAGCCCAAGCTCGGTAAAAATGTATTTGTTTAATTCTGTACCGTACTGGTTGGGTCAGTGCCTGTATAAAGTGATCGGCGGAGACAGGAGTCATGGGATCCCTGCACTGTCTCTGTGTGGTTGCACGCAAAATGGCCAGATATTAAACTAGGGACCTGTACACAATTTAGCTTATATAGTGATAACTGATAATTGTGTTTTCCTTAACCAGGTCCAAGTCTAGCATCAAGATGGGTTCCGAGAACTCCCTCCAGCCGTCCGTAAAATTGGACTACAGTGATACCTATCGAGAGAACGAGGCCTTGGATGGGGACTTGGAAGTTCACCTGAACGGCTTGAAAAGAGTATGTTTAGAGCAATTTGATAAAGAGGGAGAACAAGAGAGACAGAGACACAGAGAAAGAGGGAGAGAGAGATAGAGAGCGAAATGACAGAGAGAGTGAGTTAATGAGTGAGTGAGAGAGATGGAGAGTAAGAAAGAGCTCCGCCATATATCTATCTTTCTCTCTCTCTCTCTCTCTCTCTCTCTCTCTCTCTCTCTCTCTCTCTCTCTCTCTCTCTCTCTCTCTCTCTCTCTCTCTCTTTCTCTCTCTCTCTCACATTTAAATCCAACTATTGTATACCTGCCCTCTATCATCCATTACAAAGATTTGAGTAGTTTCGGTAATTGGTTTTTCCTGAGTGAACCCTTTTTGTTTTAAACGGACTCCGCTCAGTTGGGAGATTCGTTTTTAGTTGTTGTTGTTTTTTGTTTGTTGTTGTTGTTTTTTTTAATTTTTTTCATTGAATTTATTAGCATTCGAAACAGAAAACTGGTTTATATGATTATTTATTATAAAAAAATAACAACTGGGAAGTTAACGAGAAAGCACGAAAAACATACTAGAAAGATGAAGTTTCAAATAACACAAAAAGCAATAGTTTTCGAGATAGAAATAAGATGAGAAATGAGAGGACATATTTTTTGAAAAAAATTTATTGGGTTGCTGCAGATTTATAGTTAAGAATTTACATGATCCTTAGAAAGAAAAAGATTTAAAAAAACAAAGGGGTGGAAATTGAAACTTCCAGAGATTTTTTGGTACCTTTTTTTAATTACATAGTTTGCAGTAAAGTTAAAAGAATAATATTTCCCCGCCATGCAAGGGGGGAGGGTCAATCGCACTTTTTCAGAGTGTAAAGGAGAAAACTTTTCAGCGGCGGCGTGTGGCAAATCAAAAGAAAAATGAAAAGAAAAATAGTATGTCATAGTGTTTCGTCTTTTTCTTTTCCCAAAATTTAGTCTTGATGCTGTTCATTCTAAACGCATTGACTGGCGCACTTTGTTGCCTTATTACCACAAAGGTAAAGGAAACATGCTGACCATAAATGAGTACGGATTTTTGTATTTGCTAATGTAGAAACATGAGATCAAAGTAGTTGTTGCTATGTCCATTTTTTTAATAAATTGAAAAAAAATGCAGAACATTCCAAATCCTCTCAACCTGTAAAAGATAAATAGAACTTAATATTTCCAGCATTATTGACAACTTATTTTCTTCCTCAGATGGAGAAAAGACAACTTTTGGAAAAGGGGGAGCAACTCAAAGAGATCCGCAAGCAGGTGGAGGTAATCACAAGGCTGCAAGAGGCCGTCAACTCGCGCAAACCTGGACACAGCGCCGGCATGGTGGTGTCGAGGGCGTCCCGCCCTTCTATTCAATACGGCAGAGCCTCCACACAGTACGGCAGGAGCAACAGTCGTCGCGCTTCTCGGCCTGCCCTCGTGGAAGAGAAAAGCGAGCCCGCAGTGCCTGATATCGACTTCGCGGTAGTGGCCCAGGCCACCAGAACCCAGATGAGGATCGCGGCTGAGCGCGAAAAGTACAGCGCCAAAAACTTGTTTAATGTACGTAGGCCTAAAACAGCTCTTGGGAATTATAGCATGATCGATAAACCCACGGTGCCACAAACCCGCCTCTTTGCAGGCCCAGCGGTAACAACAAATAGTGACAATAGAGATTTTACGGACAGTTCTAACGACAATGGGCAGTCACGAAGGTTAGACGAAAATATACATAATAGACCTATGTCTTCGTCTAAAAACAGTGTCAGTTCAAACAATCGACCAGCAACTGCATCGAGTGGACATTTGATTAACGGACATGGCAGTGGTTACGACAACGAAAACAGTGTTAGTGACGATATATTCTTCCACAAAAGTGGATTTCAACAAAATCGACAAGGGAGAAAGACTCCTGTAAAAGGATACCTTCGACCTACCACTGCCTCTCGCGGAGGTGGTCAGCTCAATGTTAACAGTGATAACAC
The DNA here is from genome assembly GCA_003991915.1 of Elysia chlorotica. Lineage (NCBI taxonomy): Eukaryota > Metazoa > Mollusca > Gastropoda > Plakobranchidae > Elysia > Elysia chlorotica. The sequence goes on from RQTK01000076.1 coordinate 677,430, forward strand.
CAACGATTTCAACAACAACAACAACAACCATAGCAACAGACGCGTGCGCCCTAAGACAGCCGTTGGGTTCGTGACGCGTGACGAAGAGAAACCAGATGATCTACTTCCTCCTCGAGCCCAGAGCGCTGTCATGCGCAGTCGCTCTCGCCGCCAGCTGGAGCTGCTGTGTCGGGCGATGGACCCGGAAGTCGAAGAAGCTGCGGCTGCGGCGGCCGCCATTGTATCCGGGGACGCCAAGGAGTGGGAGCTCGTCAACGAGAAGAGGCGGCGGAAGAAGCTCAAGAAACTCAGGCAGGAAGGACAGGAACTTGATGCCAGAGTTCAAAGGTTCCTGACAGACATCGACGGTTTCAATAAGAAATGCTCGCCATCTAAGACGAGACCGTCTTCTGCTGGATTTGCACTGCATATTGTATCTGGGTTTCAGGAAGATTTCTGACACTTCCTACGGAGATTCAAAATATATTTGTTAAAATTTTCTACTATTTTTTACTATAAAAAGCTGGCGAGTAAAAGGCGGGTATTGCAAAACTTGTTAATGACACGCGTTGACTCTTGTTATCTCCCTTGATGTGCCTAAACGGACTTTTTTCTTTTATTTTGCCACTTGTGGTTTTAAAATAGAAACCCTATACTTTTAAAATTAATGTACTTTAGTGGACGAATGTGGTAGAGAGCATAGATTTTTCAGTATCTGAAAAGGAAATAATTTGAACGTAAAATCCTGCGGGTTATACTTTCTGACAGGTGCTGTTTTATGGTCATAGTCTAAAGTAGCTGTAATTGAAGGGAATTTATTGATAAAACCTCCCAGCTGTGCCTTCACATTTGAATCCAGTATTTAGTAGTGTTTGAAATACGTGTGTTAGGTTATGTTGGAATTTTTAGCGCGGCATAAAGGTTAGCACTGAAATCAATTGCCATGCTATAAGGCTTGAAAACTCGTGTCATTGTATATAATGTCTGCCAAATTCTTGATGAAATAAGGCTATATTTACTCAATTGTCAATTGAAAATTATTTTTGAATAATTTCGTATAGGAAAAGTCGTCGTCTATTTACAAGTAAAACAGAAGAAAAAAATTCTTTTCCACTGGCAAAATAAATGCTAAAATCGAACTATTCGAATTCGTTGTATATTGTATATGCATAATTTTGAAATATGAAAATAAAACGACCTTCCATAATGCCAAGTTTTATCTTTGAAGGTTGAATGTGATAATATTTCCTGCGTTACAAGAGTTCTTCTTTTTACAATACTTCTCATTTCAACCCTTTCATATGAGTCACTATGCAGTAGAGATTATAAAAAATTAATTTGGTTGGTGTTTGGGATGTTCTTGCTATAAGGGGAAATAACATCGACAATATATCTTTTAAAATAAAACTGAGTTACTTTTCTCTCTGAGTGTGTTATCAAGATAAATATAATGCTTGGTAATATTTTTCTCGATCACAAGGACGCGTTAATTTGCTTGAGTCAACGTTCAGTATGGAAGGTCTGTGGTTCGAGTCCCGCTTTAACTGCCGCGGTTTTTTTTTTATATCCCTTCTGGTTGGTTTAGTGACATTACAATATGGCTAGTTAACTGCCACCCTGATTTGGGCTCCCTTCGTCGAACAAGATCCTCGTGGGTACCCTTCGGGAGGCTAAACTAGAGGCCTCACTGACTTTTTATTAAATATACCACTCCATATTTCATATCTTATAGGAGCCGAGGAGACGTTTAATTGAAATAGAGAAGGGGAGAAGGGGAAATCTGCACACGCCACATGAGTCAGACTGGTCATCTTGTTTGCTATCGACTGGGGTTCAGAGGTAGCATGGTGGCGTTGAACTTGAAGTTAAAGCGTCGGCCTCCGATGCAGAAGTGACAGGATTTGAGCCCCGCCAATTTTTTTAATCCCTACTGGTTCAGCTTCAGTATAGTTTGAGCGTTAAGTCATGTGCATGAAGAGGTAGGATTTTAAACCAGTTTAAGTGGTGGTTACAAACAAGACAAACTTCAGGCGAAAATGATTGAAAATTTTCGCGCTTCGTAAAATAAGAACCCTCAACTTAAAGATACATCGTCCCGAATCGCTGTGCCACTCAATGAGAACATCTTTTTTTTCAAAAAAAAAACACCTACGCTCTCTTAGAGCCTTTAAGCCTACTCCTACAAAAACTAACTAGAATCTTATCTGTGTATATAACTATTTCAGTAGTATGCCTCTTCTGAATCTCATTTATAACTACTGCGTATGTAGATATGGAATCCCGTCGCCGAATGGAATCTTTCTTGACATCTAGGAGACGTAACTAGGAGGTCGAGGCAATTTTTACCTCAAACCACTAGTGACCAATAGGCAAGGGCCTTTGTAAATCTAAGGAGAAATTAAACGTTTTAAAAGAGAATACTTGGGCCTTTTGTATATATTTACCAATATTATTCATTACATGTAAAAGACTTGCCTCATTTAAAGAGTGTGTGTATATTTTGGGGGCGAAAAACTGTTTACAGATTATATGGTATAAGCATGCTAAATTTATGAAGAGTGTGTAGTATTTATTAAGATACTGAAATTATTTGGTACTTTCGAATATTTGTCAAAACCAAGACTCCCAAATATAAGAAGCAGAGCCACCGAAGAAAAAAAAACGTTTGCATTCAGATCCAAAGAGAGCTATATATTAAAACGTTCGGCAAATTCTTAGACTAGTTGGTTTGAAGACTAAACAAACAATACAGAGTATCGTTCTGTTCTAACTATAATACTTATCTAAATTAAATAGAACACCATCTGCATTACCCTTGCGCAAAATGTTTTCATAACACTCTATTCTGTAGCGCTGCCTGTTATTCTGGGAAGCCTCAATCACTTAACTCCCATCTACCTGTCAGTGTAGGTGTGTGGGGATTTGTGTGTATAATGTGTGTGTTCGCATGTGAGGCTGGACCACAGTACTATAAAGATTTGACTTAAGCGTGCAGCTGTCTATGTCTCTGGTATGTCTCTGGTAATACTTATTATTTTACAAATTTCATATCTCGTTGGGGGCGTACTGGCTAAGTGGTAGAGCGTTGGTCTCCAGTTCTGTAGGTTCGCATTTCGAATTCCACGATCGACAGATTTATTTGTTCGTTTTCATCCCCTGTAACTGGTGAGTATTATGTGATCGGCTGATACAGAAGTCATGGTATCCCCGCCCTGTCGCGTGTGTGGCATCACTTAAAATTGTCAGACGTCAGTCTTGAGATCCGTCCACAATATAGCCTAAATTGTGCCTACGTTGGGCGTTAAAACAACTCAACTCACACCTCGTTATCTCACTTGGCGTGCCTTAGTAGGCTTTTGATTTGGACATTAGTGATTTCAAAATGGAACTACTTAAAAAAAAACAAAAAAAAAAACATACTTTTTGGGTATCTGAAGAATAAATATTTCCTCAAATGGTTGGTCTGTGATTTGTTTGTCTACAACGCGTTTTACATGTCGCTTTATTGTTTTACTATGCAAATAGAATTATGAACTATTTAATTGCATTAAAAAAATTAAAGATGTAGAGAAAGGCTGTTATCGTTCATGATTGGTTTTAATACAGTGGTGTCCACCTAAGACCCGCCCCTCGGGAGGCACAAAAAGTGGGTTCTTAGGCGGACGGGCTCTTACTTTTTTGGAAAGGGGAGTTAATGAGTAAATGCCAAGTAACCCCCATTATTTTTATCTCCCTTGTTTGTGGTAACGTACATTCGTGGCCCGTAGGTGAAAATAGTGCAATTCGTTGTTTGATTTGGTTGTTTGTTGTTTTGTTGTTGTTTTTTTTTTGTTTTTTGTTTTTTGTTGTTTGTTTGTTTTTTGTAGTTGTTTTTTTCTTATAGTTTATTTTTGTTTGTTGTTGTTTGTTTTTTTCTTATAGTTTATTTTTGTTTGTTGTTGTTTTGTTTTTTGTTGTTGTTGTTTTGTCTTTTTTTTGTTTCTTTTTTTGTTGGGGGGGTGGGAAGTGGTATCCAGATCACTAAATTCAAGCGTGTTTTTTGAGAGAGAGAGAGAGAGAGAGAGAGAGAGAGAGAAGAGAGAGAAGAGAGAGACAGACAGACAGACAGACAAACAGATAGACAGACAGACAGACAGACAGAGACAGACAGACAGACAGACAGACAGACAGACAGACAGAACATGGTATAGAGAAAGAGAGAGAGAGAGACAGAGAGAGAGGGGGGAGAGGGGGAGAGAAAACAGATAAAGTGACAGCGAAACGGTTTACTTTCTCCATAAACGAAAGTGCACCATCGACGTGAAAAGCGTGTCTTTCAGCTTGTAGGACATTCATTTGGGCTGCAACAGACTTTAATATACAAACAGGGAAAAACTTTAACAGTTAGATTTATCCTTGTATAACAATAAAATAATTCTTTCTTCCCCCGCAACCTCTCTCTCTCTCTCTCTCTCTCTCTCTCTCTCTCTCTCTCTCTCTCTCTCTCTCTCCCAGTCTCTCTTTCTTACTCTTTCTTTCACTCTTTTTAGCCCACTCTCTCTTTCATCCTCTCTCCCACTCTCTCTCTCTCTCTCTCTCTCTCTCTCTCTCTCTCTCTTTCTCTCTCTCTCCCACTCTCACTTCCACTCTCTCTCCCACTCCCTCTCCCTCACTTTCCCCCTCTCTCTCTCGCTCCGGCTCCTTCACTCTTAAAAATCTTTTTACCTAAGCGTTACAGTCAATATACTTGTTTTCTCAAGCACGACTTATACTTTTATGGAATGTAAACGAACTGTACTCCATAGAACTAAAAATGGAAAGACAGTCATTATAAAAGTAAATATTTTGAAAAAAAAAAGAGACGAAAAACCCTAGAGCTTCTTTGGCGGTAACAGAAAGGACGACTACGACAAGACAAGACGAAGCGCAAATAGCAAAATAGGGACTAAACCAACTTTTCTTTAGGGCAGCCATCTGGTCCTGTCAATATAAGACCAGAAATATTAAGCACAAAGACACCCACATCAACCAAAAAAAATAATTATGTCTCAAGCCGGGACTAATCCCTGGATTGGCTGCGGCGCATTGTAAAGGAAGATGCACAATGCTAGGTTTTAAAGGTGGAACGCACAAACATGACGTAGCTTACGTCTCTCGTGAGCCTTTTTATTCTTGTATTGTTACGACGAGACGTAAGACGTAAGTCTTGTTTTTGCATTCTACCCTAGATCTGACTTTTTCAGGCAGACTTACTTCAATATTCTATGAAAGGTATATATATACATTATATAGGCGTTTTACGAAAAAGAAAAATCACCGTAGAGAATCCTTCAGCGGAACCTAGAAGACCATTGATTCCACAGAGAGAGAGAGAGAGAGAGAGAAACACACACACACACACACATACATACACACACACACTAATGAACAACTGAAAGCCAAGCAAATAAAAAAAAACGCAAAAAACAAGTTCATTGTGCAATTCTAAAAGCCCTTGATTGCCAGCTAATTCTATAATTGGAAAAAAGCAAACAAGAAAGATTATTATGTGTCTTTGCAGATTGCTGATCGCAGACGCAAGCAAATGGCAATGCCGCCTTTCATAGAAATTGTTCCGTCCATTTGGTTTCCTGTATGTGGATGTTTCATAGCTTAAGCTAAAGCTATTTTAAGATACCACCAGAGCCGTCGGATCCGTCGGACATCCAATACTTTGACTAGTTATTTCTCCCTTTACATTTTCTTTGTCAGAAGTTCGGTTTAAAATTGTCTAAATAAAATCTAGACCTATTATCGGCTTAACTTTCTTAAAGCATGCTTATAAATAATATTTTCTGATTATGGGGTGTGGATAGTAGGCAATGAAGGGACCGGATTCTAGGTCTATTTTATTATCTCTAAAAGCTATCTAGACCTCTAGAATTTAGCTCTACAATTATGATTCCCAGGGAGGGATATATTAATCAAGAACTGCCATGACGTAGTGCATTAGCAGTTGTGTGGGTCTGTTCGTTTTTAGATTGATTGAATACCGTCGGAACAGTTTTTATTGTGTTCTACTGTCATTTTTCTCATTCTTCTTTGTATAGTTTTTAAGGAAATTAGAAAATAAAGTTGAAAGAAATTCTTTTTCCCTTCTGTTCATAAGGGGTAGAACATCGGCTTCCTACGAACAAGATCCCGAGTTCCAAACCTGGCTGTTCCGTTCCCTAATATAATGTGACCGGCTGAGACAGGAGTCATGGTATCCCCGCCCTGTCTCGTGGGTGGCAGCACATAAAATTGTCAGACGTCCGTCTTGGGGCCCGCCCACAATATAGCCTATGATAGTGCTGCTGTTGGACGTTAAACCAACCCAACCAACCAACCAAATCTGTTCATAAAAAAAAAATTTAATGTAGATCGATTTTCGGAAATAATGAAAAGATAAGAGCAATAATGAAGTTCTTGTCACATGACGCAAAAAAAATGGCAGAAGAGAGACACGGGGGAAAACGACAGAAAGATTTTTAAAAATTAATTCAAATAAAAGGGAATTTTTTATTCAATAGTTCACTAATGAAACTCTTTGAATAATCTGAAGGGAGTTCATTTTTCTTCGATACTGATTATTGAGGGGGCAGATGAGAAATATGAAAGCAATCGGTGGAAGAGAGGTCATAATGTGATTTGATTTTAACGACCCTAGGAGGATGTAAAATCTCTGGTTCTTTGGCGCATCGATTCATGCCCTTCAATTATGACATGGTAATAATAAAAATCACCGAAGCCATTAGTAAAACTTCTTTTCCCAGTTACGCGTCCACTTTAACTGTTTATTTTCCATCTTAAGAAAATTGCTTTCTCATTAATTGCAGATTCAAAACTCTGTCTGCAAGGATACCAAACTTGAAATTTACAATTTTCAGGAATTTACAACCATGCCAATAGGAATGGAAATTTGTGAATATATATTTTGCGTATAAAAAATTACTGTATACTAACACTATTTAAGACCTTTCTAAAAACTTCGGAATATTGCTTCACCAAGCAGTGTTAATTCACCAAGCAAAGGACATATTATGAATACATGGATAACCCACTAATAGAAAAACAGTGAGTTTTTTTGTGTGAAGCCTCTGACTAAATCTATAGTCTCTGGTAATACCAACTGTTCATGACACCTACTCACAGCAAGACTGCTCTAGGCAAGTCTCTTTTTTGTTCAGTTTTTTTAAGGTTTTGTTCTTTTTATTTGAATCACCCCAGATATTGCTAAAGGGAATTTGGTAGCATAAATTGGTCTTCACAAGATGCCTCGTCTTCAAACTGTGAGGCTGCAAATTGTTTTAATGTAAAGGGTATTTAGAACATATGTTAATATTATATTGAGTTATAAAGTATTTTGACCAGAAAATATTGAGCCGTAAGTACAGCGTTGTGGCAAGCTTACGACTCGTCTTAAGTTATAACAATAAAAGACTTACGAAGAATTGTAAGTTAACATGACGATGTACATACGGCCTCTTGAAACCAACACGCACACTTTGAAACTATCTTTTCCATTAGTGCACTGTTTTCAATGCAAGAAACTCGTATTCCCTTTGTAAACAGTGCCGCGAAACACAACCTGATATATGATTTAAGTGCACACTGTATCTGTCTATATGTTATAACTACGTCTAAAAGCTCAATGTCATAGATCTCTTTGAAACTCACTGCGAATTTTTGTGTTTTAGTATATTGGGTTACATTTTTGGAATCTAGTATCGCACCATAAAAGTTAAGGTTTAAATTGAGTATCCTTGGCGAAAACTAATATAGTGCTGACGTGGACGTTAAACCCTCTCAACTCAATTTCTTTGAGAAATTTAACAGAAAAAATACGTCGTTTTGTCATCATGCAGTTGGTTCCAGAGGTTGTTTTTTTATTATGTTACATACAAGGAATATAAGTTGCGTGTTTCGTGCTGCAAACATAGTATTTTTATAGACTGTTAGTTTGGTAATTATGTTGCCCATGAGCAAGTCTAGGTTTGATGTAAACAGTAATAATCTTTTTTTTTTTTTTAAATCGAAGCGGGTGAAAAAAAGGTAGCATGATATGAAAAAATAGGTTTATTGTAAACAGAAATAATCTTCTTTTTTAATCGAAGCGGGTGAAAAAAAGGTAGCATGATATGAAACAAAATTAAGTACATGTATTCGAATTCAGTGGACTTTTTTATCACATCAACAAATTTAATAACTAATTTTCATGAATGCTTCCATCAATATATAATAATTTTAATCCAGAGAGCGCCAATGGTTGTTAGTGCTTTACAAATATTTAAGGTGAAAAAAAAGCAGCAGCAGGAACATGACAAGTGGTTAATTCTGTGTGTGTGTGTGTATGTGTGTTTCATTCCCCATCATGGTTGAAATCATTGTTAATTAGAGACAAAAAAGGTAACAGGTAAAAGTAAAAGCAAATTCTCAAAAGAAAGCAAACTGGCGAAATTTGGAGGAAAGTGGTTAGTGCTGCATGCGTGTGTGTGTGTGTGTGTGTGTGTGCGTTTTTGTTTTTTTTTGTTTTTTTGTTTTTTGCTTTTTCCACGATCATGACAAAATTCATCGTTTGTCCAGAATCAGAATAAAGTAAGCACAATTTTTTTTAAGAAAGTGATTAATGACGTGTGTGTGTATGTATGTGTTTCCCAACATGACAAACCTCATCGTTAGTCCACGGACTTTAAAAAAATGCAAAATGACTACATTTTTAGGATGGTGGTTATTGCGGCGCGCGGGCGTGTGTGGGTGTTGTTGAGGTTGTTGTTGTTGTTGTTGCTGTTGTGGTTGCTGCTGTTCCTGTTTTTGTCTTTTCCCATTATGGGGGAAGTCATCTTAAGTCCAGAGACAAAATAAAACACCAAAATGACGACATTTTAAGGAAACTGGTTAATATGCGTGCTGCCCCCCCCCCCCCCCCAAAAAAAAAAAAAAAAAAAAAAAAAAAAAAAAAAAAAAAAAAAAAAAAAAAAAAAAAAAAAAACAACAAACAACAAACAAGCAAACAAACAAACAACAAAAACAAAAAAGTCATCGATAGTCCGAAGACAAACGAAAGCAAACTGGTGACATTTTGAGAAATAACTTAATCAATACAGGCCCAGCCTTGCCGCTAGGTAGACTCTATCAGGGTGGAAAGAATATCGCAGGAGTCGCGGGGGTGTCTAACTGAGGGGAAGAACCGCGTCTCGGGTAAACGTGATCCACGCCCGCTCTCAGTTGAGCAAGAATGATGCCCGAGTGATCGGATCGGACTGAGGTGTTCATGTTGGAGTGAGTGAGTTAGATTGGCGATTCACTTCAAAATTGACGTTGACCGTTCACGTATGCCGAGGTGAGTAAAGGAGCTTTAGGAAAATGTCATAGTTATACGTTAGTTGTTGGTTTGTTTTTTTTTTTGCATTTTTTGAGAATTAATGAAAACTAATGGATAAGTGAATGAATTTTTAACATAGTATTTAAAACAACAACACCATTCAGTGAGATTTATAAGTTAACAGATAGATAGATAGATAGATAGATAGATAGATAGATAGATAGATAGATAGATAGATAGATAGATAGATAGATAGATAGATAGATAGATAGATAGATAGATAGATAGATAGATAGATAGATAGATAGATAGATAGATAGATAAATAGATAGTTAGTTATTTACATACAAACATATAGAGACAGATTAATAGGTATATTTGTACTTATTTTTTATAATATAGACAACATTAAGTTGTAGTCTCTTCGTTTTCAAATTGATTAGAATTGTTTCCACTTGTTATCTGTTATATGAAACTCCAAAACCTTTCGTTTTCATAGACCTCCCTCACCATGGTTTAAAATCACAGTCTTTTTGTTTGTATTTAAAATAATTAAAATTAATATAACCTTTACTTGCGAAATGACGGGTATTGCTTGCTTCCAAAGGTCAAATTAATAAATGTCGATCTTTTTTTTTTCTATTTCGTTATCTGAATAATTAATAATATTCATCCAACGATAGTTATTACCAACCATGTTTTTGCGTTGTTATTATTATGTTGATAATATAGAAAAGTAATGTTTTTGTGTGATACAAAGATTTCTCAATAGATGCTGTTTCTTTTTGGAATATGTTTTTTTAGTGTCTATAATCGGATAATCTTGTATGATCTCTTCAACGCACTTAAACCTGTTTTGATCCCTACCTTGTTTCACCATGACGCTATATAGCATAAATGTTAATGATCTAGTCTAAGAGTAAGACGTGCAAGATTTTCAGCAGCACCTTCGTCTACGGGTAGCTTTATCGGGTAAACTGAGAGGGTGTAAAACGAAACACACAATCAAAAACAACACAGGAATGGTTTGTGACTTCATGAATATAAGTATCTGCCTTGCATCTTATAGAGTTCGTTCTCTTAAAATAAATTAATGTTGTAAGTAGCTAGACTGCTGAAACAGTATAATTATCAGAAGACCAGTGGATATCTACAATTGTACCTAAGGCCTAGACAACAGCTAGAACATCGATGCTGGCTATTTTCGGTAATAATGTAGATCGTATATACAGAGGACACTTAATTTAATTGATCCAGATTATAACTTCTTTTCCAAAGGTTAGATCGCGCGGTCTAGGTCTGAAACATAAGACATGTGTTTAATCTGATCAGAGCTAATCTATTCTTCTCTTGCCAACAAGCTATCTTAGATTTTATTTTTCCATTGAAAGAGTTTTGCAGCGGCCTCAATAGTAAAACAGTCGACTGACCAAAAGAAGTCTATATTGGCCAAGTCGACCGGTATAAATTTTAATCCTTGGAATTCTGAAATCGGGAGGCAAATGTAGATCACGCTGAAGTCTAACACCATAATATTCCATTAATAGTTAGTTAATTTGAATCTAAATCTATAAACGAACTAACAACATTTAGAATGTCTTTGCATAATGAACTCTCCTATTAATTTATATTTAATAGCTTTGAAGAGCCGCATTGTTCTTATAATCATATCTAATGATTTCTTCTTATTTTTCTTCTAGTTGAAGAAGAACAATGTAAACATTGCGCTCTTTTCGTTACAAATACACTTAGAAGTTCTTTTTGATATTTTTAGACTGTCTACTCTTTGCCACGAATCCTTATCTTAGTCGTAATATTTGCTTTCTAAGTATCTTTCAAATTTCTATGAAAAAAAATTCAAAGAAAACAAAATACAGATAATAGATGAGGGATAAGGGTTCAATCCCAATGTATAAGCTGTTTCTCATCTTCTTCAACTGTAGCCAGTAAATGGTGTTAAAAGTTGTACAGTCCATTCCCCCATTACCGAGAAGGCATTAGGAAAGATCAGAAATACACTATTTTTTTTGTTTACCTAGCTCTTGGAGTACAGTTTGAGAATAATGGAAAACTCACCCCCAAGCCTTAAACAACTGTAGATGATTGATCCTATTAAAGCGTGTTATTTGATATTATGGTATTGTTGAAACGATGTTTTAGTTAGAATTATCGCTAGCACTTTATTCTCTCAATACTACTGTAAAAAACATGACTTCGATGCGTTTTAGCTTTATTGATTTCCAATCATTTACTTACCTCATCATATTTTTCGAAAATTCTCTTTTAAAAAAAGACATGTAACTGCATATATTAATATATTTGTGTGCGTATTATATGTTAGATTGGCGATTAGGCTGACAAAAAACAAACAAATGAAAAACAAAGGAAATCAGAAAGAGTTGTAGAAGCATGGGGGTACGAACATGCGGACAACGGAGAAATAGAGACATAAGAAAAGGAATACAGAGACCCAGAAAGAAAAAAGAAGAAGCTTGTGAAAGACATTAGGTTTTGGGTTCCCATATACGGTTTAAAGAGATTACCTGTATTTTTTCTTTCGGTTTTTTAAGAGAATCGCTCCATCCTCCGTAAATCGGGCCCTTGAGGGCTGAGCTTAAAGAGTGGGCAGGAAGCAAGAAATTGTCCGGAAGACAGATAATTGTGGACAATTTTATAGTAGGTTGAGGCAAACGGCAAATTAGGGTGAGAAAGAGAGAGAGAGAGAGAGAGAGAGAGGGGGGGAGAGAGGGGAAGAGAGATAGAGAGAGAGGGATGAAGAGAGATATATAGAAAAAAACAAAAGAGAAAGATAGTTTGTTGGTCTGAAAATCAAGACAGAAACAAACAGGGAAAGAAACTACGTAAGACAGAAGCGACTTTTATAAGTACGAAGTTATACATTTTTTTCAAAGGAAAAAAAATGGGAGATGAATAATTATTTTCTTTCTAACGCCATTCTACTTAAACATTTCAGCGATCAAAGCTTGAGAAACGATCATACGACATCCTTTTCCTACGGTACGAATCATTTTTTGCATGAAAGCATCATAGTCTGAAAGACTGAGAAAGAAAAGGTTTATAAAATTATTGTTTGTATATTATGTGTTTACTGCAACCAAGACCCTTTATCTCTGTTAACCAACGCATAGCTTTTCTCAGAAAACGTGGAAACAAAACTTAGTACATTTTGCAAGACTTTCAATTCAATAGCTTTTCTTACCGTGCTCTTCTATTTGGGGTAAATCGAGATTAAACCAAAAAAAAATTCGCGAGGTGGCATTAAATATTTCTACCTACATTTTTTCTCTATTGAGATAAACGCAATAGAAACTTTGGACTATGACAGATTTATAACTAGATCTAGACCATTAGTTCTAATGTTTTAGTTATTTTATAACCGGTTCTCCAATATCTAGTTTTTCTTTTGATGAGTGTTCTGTCCAGATATAACTTTATCCTGCTGTTATCTTATACTTTTACCAAAACTGCAGATAGAATCTTTTTAATGCAGCTTCACGATCTGTCTAAGCCTAGACCAATTTGCTCTATCTAATTGAGAGTTGGGCGATCACACTGTGTCCTGTCTCAGCAAGGCATGAAATCAAGTTCCGATCGGGAGGATCAAGTCAATTTCGCAGTTCGGGTGTGATGGAGGGGTGGGGGTGGGGCCTATTTTGATACTAAGCTCGCAGAGACCCAGACAAAGCTTATTTAAGCTATCGATTTCAGTGAGGACATTTTGGGACTGCTTTTGGGGCTTTTCTTACAATTTTAGAATTTAAGGTTCTTCGAGCGAGTTATTCAGCCCGGATACCTTACTGATTAGTTAAGAGGAAATTTTGAAATAGTCGTTGTTTTAAACGCCAAGAGCTTGCGGTGGAGAAAGCCAGGTTTTATAAAATATAAAGGTTAGCATGATCAGAAAAAGTATGTGTAGTAAATCTTTTATTTACTTATTTGCTTTTTTTTTCAGGGGGCGGAGATGTGTGAGGCAAATTGCGTACGTCTTCGGGACAATTTTTAGATTTCATAATTTTATACATGGGCATTTATTGCAATACATATTATTAGAAAATTTGTGGCAGGGATCGAAAAACTGATGCAAGTCGCATTAGCAACTACCTGAAATTAATCAGAGATAAATGATTTATTTGGACAACTTACCCAAAAACTCATTAACCTGACAAACTTGAACTGCCATAGTGCCGACGAACGGCCCAAATTCAAAAGAATTGATTAGTAGTACTTGACAATGATCTATAACACCCTTTAAAATGTCCGAAATTCCAAACACGCATCTGGTTCTTAGGATGTATTGTAGAAGGCAGATTAAAACAATGCTGGTTGCTTTAGGTATTTAAAAATATATACTTTGTCCTCCTGGATACCATTGGTTCCAATTGGTTGCTTCTAACTCTCATTATTATCACAGTAGTCTAAAAAAAGGGGGGCGGGAGGCATACACACCTACGTTACAAAATGATTCAATGTAATGGGAGAAAGTATTTTCTGGTCGGTTACAGCTTCTTCTTAAGTGTAACGGCTTTTAAATTCCTAAGGTGCATCATATAAGCCAAAAGGGTCCCGTGGCATGATACCTAGGACATGACTGGTTACATCGACCCAACCAGCCATTTCACACCACTTTCCCTAGAGGGATTTTAAGGCAGGCATTAATTTTGAAAATGTACATCTTTATAGACATGATAAAATATAATGGTACGGAAAATCTGCGGGTTGGGTTTATCAATCTCAATGAGTTTTGTTTTAAAATAAATTTTCGTGTAGGAGTAAATAGTGTACGTGCTAAGGAGGATTGAGAGCATTGATATAAAAAAAAGCACAAACATAACTTCAAAGGGATTTTTTTTTAATACGTACCTTTCATCAATTTAATGATATAATGAGCTTTTCATCATTTCTGTAAAGTTTCTTCTTGTCTTACTTATTGGTTAACGAAAAGAAAAAAAAGAACGATAATAGGTGTAATGATTGGTGGATAGAATGTAAAAAAATTGGTCAGAACTATAAATAAAAGGACACCCGCAACATTTGTGAACAATGTGGGGTAGGCAAAGCTGAAGGATTAAAGACAAATTTGAAATGTAGTCTGCTAAAACGCAAAACTGTTGTTTTTTCAGATTTTGCAACTTAAGAATTTTACACATGTTTCAACGAGGTACTTAACTGCTTAATTATATTATTGTAAACATTTATTTTGGTTAGTTTTGTAGTTTCTGAACATAGATCTATATCAAAGGCCCAGACTCTATTAAATTAAGTTGATCCAAAACATATCCACATAAACTGATAGTAAACACTGTGAGCTCAACGTTTGCTTTGATCAGCCAACTTTCAAATTCTTTGTTGTTGAAGGAAGGGGTGGACACAGTTGTATCTTTTTGTGTTTTTTTTTTTTGTTTTGTTTTGTTTTGTTTTTGTTTTTTTTTGTCTGTTATCTTTTTTTATTACATTTGTATTACTTCATTGGTTTGAGACGAATTATGATAAAATGAAACATTTTTCGTCCAAATAAACGTGTCCATGCAAATTTACAGTCAAATACCATCTACTTAGATAAATGTGTAGCTATATCTTGTGTGGTATTAGAAATGTTGGTATTCAATTGTTTTGGTCCTAGATCCATTAATATGATAGTTATGAGAAGTAGAAAAAAAGATGGGGAAAAATTATGTATACCACATATATTTTTACACCGACTTTGAAAAAGAATTGTACATACTATGATGGATTGGAAGACAGGTAAAAAGATATTTTTGTAAGTACTATGTTATATGTTTATAAATAAATAAACAGATGTATAGATGGTTTTAAAAAATTGAAAATAGAAAACGAAAACGAAAATGAAGGCAACTAAAACGTTTTTAACAATGAGCAATGAGGATGCCCATGTTATCGAGATCAATTTTCTTTTGAAGTATTGAGCATCCTGTCGTTCTCGAGGGATTGTAATTGCCAGGCTTTGAATCGAGTCAATAATTCCAAATTGGATGTCTGTGCTTGAAAGGGTTTATTTGTAAGGCAATCTTTGTAGTGACTTTATAGGCGGGCTTGATTTTTTTTTTGCCATCGTAGCCCTAATTCTGAAACTGTCTCTATGTATTGCAACATACCGTGGGTCGTGGTAAACAGTATGATTTTGTTTCAGAAAATGGAAGCCGTTTTGCGAAACTTGAGTTCCTGCGAGTGGATAGTCTTGAGACTTTGTTTATATTTTATTTGTTTAATTCCTGTTAATGTGCTCGTTGATAAGTATTTTTTAATAAGTATAAGAAATTTTAAGATAGACAATAATAAGTATTTTGCTACATAAAAATATGTCGCCGAACGTGTAAATGGTTGAAGATTTTTAAAGATTGGACAAATAAAAATAAATTTTTAGTTGCGCTTCCGATGAGAGGACATCGTGTACTTTCATATAAAAAAAAATATAAGAAAAGTCATAGTTGGAAATCTTCGTACATACGAGTAGTTATTCGTGTAATTAATATTGAAGTAAAAGTTACCCTCAATCGGAAATATTAATTCATTGAAGTATTATAACTATTTCAACACATGAGTGGGCTTTTATTCTTAATTATTTTGGCTCGTTTTAATCAGAATCTGTGGATTCATGTTCCCCTCAATGTCTTTATAAAACTCAATTTGATGGACACATTATTTTAGCTGTGCTATACCCTACTCATTGTTCAGGATGTCAGCTCCCAGTGTTAATTAATTAACCAGAGCTTTTGATTAGTAATTGATTTTGATCTGCAATATTTCATACTTATGGTTAAGTCTCCTTCTCATCTACATCTCTTCACGTCGCTCTATCTCTCTCTCTCTCTCTCTCTCTCTCTCTCTCTCTCTCTCGCTCTCTTTGTCTTGCCTTGTTTTCTCTCTCTCTGTCTCTCTCTCTTTCTCTCTCTCTTTCTCTCTCTCTCTCTCTCTCTCTCTCTCTCTCTCTCTCTCTCTCTCTCTCTCTCTCTCTCTCTCTCTCTCTCCTATTGTGATACACAGACCCTGACCCTCTATTATCTGCTCATTTCTAGTTTTGCACGAACTATCTATAAATAATAATAACATTTGATGAATAAAGAAATTAATTTTTTATTACAGATCATGTCAGGGGGCGTCTGTCTCTGGTCGACTTTGAAAGTCACTCTCGTGATTCTCCTGCTTGCCCAAGAACTAGACTTAAGCTTGACACGGTCATACGAAGGTTTGTGCGTTTATTTTTTGTTTATTTTTATTTTTTTTTTTGCTGAGAGGCCATCGAGATAAACACAGGTGGCAGTTCATAGAGAAAGGAGATATATTTCTATTGCACAACTTCATAAACAGTCTGTGTGCTATTCATATTATGTTATGTTGATATGTGACGCCGACTGAGGGACAATGAAGTAACGCAAACAGTTGTTGTATATAATGGGATCAGCTTTATAAAAAAAAAACTATAGTGGTGTGATTCTAGCTCTTATTTTATCGATGTGGTTACGTGTTGCCACCTTGGTAAGTCAATATTGAACTTTGGAAAATAGGCGCATTAACAAAATATCTGGACGAAATAAGAAAAAGAACGTCGTATTAGCTTTCGTTAATAAAAGGTTAGACTACTGCAACGCTTTATGTTTCCATTTATGGAACGAGCGCCGGCTTAGGTTATCGAGTTGCCAAAATAGTGATGTTAGGAAGGAGGAATAATTGTGTTGGTTTAACGTCCAACATCAGCACTATATAGACTATATTGTGGAAGGGCCCTAAGACTGGTGTCTGACAATTTATGTGCTGCTACACACGAGATAGGGTGGGGATACCATGACTCCTGTCTCAATCGGTCACATTTAACTGACACCAACGCAACCAGTAGGGAGCGCAATCGCCAGGGCTCGAGCTTGGACCTTTTGCGTCGGAAGCCCATGTTCTACCCCAGGACCACCGCGCCCCACAAAAGAAAGAAACTAGACACAAGGAATGATGTTCAAAAGTTCTAAACTCTAAAACTGGAACTTTCAAGTCTGATAACACAGGCTTTGTGATCTACAGGACGTTATGGGATAACATAATCACGCCCTTTAGGTCTGGGATATTCTGAGATCGCATTGGCTCGTTTCTGAGTGCTCATTGGCTCCGCAAAATTATCTAGGACAAAGCCAAGATTGCACGCGCATCAAATTCTCTTGCCTTTCATCTTGAAACTCTTTTATGCCAAGACACTTAACAGCTAGCGAGGGACGTGCGTTGAAACAACCATGGGATGTTAAACATGAAAGAAAGAGGTTTTCGGACTTTAATGCGTTTCGAATCATTGAATTTTCCAACTTGTTTTTTGTCCCCTTTGAATTGGAAACGAGTTAATTTTTTATTACATGAAACGGCTTTTGAGGAGTATCTTTTTCTGAAGTCTTAATTTTTGTAAAGGTATGCTAATTGAGAAAAGATTTATTTCAAAACTACTATCTATAATTGATCGCGGGTTTGTTGTAAACTAAAAAAATCTTTGACCATTTTATTTTGGTTTAAATTTTCTATATGTAGAATTTCGTTAGTGTAAAATGTTGGCTGCTTATTGAGGAGAATTTTGATTAGTTCGGGAAAAAAACAGAAATAGTAAATGTATCTATCAAGAGAGTAAATATGTCAGAAAGAAATTGAATAAAGATGTGGCACATAAGATTCATTGGCGATTTCGATGGAAACAATAGACACTATCGAAAATCTAAAACATTTAAAATTTTATAATTTCCCTCTATCGTGAGGATCATAATTCAGTCCTGCAGAAAAAAGCAAAAAATTATTACCATAATGAGTGATTGTATTTGGTCAACAGTTTTAATAATATTTTTTTAATCAGTTCTCAAGTTAAAATCTTCCTTTTAAAGTGGACTGTTTCTCTACGAAGGAAATGTTTCGGGTGCCCTTCTTCATATTAGTTTTTGTTTTAAATGTCTAAAAAAATGTATGTCGACATTAATGAAAACCAACTGCTTGTTTGGTCAGAGCAAAAATAGTCCAGAAATGAAAATATTAGCTTGTTTTTGTTTATATTTTTCTAAATTTCTCAAATTATCTTAATGTTCAGTGTGAAGAGACAATCTCTTGTAAAACGTCATCACTAAAACTAAAAAACAATGCAGCTTTATCTTTTTGTAGGTGCTTTTCAGAGGCGTCGTAGTGACTGGATACATCCAATTATTAGTATTGTCTGTGTTTGGCTCAAAACCAGAATTCCAAAGATATTTGCTAAGTAATGTATCCAATGAGCACTATTGATTGATAAATAGATCTACGAAAGTTTTCTTTTAACATGATCAAAAAGGAAGGACTATAATTCACAAAAAAGAACGCATAGACTGAATTGACCTTTTAAAACATCAGTCATATACAATAAAACGTATGCTAATTATACGCTGTTGTTTTTCTTCATTATTAATTACCACGATGCTTTTGATAAATGATAAGTAAATGTAATCAAGTCTATAGAATATTTGTATCCATTAAATTATGATTTGCGAACATGTATAATGTTTTCTTTTACAACACATTATGAATTAAACACGGTAGTACTAAATCAATACAATTGCATAATGTAAAAAAGATTTGGATATGGTTTTTTTCGCGTCCAGATCTGAAATTACGCAATTCTTTCACATAGTTCCCTGGCTTGATGGAAGTATTACAGTCATGCAAATAGCACTAACTGTTATGCATCATCAGTTTCATTTCGTTTCATTCCTCAGATTACTTAAAATCCCCACAGTATGAGAGCGATGCCCTGAGAACGTTACAACGCATTCAAAAGTAAGAAGGAATTTATGTCAGTATGTACAAGATACAATTATGTTATAATTCTGTAAATAATAATACATATAGAATATAATGTAGAAGTGATTCTACAAAATATCCATAGGTTAATGCACCTTCATAGTCTGCAACGTTGGTTTGTTTGGTTGGTTGCTTAACGTCCAACGACGGCACTATAGAGGCTATATTTTAAAAGGGTCTCAAGACTAACGTCTGACAAATGTACGGACTGCTACATATAGATAGTGCAAGGATACCATGACTCTGTCTTACCCGTTAAAATTAAACTGACACCGATCCGACTAGCAGGGAACGAAGTTGCTAAAGCGGGACTCGAACCACGGAACTCCTGCATCGGAAGGCGATGTTCTATCCCAGGTTTACCGTCCCCCCCCCCCCTCAAAATAAGAGGGAAAGCATTTCAATATGTACAAGATACAATAGCATCGTAATATTGTTATTGATAAAAAAGCAAGAGTAATAGTTATGACAACTTTAAATCAGTGGTTAATGGAACTTCCTTGTCTGCGATGTATAAAGTACTTTTCATCTTAAATCTCTCCAGCGCTAACAACTTCTTGTTTGTTTTTGTTTTTTAATAGGGGATGATTATTTAGACACATAGCTATGTTAAGAACTAATTTAAAAGAGACTTTTCACAAGCGACGCCCTGGGTCATTGGTACAGACGTATGAATAAGTCGGCTTTTTATTTAATAGAGTTTTACTTTGAAGAAGAAATCTATGGCTAAATGCATGGCGAGTTGGACGTATAAATCTATTTTTCTCCTTAATTTCACCCCCCCCCCACACACACACACACGGAGCAGTCGCTGAAGGAAAAAATTCTGCCGCTTGTGGCGCGGGCCGTGTGCACTCCATATACGGCGACGGGACCCAGAGCGGGAGACTCGAGACTTGGTCGGTCACATTATACTGACACCAAGAAAAACTCTGTTCTATAGGGTAAAAACGCGGATGGCATATTGGGCATCGAACCATGGACCTCTTGCGTCTGAAGCCGATGTTCTACTCCAGACTACCGCGAGCGCTCCCCTTCCTTCTCTTCCCTTTCTCCCCTTCCTCCTCTATTTTCCTCTTTAGACTTTCTACCCCTTGGGTCGTAATCAAAATAATACATGGTCGCAGTAACTTACAACTTATCATCTTAAGTTCTTCTTATTTCCCTATCTTCCGCCAGAGCTAAACTGTCACAGGTGGCATTGGTGGGACTTTGGCTTCCATATGAAACCCTCTCGTATTTTTTAGCCTCTGTCTGACTGCGCAAATAAACACAAAAAACGCAGTCCAGCCACAACCACACGCCTGGGGGGCGCGGTGGCCCAGGGGTAGAACATCGGCCTCCGACGCAAAAGGTCCCGAGTTGGAATCCTGGCGGTTGCGTTCCCTACTGGTTGGGTCGGTGTCAGTATAATGTGACCGACTGAGACAGGAGTCATGGTATCCCCGCCCTGTCTCGTGTGTGGCAGCACACAAAATTGTCAGACGCCCTTCTTGGAGTCCGTCCACAATAAAGCCTATATAGTGCTGATGGTGGACGTTAGAACCAACTCAACTCAACTCAACTCAACAACCACACGCCAGCCACCAGCGTCAGTCTGTCTGTGGCCTTACGACGAGAACTCATACATGCATCCAGGACAGACACAGACAATATTATATATGCCGAGATCCATTTTCAGTGGTTATTCATTCCTGGAGATAGACCGGCTGTCGTACGACGGTTAACAGCTTTCGTCGACGTACTGACAATTTGTGTCTTGAGACGGGGAGGCAAAACTTGATCTGTGATAATCTGTGTTGGACGACCGCCATTGTTTTCCGGCTCTCGATTCAAAACTTTAAACACACTTTTCTCCAGAACGCCTTCATAAGTACAGACCCAAGTAGTATATTTACTGTGTTGCTTAGGCACTTATACCAGGATCGACAACTTTGTCATAATATATGTTAACGTCGACCGACGCTTGACCTATTTTGGTGTAGCTTCGCCCTTAAGCTCACCACAACGTTGCACTAATCCCCGCTTCTGTTTACCCCCTCAGACGTCTTCAGAGCGGCCGGCATGCCAGCGGAGACCACGGCGTGTCCAAGCGGGGTCGTTGGAGGAGAAAGTCGTGCCGCTCGTGGCGCGAGCCGTGCACCGCCTGGACGTCCACAAGGTCCGAGCAGTGCTGCGACCAGAGCAGTCAGATCTGCCGCTGCAACCTGTGGATGCAGAACTGTCGCTGCGCCAGCAGGACCTGGGGTTAACCCATAGATGTATAACTACCCCTAGATCGCTTACAAAAAAAAATGGCGGCTCGCTTCGCGGCATATCAGCGCGCTAGCTCGTTGTGTCTGTGGGTCGGAGAGGGTGGGCGGGGAGCAAAGGGGGGCAGGAACTACCGATTACGAATTCAGTGCAATAGATAAATATACACATCTATGGGTTAACCATGTCTCTCTTGACAAGAAGGCTGTGGGTGGGTCTAGGCCTACGCTGACTGATTTACTGCCATTTCAGAGAGTGTGAAGTATGATATAGTGAGCTGTTTGTTACACGGAGAAAGTGGGGTGGCAGGGGGGTGCGTTAAACCTGGTATAAATAACACTTTCATCTGTAATAAAACTTAAAATAATAATTTCTATCTAAAAATTTGTCAATCGCCTTAACTTCAAGATAGAAATAAAGTGATTTTGTGTCACGCATGCTCACCGTATTAATAGGGCTGTGTTATACACGACGAATGACACAAACTATTCCTTGATTTTAAGACAGAACATAAATGCATGATATCGCAAAGCAAAGAGCCATTTAAACATTCTCCAAAAAGGTCGCTAAGCAAAAGACTAAGAGACTGAGATATACTTGTTTTCTACGTTTTAAAAGTTATTGTATTAATATCATAATGCTAAAACAGATTTTTGTACATTTTTTTACCTGTATTTTTTCCTCCTAATCCACTATTCACCGTTAGATGTTAATTTAGTGCGTGAGTTTTACTTCTATTATTCTGTAGAACCTTCTGAGATCATTTAACTCCGGTATTGTAAACTTCCCCCTTGAGAGAAAATAATTATCAAATTCTATGAGTCAATGATACCTGGAATAATTAAAGGCATACGGAGCGAAGTAGATGACGACAAACATTTAAACTTTCATGCAGTGTAAGTTTTATGTTCAATAAAAAAAAATATAACAAATGTTGCGTTGTTTCCTTTGAGCTTATATTTTACATTTTGTCATAATATTAAACAATCAATTTAATCTTTATCACATTAATTCGTCTTTAGAAATTTTGAGAGTGAATAAGATTCATAAAACGTACCAAAAAGTCAAACGTCAAAACGTCTCTTCAGTCCAGCCATTCAAAATCCAAAATCACAAATAAGTTACAACCGAAGTTGCAATAAGTGCAATAAATCTAAGATGCTAGACCAATTAATGCGTTCTCTGCCAGTAAGGTAATGTGGGTCAAAATAAAAACGCATTAGTTAAATGACACCACGCAAAATCATTCATTTTTCCCTCGTGTATCTTTTCGCATGAGCGCAAAAATGTCTGAACAAGTTGCCTTTTGTAACGAAGAAATGATCTAGACTTAGACAAAAAGTAGCTAATTTCATTATGCATTATATCTACCTATTTAAAACTCTTTTTTATATCACCCAAGAGGTGTGAGTGTTTTGTTTTTGTTTTGTTTTGGGTGGTTTTAAGGAACTGTGAATGTGTAATGTTGGTTTTGTTGTTGTTGTCGTTGTTGTTGTTGTTGTTGATGTTGTTGTTGTTGTTGTTGTTGCTGTTGTTGTTGTTCTTGTTGTTCTTGTTGTTTTTGTGTTGTTTTTGTTCTTGTTCTTGTTGTTCTTTTTGTTCTTGCTGGTCTTGTTGGTCTTGTTGTTGTTGCTGTTGTTGTTGTTTTTGTTGTTGTTATTGTTGTTGTTTTGTTAAGTTTAAATAAACGTTTCCCTAAGACCTGCTTTACCTTTCACATTTCATTAAATGTAACCTTGATTAATAAGTTTGCTTCTGTGATATTAATTTAGTTTCAAGCATGGTTTTGTAAGCAGTGTGTTTCCGAACACTCATGAGATTTCGAATTAAACACCGCTTACGTAATCCTAAATGGCACGTTTCATTTACTTTTACTTTGTTACAGCGGACAAAGTTGGACGATTTATTTCTATACAAGTTTCCTACCTATCAGTGCTTGGCATCAGTGATTGCAGACATCCACTTTCATAAATTCTTTGTCCTTCACAGAGCAGTCCAACCATTGTCTGCAGAAAACAATTTACAAAAGGGAAATTGAATAGGATTGTATTTCTGTGCGACATACATATATGCTCTGGTAATTTAATGTAACTTATACTGCTTTTAGTGGTGTGTGTTTGCTAACGGCACTTTTCTGCTCTCGATCTGACTCTCGTCTATCTCTTTGTCTCTCGCTCTGTCTCTATCTCTATCTCTCTCTCTGTCTGTCTCTCTTTGTGTCTCTCTCTTTCTCTCTCTCTCTCTCTCTCTCTCTCTCTCTACCTTGACTACTCTTGGTCAACTCCCAATAGCCTTACGGCTGTAAACACTTTCCTATTGTTCTTTCGCCTGTTGTGGGCAGTGGACGTTAAGAACTCAACCAATAAACATATGAACAGCTGATGAATAATCGGTTGGTCAGATCTTGTAAATAACTATTAAAAACCAAACAGATATTGAATTCAAAACTACTAATCATTTTGCTCCAACATTTCTATTTGCCCCCCCCCCCCAAACCA
>RQTK01000076.1:705036-737457 GCA_003991915.1 Elysia chlorotica
TAATAATAATAATAATAATAATAATAATAATAATAATAATAATAATAATAATAATAATAATAGTACTCCATTATCATGAATAAATCTCGAAGAGCGTGAGAGCTAGAGCACATCCTGGTTTCACGACGCTTCACGTGTTAAAGGAAACTGCCCCCTCCACCTTGAAGTGGAATGATTCACTTAGGCTCAGTGGTAATTTTTGCTGGTCATCCAATCTTAGGAAGCATCTTCGAGAGGGTGTATCTGCTGCCGAGATCGATGGCTTAACTTGGTCGACAAAGGCGACATATAAAGTGTATCTGTTGTTCTGAGCTGCCTTAAGAGTTAGGGAGGGGGGAGGGGGGAGGGCAAGATACGATGGTATCTCATCACAGCCTGGGACCTGATCAAGTATGTTGTGGAATATTAATTTATATTATGTTATATACATTTATCCAAAAGGTAGAAAATAAACACACTGGCAATTGCTATTGACGAGAGTCTTAGCCTGCTTGAGAAGGGTGTGTGTGCATTATATTTCTTTTTTTTCCGATGGTGTATGGCAATATATTGGAGTTTATAGCTGTTTAAAAAAAATTGTGCATGTTTCATGCTCCGTAGATAATATCACAAATATCGTTTAACTATTGTGAAAGTAGAAAATTGAAATAAGTATACAAAGATAGAGATAGGGTGTTTTTAAGTTTATTTTCATTGGATATTGGCATTATAAAGGTTTTATGGGCATATTCACATCTACCATACAGATTGACAAGAAATTTTCAAAACGCGTGAAATAACATCCCACAATCAATATAGACCAAAGATACTGTTAGATCTTGACGTTTTATAAAGAATGGCCTAATTAATAGTTATAAATCAGTAGTGGTCCAATATTCGTATTGCGTTTTATTCAAAAGGGCAAAAACTGGAGATGAAATTGGGCGAAGCTTTTTGTAAGATGGTGAGAAAGCAAACGGCGCAGATCTTCTCCAAGAAAGTTACACCATTGTAACGCCTTGAGGGCAAATCTAAATTAGATGCAAATTTAAAAAATATTTTAAGTTCATTCGTGTAGTAGAGTACTAGTAAGGCCGATACCTCTCGTGCAAGTCACAGCCTACTTTTATATAGATGTATACATACTTGTTATTATTCACAACGGTGCTAGGCCAATTTCCGTAAATTCCAGGAAAGTATTTACAGGAGACATTTAGCAAGAAATTATTCTTCATTTTTGTGATGTAATCAAAACAAAACACATAAAACGAGATCAATTATTGACATTGAGGGGAGCATTAACACAAAACCAACAATATCATTACATTCATGGTTTATTTTTGTTTTACTTTTATTTTTAAAAATCTAGTGCTGTTGTGGTTTGTCAAATCAAAATGTTTAAAATTCTTTTGCGATCGACCTACATTGCCTAGCGTTTGCTACAGAGTAAACTTCTTGCGGTTGAATTGCTATGTAAAGAATGTCAAAATTGAATGTTTGAAAAAAAAATGTTGCATAACTTGTCAATAAACACAAACATATCTCCTCATCAAACCCATTCCTCCTCTTCTTCCATTCTTTTCTAACTATCCAGCAATTGTACATTGTACAACTCCAATTCTAGACCACCTTCTCCTACTCCTACTACCAGTTCTCCTCCTACACCTCCTCCTCCTCCAACTCGCTAACTATTACTCATAACCCTTTGTCACCAGTAAAATGTCAACACGCCTAGTTCCAAATCTAGGTATTCAACAAGTTCGATATGTTTTACAACAACATTTAATTAAGGCAAAACAAAACAGCGACTGAAAATGGAGTAGTTACATACAAACCGACGAATTGGTAGATTCAACAATAACTCCATGACATGTTGTGGTAATAAGGACCAACAATTAAAGAAACAGTAGTAAAAGTATCAGTAGCAACAGTATTATTAATGGTGGTAGTAGTAGTAGTAGTAGTAGTAGTAGTAGTAGTAGTAGTAGTAGTAGTAGTAGTAGTAGTAGTAGTAGTAGTAGTAGTAGTAGTAGTAGTAGTAGTAGTAGTAGTAGTAGTAGTAGTAGTAGTAGTAGTAGTAGTAGTAGTAGTAGTAGTAGTAGTAGTAGTACAACATCAGCACTATATAGGCTATTTTGTGGACGAACCCCAAGACTGACGTCTCACAATTTTATGAGCTGACACACACGAGATAGGGCGGGGATGCCATGGCTTCTGCCTCAGCTGGTCACATTATACTGAAACCGACCCAACCAGTACGGAGCAAAAATTGCCCGAGCTCGAACCCGTACCTTTTGCGTCGGAAGCCGATGTTCTACCCCAGGTGTTGCATTCTTCGTTTCATTTTTTTCATCTATTTTTGGGGGAGAGTCATAATAGTGTTCTCATCCAGTACACGTAAAGTTTCACCAAAGAATGCTTGTTTTACTTGTGGTAAAAGGCTTTTCGTTGACGACAATTTTTTTTCATGAAACCTTTTATTACACCTTACCTGCACACTTTCAATGATATTGTTTCAAGCTATGACTATTGATTTCATTTTCTTGTTTGAGGGTTGAATCGGGGGCAGGGGGAGGTAGGGGGGGCGCGAAATGGCTTTGAAATGATCAGGGTGGAGGAAGCAGAGCATTCGCGTTGAATTTCTCACGTCTAACGTCAGTGTTATATAGACTAAATTGTGGATGGACCCCAAGACTAACGTCTGACAATTTTACGTGCTCCCAGTGCCTAAATTGTCAGACGTCCTTCTTGGAGTCCGTCCACAATAAAGCCTATATAGTGCTGATGGTGGACGTTAGAACCAACTCAACTCAACTCAACTCAACAACCACACGCCAGATCATCATTCGACAGGCTATGTTTTTGGGAGAGTCATGGTAGTGTTCTCATCCAGTACACTTAAAGTTTCACCAAAGAATGCTTGTTTTACTTGTGGTAAAAGGCTTTTCGTTGACGACGATTTTTTTTCATGAAACCTTTCACTATACCTTACCTGCACACCTTTGATGATATTGTTTCAAGCTATGGCTATTGATTTCATTTTCTTGTTTGGGGGTTGAATCGGGGGCAGTGGGAGGGGGGGGGGCGAAATGGCTTTGAAATGATCAGGGTGGAGGAAGCAGAGCATTTGCGTTGAATTTCTCACGTCTAACGTCAGTGTTATATAGACTAAATTGTGGATGGACCCCAAGACTAACGTCTGACAATTTTACGTGCTCCCAAAATGAGGCAGAGAGGCAGTGCTGGGATACCAGGATTTCCACCTCAGCCGATCAGGTCAACTGACAGCGACCCAATCGGACAAATAAATTTGCGTCCACCTTGGATTTTGAACCGGAGACCTCACGATTTGGAAACCAACGCTCTATTACTAGCGCCAGTTCGCGCCCCCCACCCCCTCCCCCTTTCAACTTTTCCTGTGTGTTGCGGGGAAAGTGGTTGTGGGTGATTGATGAGGTGCAAACATTTTTCGTTAGTAAATCTTCAGCGCGAGTCGTACACGGTTGGTGCTCTGAACTAATGAACAAAAAGTCCGCGGTTCGAATTTACTAGTCTCACTGCCTAGAAATCCTAGTGAAACACAGGGAATATAAAACTGTTGATTTTTTTATCAATAGGACGTTGCTTATCAAACTGTCTGTGAAAAGTCCCCCCCCCCCCTTTTCTCTTACACACACCCTACTGTTTCCATCTTTTCATTCATCTTCTTCATTCTCTTATGTTAGCCATTCTAGTGTGTTCAATTTCTAAAATTCCATAGCGTTAACAATGCAAAAGCGTTAAAATGGTACCTATGTTTTATCATAAAGATCTCCAACAGAACATAAGAGAGAGAAATGGGAGAAGAAGGTAAAAAGATGGATATGTATTTAATGGTAACATTATAGGCAAAAAAATGATGGTGATGTTAACATCGATTTTTATTGAATATTATAATCATACACACGCACATAGATTGAATTATACTCCTGCTTTAGAAATATAATTATTTCCGTTGTACGTCAACATTTTTTAGAAAGAATTGTGGGCGTTATTAGCATGCCAAAAAATGTGAAGAGTGTTTACAGTACGTGACATAATCTGCAGTTGTTGGTGTCTGGAACATATAAAAGAGCTCCACTTGGTCTGGATACACAACGACAAGTTCAGTTACCCGCAGGTTGATCCTCAAGGTTGAATGTTTCTGCAGACAGAGCCTTGGTTGGTCTGCCAGTTCTAAACAGTCGACACCTTGGGGACTACCAGTGGCTTTAAGAAATCTTGCTGTGCATCCACCAAAATAATCTGTTATTCCATCACTAACATGAGGACCTGTGGTGAAAAGAGAGGTATTTAAACTCTATGTGTGAGATAGAAACTTTAAGTTTTGAAAGTTGAAAGAAAATCGTTTTTATCATAAATAATTTATTGGTAGTTTTATACGTATAGAAATATTTACAAGCAGTATGTAGGATTTGTCTCTTCTTGATAACATGCAACTTTCACTCAACGGAGTTACATTGGGTACATATAAGCGGTAAATGTAGATGTTTTATTTGAAAGGCGAAAGGCTGAAGGTTTCACATCTGCAACATTTTTACTCTATCTTTTTTGGTTCAAAATAATTATATGAAATTTGAAAGTAGTTGTAGTTGAGTTGGATTAACGTCCAACATCAGCACTATATAGGCTATACTGTTGACGGACCCCAAGACTTACGTCTGACAATTGTATGTACTGTCACACACGAGACAGAGCAGGGATACCATGATTCCTGTCTCAGCAGATCACAGTGAAATTTGGAAAAACAAATAGTGCGATGTCATGAATATTGTTGGTAAAATCACTGTTGACACTGTTGAGTTTTAAAAATCATTAAGAGTATGAAATACATGGTAGTTTAGTACCGGTAGTCAAAAGCATTATTGCGAGATATACAGTTCGTCCTGAAAGCTCTCACAGCAAAGCTTAATTTGACAGTCATGCCAAATTGTTTTTGGTGGTAAACTTAAGCAATGCAATTCCGTGCTTTATTCAAGACTTAGGTGTGGGTGGCAATTGTCAAAAGTGTTATTTAAAACGCAACGTGTCACTGTGATTGTTATTAGTTGAAATCTTTTGAGAAAAGTAGAGCCAGCGATGACAATAGTGAACGTATTTAGATTTCTTAATTATTTTTTAGTAAACTCCATGTGGGCTTATAACCTTAAGCTTCAAGTGTTTTTATACGAAATCAGTCAGTCGAATAAATATTTTAAGAACTATTCATTTTATTTCATAAAAAAATTTATTCACGCAACATATAGATGTTGTAGTGTATTTTTTATATACCTGCTTTTGGTTTTATCTGGATACGATTTGAACATCTAAGTTATGTCTTTGAACACTTCCCCTCATCCACCATCGTCAATACCTACATGTTTGTTTGTTGCCGTGTTCTTTTTTAATCGTAATTCACCGGCACATGTAGACATAAAATAATACATAACATTTGGACGCTTATATGGCCCATATGCAGATAAAGCTTAAATTGATAGGTGAAACCCACAACCATTAATGTTAAATAGTGAGGGATTTCACGTGGATGATTTGGCGTATGTGGGAAGGATATAGAAGGCAGTAGCGTCTCACCTTAAACATTTATTAGTAAAAAACGTTGTTTGTTGATTTTCTTACCTCAAATATTTCACTTAAAAACTAGTTAGAATACGTATAACGCTATGCTAATCCCCTGTTGCATTTTGTACTAGGGTTTTGCTTGTCAAAAGTCACACTTAATCTGGAGCCTCTGGATATTCTCTTGGGAAAACTGTAAAAATTTGTAACTTAGCTCCAAATCTCTTTTTGAGCTGGATATACAAAATAATAATGCTCATGCATTAGTTTTAAAGTCTTTCGCATAGCCAATTGTGGTGATATATTTATAAGAATCTTACCACACTAAATAAACTAATACAGTATGATTAAAAAATGAATTGGCACACGTATTATAAGCTCAGTACGTCTTTTCCGCTTTCACCATTAATTTTATGAGGCAACACAGTATGGTGTGTTGTCCAAAGCTAATGTTGAAAGGATCCGCAATTTTCTTTACAATGCAAAATATCATTCAGGATAATGTCAGATGTTCTCTATTTCTATGCAAATTAGTTTAAAGGAGATTGTGATTCTGATAATTTGATGCTCTGTTTAAATTTCTGGGATAGTTTAATTTTTAAGCCTCTTTGGATATTTTGTTGACCTTGAGAGCTGAATAACCAAGTAGCTCAGATGGCTATCAATATATAATTCATTATAATCTACATCACCAGTTAGTAACTTTTAATGCGTTACTATTATCATTATTATCATTCGCGTTGAGTCTTTTATAAATATGATTATATTAATAATTTAGTTGCCACACGTCATCTCAAAGCCTTCACAACATATTTCACATAAAAGAAGAAATTAGACTAAGCATAATAAATCCTCCACGTTGGTTTCATTTGTTTTTTAACCCCAGTTTATCGTTATATCATCAATATAATCATTTTTATATTATGTTATACCACTAGCTTACACGTGGTACAGTTGGTATTTTTTCTAAAATTTAAGTGCCATATTTTCCTCATCGTGAGTACATCATTTTCTTTCCATAAATTGTCCCACCTGTAAAACATCGTGTTTTAAATAAATCACACGTAAATTGTCGTAAGTACAACTTCGCGGTAGTTTACAACGCAATGTAAGAATATGAAATAAAGGTTTATGACGAGTCGTAAACTGCCATGGCGCTGTACTTACGGCCCAGAATGCCCAACTAACAGTGACTAGAAAATTTAGTGTTTGGGTAGAGAAATAATGTTTAATACATGTTTGTTGTTTGTTAATTATTACAGTTGCGTTTGCAAGATTTGGTTGCCAAGAGCTGGTACTGTGGGCGTTGCTGGGGCTCGCGTTGTTGATGATCACTCTGCCCCAGGTCGTTGCGACTCAGGTCACTACCCCGGGCCCGAACAGGACATGTGCGGATGCGAACTGCGGTGTCTGTGCGAACTATCAAAATGAGGCACTGTGTAAATGCATCAGCATTCACTGCAGATTTGCTCGCAGGCGGCGAAGTGAAGACGAAACTGTTCAACGTCTTTTTGAGAAGAGTGGACTTAATTTCCTTCGTCATTTCGTGAGAAGGAGTGAGCCAATTGAGAGCTCGGAATGAAGATGATCACAGACTGCGAAACAGATTTCGAAGTACAAAATTAACTCAGAGGAAGCAAAATGTAATGATAGTCGTATATATTTAACTTTCATCCTGCCTGTTTTGAATGATTGGCAGTCCAATTTTTGACATTGTCTTTCTGGGGGATCAGAGGTGGTGTAAATTTCCTTCGACAGTTTTCAGATTGTTTAAAGTTTGAAAATAAGTGAGCTTTTCTCCCTATTGGTAACGCCTATACCGATTCGTTTGGGAATTTTTTTTTTTCAATCTTATTTCCCCAGCAATGCACTTTAGATCATTTCAATAGATGTATTAAACAAATGTCCGACATATTGACTTGAAAAGTTTTTGGGCGTGGGGAAAAGGAACACCTTTATCAAGCTTTTGCTTCAGTTCAGTTCAGTTCAGTAAAGTCTCTTGACTGACTGGGCAGTTGTAGAGGACACATAGTCTACAATGAACACCAGGCAAGTGTCTAACTACCGCTTGTCGTCCGCGCTTTCTGCCTCTTTTTAGTGTACAATGCTATTGGTTGCAAGTTTGATTTTTTTATTTTTTTATTTTTTTTTGCTATATATTGCTTCAATATTTATTAATATGTCCATGAATGTTTCAATGTTATTTGATGATTGTTTGCTCTATTAAGAATGTATTAAGACTTTTTTTTACGAAACTTGCAACGAATAGCATGCAACCCAAACATTTTTTTTTATTTTAAAAAGAACAATATTATATGAAGATGAGTACGCTCGAGTTAATATGAACGTCCTTAAGGTTTTATAACTATTATCTTTTTATACATTATTTCTCTTGTTTATAACTTGGAACCGCTTTGTAATGAGATTATTATAAAACATAAAGTTGTGAGCAGTGTTGAGCAGGGGCATTTATGTCCTGCCAGCACAAGACTACCCTCGAATTTTAATGATGATATTGTATTAAAAAAGATGGGTGAATTGAAACATGCAAGTTGTTATGCGTGTTTAAAATGAATTTTTTAATGTGTTTTTCTCTTGTTACACATGAAAAATGTTTATCATGGTAGGGCTTGTGCGTTAACAGGTTTATATCTTTTTTACCATACATAATAAAAAAAATGAAATAAATTTCCTTCACAATGTCGAGCAACTTTGGAGTTATTAATTATATTAAAGTTTTAAAATTTAAAAAATGGTCATTTAAGTCTACTGCAGGGATTGATTGAATGCTGCTTTCCTATTAGTTTTGTTAGAGGTTTTGTAAGTTTGTGGTTTGCTGTTGGTATCGTTGATGATGGTGGTGGTGTGTGTTGCTGTTATTGTTAGTTTTGTTGTTGTTGTTGTTGTTGTTGTTGTTGTTGTTGTTGTTGTTGTTGTTGTTGTTGTAGCTGCTTATGATATCTCTCTGTTTGTAAACTGTTGTATAAGTTCTTAAATCCGTCCTTTTAGTACAATGCAAATATCTTTGGGACTAAGTAAATCTACACTTTAACATGTTCAGTGTGAACTACCAAGGATCTTTTGTCAACATCATTATTAAATCAATAACCTTGTGAATCCTTATTCAAGCAAAATCCATAGCTCTTAAATATAACCAGGTGTATTAATTTCTTTGAGTCGAACTTGGTGTAACATAAAACGGGGAGTACAAAACAAGGAGAGAAAAAAAAAACATGAACTCGAGATCAGATTGGATAACACATGAAGGAAAGCAAAACTAGACCAGATAAGATACTACATACAAATAATTTTAATAGAGAATGATGGTTGGAGTTAGACAAATAAACATACTCAGTTCATTCAGAGTTGTCTGAACAGTTTGTAAGGAAAAAAACACTCAGAATAAGGAAATAGAAAAAATGTGGAATGATAAATATAAGATTTGGTAAGATTTGTGTGATAATTGCATTATGTGGTGGGTTTATTTTTGTGTTGTTTTTTTTGTCTTTGTTTTTTGGTTGTTGTTGTTGTTGTTGTTGTTGTTGATGATGTTTTTGTTTGTGTGTTGTTGTTGTTGTTGTTGTTGTTGTTGTTGTTGTTGTTGTTGTTGTTGTTGCAGTAGTTTTTTGTTTGTGTGTTGTTGTTTTTTCGTTTTTTGTTTTTGTTTTTGTTGTTTTTTAAGGGGGGGCAGTGGTGGTTCGTTCATTAACGTTTGAGAGCAATGTACTAAAAAAAATAGGAAAAAGGGGGAAGAGGAAATAAAACCCTTACTTTGTAACGTTTGGAGTAACAATAGCCACTCTAAGTTCCGCTAGGCCCACAGAGGTCGGAAAATGAAAAGTGGGAGACCATCCCACCCTGCACCTATACCCTCCTCTTCTTTCTTAGTAACTAATTGGTACCATAGCGGAGCGTCAAATTTACTACTACTAGACATAATTATAGAGCAAATCCTGAGTGCATGTCCCACTTTTTGTGCAAGTTAAATTTCCTTGAATTAAAATAAATTATTCGTCGAAAACTTTTTTTTTTAAAGAATACCGTTCAAAAACTCATTTTTTTTTTAAAGATGTATGGTAATTGCTTTTATTTTGATTGAAGGAAATTTAAGATAATTATATATATAATCCGGCTTCGGATAACAAACGTTCGGTTTTGGAACTAGGTTAGGTAGCTCAAGCCTAACTGAGAGTCGGCAGTGTCACCAACGATTGGCAAATGAGAGTCACAGAGTCGACCTTTGACTGGAGGTCGACTAGTCATTTTTTTAATAATTTCGGTGACTTGGCCTGCTCTTATGGAGGTTTCGGCTCTGTTTTGTTAACAACCAAACAACCAAAGAGCTCCCTCGCCCCTCCCTCGTCCACAAATATGTATAGCCTAAATAGTGCTGACGTTGGACGCTAAGCATCAAACAAACAAACAAGCAAGCAAAGAAATCAGAAGTTTCACAGAATGTCTGTCTGTCTGTCTGCCTGTCTGTCTGTCTGTCTGTCTGCCTGTCTTTCTGCCTGTCTGTCTGTCTGTCTGTCTGTCTGTCTGTCTGCCTGTCTGTCTGTCTGTCTGTCTGTCCCTATATCCCTGTCTTTGTCTTCGTATCTCTGTATGTCGCTCTCTGCATCAGGCGTTTCTATTTTTAAATATTTTTACCTCGCTATCTATTAAGATTGAGGACTGACACTGTCATATTTAATAGGCCTACCGTCGTTTTGTCTGTCAATATAGGACCGAAACACCAATAACGTGTTGTTTTGATTTGATTTGTTTCATTTCAACCTCAATATATATCCAAATTAAGGACTAACATTATCATGAAACGACACCTAGACCATAATAATAGTTTGTTACACCCTTTTGTCTGTTGAAAACATTTCGTCATGTTCAGGTATGTCGTGTCTCTTTTCATGTCTCTTTGCCCGCTACTTTTAGAAACCTCGAAGTAAATACAAATGTTCGGTGGCGTCGTCTGGTGTTTTAGAAAGGCTCAGGCGATTTTAGAGAGATTTTTCTTTAAGACGTTGTAAACAATGCAAAAAAAGCATTCACCAGTTTTCTACAGATTGTCCGTTTTGTTACTACCAAAATATTGGATTTATATTTCGATCCCAGGCTCTTTTCCTTTCTATTTCTCTCTTTCTCTTTGTCTGTTTATCTAATAAATATATAAATGCATGTCTGTCTGTTTATCTGCCTCTTTGCCTTTCTCTCCTTTTCTCTTGGTCTCTTTCTGTCTCTCTTCCTCTCTCTTTTGCCCCTCCCTCCCTCTCTTTTCTTTCTCGCTCTCTCACTCTAATGTCACCCTCTCTCTCACTCTCTCTCTTTAAAATCATGACTATGGCGCATGCTGGTTTGCATGTTTGATGCTTGCTTGTGTCCCGTTAGGCTGGGAAATTAATTTTGTTTCATAGTTGTGGGAGGAGGATTTGTGATTGTAAAACATTTCCTGAATGCTTGACTGTCGATGTTGATGTTTTCTGGATTTAATGTCTGTAGCGTATCGACCTTTTCGATGACCCATGCATTCCAGGGCTAAATTTGGGAAATTTAAGATATGCTAACGACTTTGCTCTCTACATCAACCTGGGGGCCTGGTATGTTTGTCTAAACAGTTTAAGAACACAATGAAAAAAGCAGCGAAAGGGTAATAGAAAGATAGAGAGAAAGAGGAAGAGAGGTAAAAAGATAACAAAAAAATAACGATAAACCATGAGCAGTGCAGGTGGGTCCTCCATGGTCAATGGACATGAGCATAATAATTTTTATTTAGAACGAGTCAATAAAAGGGTTATGTCCTTCGATGTTCAAAGGGAAATAACTCCGTATAAAGGAAGATAATCCAAAAAACAAGCAGGGGGTGCAACTGCTCTGATCCTCGCCATTTATATATGTGGACATATAGGCACTCTCAGGATAGCGGACCCATTGACGAGGTATCTAACTCCTGTACCTCTGAGGACTTTGTGCTTATCACACACCTTCCGACAAAGCTTCCCTGCCAGCTTCCATCACCAATGTGAGCCGGTGTAGCACGCCACACGGACTCATCGACTAACGATACTCAGAGTCCACCTGGCGGCCGCCAGACAGACTCAGAGAGTATCTGTGGCGGCCGCCAGAAACACTCTATCTACGCGAAAAAGACTCTAATTTTTCTGTAGATCTAGCGGGGGCGTGGCGCAGGGTTGCCAGTTTGGCTCTTTCGAGGCCAAATTCCCAAAAATTGGCTCTTGGCTCCAAAAAATATATTTGGGGGATTGGGGATTTTTTGGGGATTTCTTGCTCTTAGCAATTTAAGATCTAGTTTTGTTGGATCAAGACAAAAAAGCAATCTAAAACTCAACAAAATGTTCGTTTCTTTTCTTTTTAAGGGAATCACAGCCTTGGCCTACTAGGCATACTAGCTCAATGCCTAGGATAACCTGCAGGCCTAGCTTAGTAAAAGACTAGGTCTGACTTCTTGGGCAAGTGGTTCCAGTTTTTAATGTTTATTTTCCCAAACCCATGTAAGCTTTACTGACGTTGAAGCCACGCGCCATTCTTTGCTTTGTGTTTCAAAAAGATGTGACTGTGTTGTTTAGTTTACTAGATCTATATGTAGTTTACTGGGCTATACAGTGTGGACTGCTATATATTTTTCATCTGTTCGGCTTTTTGCATTAACATTTTTAAATCTATCTGGATCTAGATCTTGTGTCAATATTGAGCGTTGTGGTCTAACTCTAATCTAGATCTATTTTTCGTCTTTTTCTTCCGTGTGGACTGGTGTTCTCATTGTTGAGTATTTCACTAATGCGCATTTTAAAAATCGATCCAGCCAGTGTCCCAGGGAATTGAAAATGTATGATACCCGGTACAACAAAAAGGGGGGATCTCTCTTTTCTGTCTTTTTGTCTTCTTGTTTTTTATTTTTTTATTATCTCTCAATATAATCCAGTCTCTATCTATTTCTTTTTAGATATTCACCACCGCCTCTCTCTCTCTCTCTCTCTCTCTCTCTCTCTCTCTCTCTCTCTCTCTCTCTCTCTCTCTCTCTCTCTCTCTCTCTCTCTCTCCCTCTTCTGTCTTCTGTCTGTCTGTCTCCCTCTCTTCTCTCTCTCTCTCTCTCTCTCTCTCTCTCTCTCTCTCTCTCTCTCTCTCTCTCTCTCTCTCTCTCTCTCTCTCTCTCTCTCTCTCTCTCTCTCTCTCTCTCTCTCTGTTTATTTCTAGTTCATGCGTTCAATCTATATGCCGAAAAATGTTTAACTCTATAATCTATGACCTCTTCGCTTTTTAATGAACGGTTTAGCTTCATCTCCTCCCCAGCACTCCCTCTCTCTATCTCTTTCTGGTCATCTATCTATCTATAGATCTATCTTTCGCTCCCCTTGCGCCTCTATATCCCTCTCTGTCATTCTCTCTCTCTCTCTCTCTCTCTCTCTCTCTCTCTCTCTCTCTCTCTCTCTCTTTTCTCTCTATCTTAGAGTTGGACAAAGTTGGGCTATAAGAAAGTCGGGAAGTCGACTCGACGTTTTCGTCAAACTCTGAAAGTCAACTGTAACTGTGGCCTTTAACATCCGGCTTCGGGTAACAAACGTTCGGTTTTAGAACTAGGCTTGGTATCTTAGAACTGAGAGTTGGCAGTCACCAACGATTGGCAAATGAGAGTCACAGAGTCGACCTTTGGCTGGAGGTCAACTAGTCATTTTTTTTAATCATTTCGGTGACTTGGCCTGCTCTTATGGAGGTTTCGGCTCTGTTTCGTTAACAACCGAACAACCAAAGCTCCCTCGCCCCTCCCTCGTCCACAAAACATGTAATGTATAGCCTAAATAGTGCTGACGTTGGACGCTAAGCATCAAACAAACAAACAAGCAAGCAAAGAAATCAGAAGTTTCACAGAGTCTTGCACCAGTGATTAATTACTGCTATTACTCAGTGTCGGGTTTAAGACGTGGCCCACAAGAACCAACACATCCAAAATCATCAAAACCACACCACAACCACTACAACCACAACCATTTCCATGATCACCCCCATTATCTAAAAGCCAACAAGCTTCCCAGGATCGCACGCGCCTCGACCATTATCGGAATTTGCGAGGTCTGCTACAGTTGAGTTGGTTTTAACGTCCAACATCAGCACTATATAGGCTATATAGTAGACGGGCCCCAAGACTAACGTCTGACAATTTTAAGTGCTGCCACACACGAAACAGGGCGGGGATGCCATGACTCCTGTCTCAGCCGAGGTCTGCTACAGCCTGCATCACTGGACTCCTGGAATCACAGAACCACCTGCGGTGTATCTCTATCTCTGTTCTCACTCAATAATACAAACATGATGCAATTATAATTGAGTATGTTTTAGTACTAATTTCGGTAAATATAAGAAGGAAGTGCTAGGCTTCAAAATAACATTGGAGCATGAATGATTTGTTGTTTGTTTGTTTTTTCGTGTTTTTTTTTTGTTTGTTTGTTGTTTTTGTTTTTGGTACTGGTTTTTTTGTTGTTGTTGTTTTCTTTTTGTTTGTTTTTGGGGGTTTTTGTTTTTTGTTTGTGGGGGGGGGGGGTGTTTTGTTTTTTTTTTAAATCCAAACAGAGTATATATACCGGCAAAAATAAATTATTGGATTTATCAAGATCAGCGTAACCAACATATGGCTCGGGTGTAAGATATGATTGGTTGGGGTTTTTTTGTCGGTGTTTTTGTTTGTTTTCTTTTCTTGTTTTGTTTTGATTTTTTTCTGCTATTAGTCCATGATTTTCCAACTAGGTTGAATTATTACAGTTCAAGTTGTAACACATAACATAATTACATAAGCCACAAATTTTCCAGACTGCAAAAGGCAATATTTATTTTCATTTTATTTTACAAGACGAATCAGATATAATTTTATTTCATTTCATATATCAAAAAAATATTGGAATACAAATAATGTGATTGACACGAGTTTACATACACTACAGGAAATATAACAAAAATCCCTACAATAAAACATGTACCTGTATTGCAGATAAAGAGGAACTTTCTAAAAAAAAAAACAATAGTCTGCAAACTATAAGTGGCAATTTCATGAAATGAAAAAAAACAACATAAAAACACAAAACATTGTATACAAGAATTTAAAAAAAAATTATGACTGAAAAAAAAATCATACAAATATGCCATGCAAATTGAGAGGCCATGTGCATTAATAAATTCTGAGCAAAGAAATACTGAAATACACACAACATAATTATTTCTTAATGTTCATCTAATTCTTTTTTCACCAGTAAAATCAACTGTAACTAAATAAGTCTACACAAAAGAGTAGAAAGAAATTTGGTAAACATGGCATGTATTCATCACAATCAGTTTTCACATCCTCATCCATTCCAGAAGACATGTATAAAAAAAAATGCTTAACTACTAGAACATGTGACCCTAACATTAGCACACTCCTGATAATATTAGAAGATTTAGTAATGTTGTTTCTATCCTCGCGTGTTAAGGCCTTTGAATTATCAAAACAATTATAATTATATGATTACAAACTATAAAAAAAATGTGCATATCATATCATTATATCCAAAACAAGTAATAATTAACGATAGTCATATACATGTATAAATACATTTTCGAAAATGCCTACAAATTAAATTTTAGCAGACTACTGGACATAAAAAAGACAAATATAATATAAAGTGCTAGTGAGATAAATCAGCCACTTTCAAAGTAATAACCTAAATCACTAACAACAGAACACGAGAACCTCATGCAATCCCACTTAGCCTGCACTGCTGCTGGTCCATATTTACATATTAGAGAAGGCAGAAAAGTTAAAGCTGTAACATTATGCAACAGGTCTCTCAGGCTTTCAAAACTAGTCGGATAGAATCTTGTTCATGCTATCAACAACACACAAAAAAAAGAAGTAATTTTGTATTACTCTTGGAGGATTAGAACCTCTAAACAATATTGCCATCATTTCATGCTGTCCTACCATATAAATGTAAAAATAAGAATTGTTATGATGTATACAAAGAGATAACTCTACAATACCAGCCTCGTTACAAATATATTTTGGTCAAATAATTATGTTGATAACATTTATTCCATGTTCCCAATTTGCTATGACAAATAACAACTTAGTGCAGCATTCACAAAATATAAAAATAGTACACTGACTGTTTTCTCCTTAGATAAAAAAAAAAAGACAAACGTATCAGCAATATCATTTCATCTTTCTAACAGCGTTGTTCTAATGCTCTTTTTAATTTGTAACCAAAATATTTAAATAGTGTAGAAACAATTTAATTATTTTCAACCCTAACATCTGTTTATGTCCTATTTAAAATGCGATAATTATCAGTGACATTTAAACAACCTATTTTTTTTTTTTGCAGTATTAAAGAATGATCAAGACTGATAACTATCAGTTTGGTAGATTATCAATTTTAAAAATAATGCACACAAAAAAAGAAGAAATAAACCTTTAAGCCTGTCAAATTAAAATGCATTTCGTGGTCCCGGCAAAACCAATAAATAGTGGAATAAAAAACACTAAGTGACCAACCTTTTTCATAGAGCAAACATTGGCTCTGATCACAGGTCTGTTATAAAACATTAAGGACTTTGATTATTTGATGAAACATTTTAACAGGGGCCCTGTATTACTGTATGTAGCAATTGCCATCACCCGATAAAACTTTGAGAGAGACTTAGGAGTATAATTTAGCACTACACGTAATAGCATTTACATTAATCACGTCACTTACTAACAAGCAGATTGAAAATACTGATTGCATTCACATACTGAACAGTAAATATTAAATAGATCAGAAAAGAAAAAAAACAACAGATGCATGCCAATTTGCACAAAGTTTCTTAAATCATCTGGAAAAGCATCCTTGACACACACAAAATTGAGATGTTTGTATTCATAGCATTTTTTAAGTGAAGATTAGACGCACACGGTGACTGCCTGACACATTACTTTTCTCATTGATGTTTTCAATTTTTCAAACATCGGTCAAGAAAACATTGCATTAAATTGTTTACAGAAGAACATAAGTCATTTGCGTGTCAGGTGATTAAAACTAGAATCAAGCTCGAAGTTC
Source organism: Elysia chlorotica (assembly GCA_003991915.1). Taxonomy (NCBI): domain Eukaryota; kingdom Metazoa; phylum Mollusca; class Gastropoda; family Plakobranchidae; genus Elysia; species Elysia chlorotica. Next base: position 721,689 of record RQTK01000076.1, read on the forward strand.
ATGCTCTCTCTCTCTCTAGTTTTCTGTCTTACTAAAACATCTTTAATATTCAGATTGTGGTTTGTGTTAGAAGGAGATGTACATTTTTAACAATTAAACCTTTTCCTTCGCCCACTTTTATGACCATAAATTGCAATTTTGACTCCCACAAGTTAACACTAGTGATGACTTTACTTTATTAGTAAAGAAAAGGCGTATTCCCTTACAACTTCATACTCTTCAAGAGAATTCATACAAAAAGACATCAAATCTTCCAGGCACAGCCTTTGCATTCTTTATGTAGCAAACCTGCAGCTATCATATCACTTTCTATGTACAAAGACACAACGAGCCATAACTTAGAATGGTAAGTAGGTAGAAAATTTTGTTTGACAAAGTAAAAACAAATATATATCCTGTTCGTATTACATGTATTGTGTGGCCTTTGAATACAAAAAAACGTCTATGTTGGCACACAATTTACAAAACTCAATACAGACGTCATTTTTTTTCCATTTCTTCCAAGTCAGCAAAACTGTTGAAAACACTGCAAAATTAAAAATGTGGGCTAAACCAGGGTCTACATGAATTTCAGAATCATTTTCATCCACAAAAAGACAATACTGTGACTTATTCAAAGAGGTTTGGACCCAAAGCAATTTTTGTAGATTTAATTTTTAAAAAAGACATTTCTTGTGAATATAGGCCCCTACATTGTATATATCCAACATACCCCCATCCTGTTGCTTGAACATGCTGAATGATTTTTAGGTGCTGCACTTCCTCAAGAATTCAATCAGTTAGCTCAATATTCATCCTAGCATTTGTGCTGAGTATATATAAGCAACATAACTGTGATAGTGACTATTGACAATACTGCTTAAGGAAAAGAAGAAGACAGTCACATTGAGACTTAAAAGGCTTGGTATGCATAAAGTGTCATGTAAAATGCCATTTATATCAATCCTAATAAGTTAGTATTTTCTACAGTATAATTTAAGTACAGGAGGTCAAAGTATATCTTTGAGCAAACTGTATACCAATATAATTTTAAATATTGATCTGCATGGAAGCAACTAAAATTAGTACAGATACTATCTATTGAGAAAAATTATTTCCAATGAACATAGGCATCTCTATTAAACTTTGTAAAAGGTAAAAAATAAAATAAATAGAAAGGTGCTTAGCCTTAAAGTATCTAGGTGTCACTCTAACAACTAAGGGAGACCGGCTCAGGTGAGGTGCTGTAATAATGAATTGTTTCATTAAATAGTCAGAATTATCATATTATGCACCTTCAAAAAAGCACATTTTGGTGAGGTATTTTACACCAACTTCAAGAATCAAAGTTGATAGCAAGATCTCATGAAGGTAAAAAATAAATCTTGAACAAGGTGGATCAATGTTCAATTAAGATATTATTAGTTAAATGTATTTAGTAAAAAAAATTCTTTATTTTTTTAATAAATAATATAGGCAGCTTGAGGTAAAATGTAATTATTGGACGACCAATTTATCTTATAAAAACCAACGAGTCAGTTTATACCATTACTCTATAATAAGCGCATACAATGTGAAGGTACAAGAATGCACCAATATCCACTCTCTCAAAACCATACATAACTATTGCATTTTATAGTAAAGCCATGTCAGTACTTTATTAGTGTTCTCTCATGAGGTTATAGGAAGAAGTCTTGGCATGTTACACAAGTGACAACAGTTACTTTGTAGACCATTTAAGTGTTTCCAAGAAGGGCTGATGTGATTTTTAAAAAATTAGTTTATTATTCATATGGTAGATATCAGTGAATAAATATTATAAATATGCTGCTTTTATTGGCAGGAATGCAGACTTAGTCCAGACTAAAAAGTAAGAAAACTTGATTTGGTAGAATGATGATGGAGATGTAAAAAAATTGCAATACTGTTATAATATTCTGAATCTTATCACTTGTTTGTGCGGTATTATGTTAAAAGTTAGAATACATCTTTGTTCTCCTCAAAATCTTGCCATTTGTAGCATGATATGCAAATAAAGAGATGACTATAAGAGTGACTATTGCAAGTCAGTCTTTATTTTTAAAAATTACAGGCACTAATTCCATTTAAGACAGTATAAAGATGAAAAGGCGTTATTGGTCAAAGCAAAGATCTTTTTTCTTGAATTCATTCTGAGATGAGTATCAATGAATTTGAATGGATGCTCATGCTTTGGAACCATTAGATAATCCACTGCTCCGAACATGTCGCATTTTTGAGCAAAGTCAAATAAATGCAAATCAATAAAGCATTTATCTTCATTGTAATAGGTGAAGACTGAAATGTATAGAAGGTGACATTGAAAATTCTACAAGATGCCTTGTTAGAATCAGAATAGAGTCAATGTGAATGCCTTAATCAGATGAGCAGCTTTTGGAATGGCTTTGGGAGCAAAGCATATTCCTGACTATCTCAAAATCTTTGTAAATCTAATAATACATTCGTAATAACGTTTCAATGATATGATATGAAGAAAAAAACAAACAACAATATGGACAAAGAAAACAAAAATAGGAATGAAGTTTAACATTTCATTCTTGATGTTCAATTGGTCCTTATAAACTCAAAAAAGTCATTGTACTAACTAACAAAATAAATTTAAATGAGTTCCTAATAATAATCAGCTTCTTTACAAATGAATATGACTATAGAAATTTTTTTAAAGAAATCCTGTGTAAATTAGGTTATCCTTTTGTGTAAAGTATAAGATGAAAATTTCACTCCTAAAATATTTAGCAGTATTCAATAGTGAAACACTGAACTTTTCATTATTGTTTATTCTGAATTAATATTTAAATCTTTCTTTGTGGGGGTGGACCTGTGACTATATAATTTCCACAAGCATAGGGACACATTTTGTGACTGTCTTCACTTCCGCTTGTGCTTGCGAAACCTGTGCCTTCTGTACAGGCTTGCGTGGAGATTGCTAACCGTTTCTGCTGGCAGTCTGTACAAAGGGAACGACTCAGGACAGCACCATCCCTCATCAGAGCTGGCTTTCGCACTGGCCTTGCGCTTCTTCTTCGAAGTGTTTTCCCCACTGTCTTCCTGCTGGCTGGTCTGTAACAGTTCACTGGATATCCATGTGTCCTCCAAACTGATGGTATAAGGGACAAACAGAAGTTCAGAGAACGGTAGTCATTGACTAAAGATGTATGTATTCAACCGAATAACATAATATAGAATTTTTTTTCTATTAAATTTCATGTTACTGGTTAATCTGGTCAAATATTTAAATACTAATGAATGGAATTAATCCATAACAAGATCAACCTGAGGCCAAATCAGAGCACAAAAACATTGTACAGACTAACGCATCATTCTTTAAATCCAATCAAGTGAACCAAACATTATATCAAAAAAGGCAATTTTTTTTTATTTATTGAATTTAAGGAGACAATGTTTCTAAAAATACAGTAAAATCAAAACTATACTAAAAAAAAACAAAAAAACCCAGACATATCTGGGCAGATATGTTGACAATAAATTAATTTGACTAAACTAAATTCCTGAAATCAATTCAACACGAGATTTTAAATAAATGTCCTCTGACACTGATAGATACCATCCACCCATGTTGAGACCTGGAAGGTGAACAAACTAATATATTAAATTGAATATATGGGAAGTGTATCTCCATACTCACATATTTGACGGAGTGTGCTCAACCAACATTTGCTGGGCCCCTGATTGGGAAGTCCTACGACCAACCACCTGAATATAAAAGAAAATTTTGTTATAGATTTATATAAAAAAGGGCATACAACATAATATACTATATAAAGTGTAACAATACAAGAATTAACCCCCCTTCTAGATTATGTGAATCTTCCATAGAAAACCATACAAAAGAGCAGAAGAAATTAAAAGTGTCAATCATGAATTCCTTGTTTCTATCTCTCAATTAATGTCATTTGTAACACAGAGACTCAACAATATAGATTTATAAACATAAATTATACAAAGTTAATTATGCAATGGGACATCGAGAAAAATCAACAGGAACCTTAAAACGTTTATAATTTAAATGATAATAAAACCGAATGCAATGATGAGTCCAGAAAATGTATGAGGCATTACATAAAAAAATTGTAATATTAACCCCATCACATGGGCTTCATGCGTAATTAGGAATGGACACAATATATTCTCTGAGAGACATCTGAGAAATACAGACTTTTGCAAATAAATTTTCACAACCTTTACATACCTGGGATAGGCGTGTCATTTTTTTTTTAAACAACTTGAAAATTAACATGCAGAAATATCCATTTGCTATTAACTTCACTGAAACTCATTGTCACATCAACGATCTACAACAGATGTACCAATGGCAAGGGAAAAAATTTCCTGAATTTTTCTAAAATCCTCACCAAAATGAATCATGTTGCACATGAGGTCTATATAGATGCAAAACGCAACCATTCTCATAAAAAATATTTATCAATGTAATTTAAACGAAGTTCTCGTTACCAATAAGGAATTATTTGCTATGTAGTTAATCCTCAAAATCATGGTTTCCCAGATTGATTCTGTTGTTTTTTTGTTGCTTCCAGTGTTTCCAGTGTCAGTATTAAAAAGGATATTGTGGATAGGTCTCAAGACTAATGACTGACAATTTTACATTCTACCACACACACATACTGTGCAGAGATATCATGACTCTTGTCTCGGTCGGCCTAGTTATATAATACTGAAACTTACACAACCAGTTGAGGACAGAATCAAACTGTTTGATCAATTGTGGGCTTCTAACCAGGGATCTCCAATCTGATCGATCCTATAATTTAGCATCTCTGGGTATATCAGTATATGTATCGATTATGTCACAATAAAACAAATGCTCTGTTCACCTGTCTGGCAAACGCTACATCCAGTGGTCGGGCCCCAGGGATCACATCCAGACCAGAACGCTTGGTCAATGCCTGCAGGTCCTGACGTAGAACTGCCATAGACTGCTCATCAAAGAAGTCATGCCTCCGAACTGGACAGGAGTATGGCAAGAGATAAAACAACATTAAATAATGATAATGATAATAATAATAATAATTATAATAACAATAATAATAAGAAGAAGAAGAAGAAGAAGAAGAAGAAGAAGAAGAAAATAATAATAATAATAATCATAAGCTTATTTATTATAAACGCTTTCCCTAAAAAAGCCTTTGGCGCTTTACAAAAGAAAAATACATAGCTAAACAATTTTAGCACACCAAACTATACAACAATTTTCATATTCACATTGCTAAGCACAGTCAATATGTGGGAAAATAAATGTTTTTGACTAGAATCTTAAAAGCAAAACTAAACATGATACACTGTAATATAATTTTTGAATTAGAGTCTTAAGCATCAATGACGGGTTTCTATAAATCCGAAATTCACGGCTGAAATGTCAGTTTTAAAATTCTGACACCAGTTAAAAAGTCAGTACGTTGATGTGTGTATAAGAGCAAAATAATTACTGTAGCGTTACCCAGGGAGAGGGGGGGGGGTGAAACATTTTTATCCTATTTAATATTTTTCATGCAGTCCATTTTTTAAGAGGAGAGAAAGTAAAGCTTAAAGGAATCTCAATTTTATTAAACAATAATATTTATAATTTTGGTTATTTTGTTTCTGTAAACAGTCTGCATGTCCCCTACCATCAACAATCGGTGCAACCCATTCTGGAGAGAAAGATAAAAGGAGAGAGAAAGAGAAAGAGAGAGAGAGAGAGAGAGATAGAGAGAGAGAGAGAGAGAGAGAGAAAGAGAGAGATCATATACAAATGGAAATTATAGAAATACAACATCCATGATCCTGAATGGTTCGCGAATGAATGCATTCGAATTTTTTTGTTTTCTGGTGATACGATTTCATCAACCAACAGGTACATGTCTATCAAACATCCTAAGGACTATCGCGCATGGGGCAATGAAGGACTAATCTACTTCAGCTAGTCTAAGCCACGAGCGCTTAGGTCATTCCAAGTGCATTAAAAAATAAAGCAATATTCACAACATGCACCGTTTTGTCTGAACTCAAATGAAAAAAATTTTTTTTTTTAAACGGGTACGCAGACTTGCTTTATCACATCAATAAACTTCTTGTTAGTTATCTTTTTTCTCATTACTTTTATTTTGTTCCTTCTTTGCTGCTGTTGTTGTTGTTCGGTTGTTGTTACTTGCTTGTTTGTTTTGTTGTTCAGTTTTGTTTGTGATATTTCCGCTTCATTGTTTTGCTTTTGTTTCACATGTTGCTGCTTCGTTGTTGCTTTTTCGTTCAGACGTATATATATTTCTAATACACATGCACTATTGTCGTTTGAAGATGGTAACAGTTTTTTGTTTTCCCTTTGTCTACAAAGGAGCCCGCCTGCAAAACGCGCGCGAAATTAAAACATGATGACTGTAGCGCATAATGACAAAATTAGTATACAAATTTAATGTACGGTATGCAGTGTTAAAAAAAGTTGACGACACGCGATCGACTCTGCTGAATTATTCCTCTAACATTACAAGTACACAGCCATGTAACAGCGCGAGACCCAAGTAGGTTAGTGGGTCAGTGCGTTCTGCTTCTGGTCACGTACACCGCAAACTGGGTCAATGTTGAAGTATGGATTCCCAATGGGGTTTTGTTGTGTTTTTTTTTTCTTTAAATTTCATATATGCTTTTCGCCACTTTTTAATCAGGTTCTCTGATGAAGAAAAGGCGGCCTGTAATTGGCTCTTTTAAATTATTTGTAAACCCAATCCTTCGATACGTCTAACCATAAATTATTTTAAATGTCTCCTAGATTAATCTGTATTAATTATGAGCTAATATAATATAATTATTTTGTCCGTAAAAGTGTAATACTTATAAATAATCCTGGTTACTTGTTTCAAAATGCAGGCATAGTTTCGTTGAGAATGGCGATATGATTGTATAAATTAAATTTGATTGGCAACCTGTTTGTTTCCAGATCATTCCAAACAATAATAATAATAATAATAATAATAATAATAATAATAATAATAATAATAATAATAATAATAATAATAAAGAAGAAGAAGAAGAAGAAGAAGAAGAAGAAGAAGAAGAAGAAGAAGAAGAAGAAGAAGAAGAAGAAGAAGAAGAAGAACTTAACAACAACAACAACAACAACAACAACAACAACAACAACAACAACAAAGACAGTAGAACAAAATAAAAACTGTTCCGACGGTATTCAATCATTTTAAAAACGAACAGACCCACACAACTGCTAATGCAGTAAGAAGAAGAAGGAAAAGTCTTACGGCTCTTGTTTTCCCAAAGAGGATTTTACACGGCGACGTGTTCCAAGATTAACGTCTGACAGGTTACGTGCTGCCACACACGATACAGACAGTGCGACATGACCGGTACTATGACTCCTGTCTCACCGACCTTTCCGTTTGACCATAGAGAAGATTTAACGTTTCTTAGTTTCCCATTAGGAATACTATACGGTGACAGGCAGTATTGTCAGAAGACAAAAAGACAAGGCGTAACAAGACATGACAAAGCCTACCCTGTCCATTGGCTCCATTATACTGCCATTAGGCTAAATCACTTATGCACGGCAAAGAAAGGAATAGAGAGAGAGAGAAAGAGAGAGAGAGAGAGAGAGAGAGAGAGAGAGAGAGATACAGATAGACAGACAGACAGACAGAACAAACAGATGGCCTTGACATTTCACACATGACAAAAACAGGATGCAGGCACACAAACGTGATTGCTTTGTGGACATTGGTGGTTACTGGTTAGATCATAAATTATCGGGTAGTAATTTGGTTGAAAACACCTAACATGAAGCGATTGTGAGATTTTACACTAATTTTTTTTTCAAGTGAAAACTTCAAGCGAAATTCTCCCCTAAGCCTAAATCTTGGGGGATGAAAATGTATCGAACCCCTACTAATAGTACTAAACTAGGTCACACAGCGTGTTGAGTTGATACTCCGGATTGTGTGTACTACTGTGTAGTCGTCTAGTCACTGACAAGAGACTAAAAGACAAAGACTCGGACCAGTAGGACCACGGGGGGGGGTTGTACACATCACTGGTTGACATCGTGCGTGTGTGTTTGTGCGTCTTGGTTCGACTGGAGACGGTGGACACTGGACAATAACATAATTATCGCCTTACATGTTTTGCCTGAAGGCTACTGATGCGGCCAAAGGCCACTACACGCATTTGAATTTAAGTCGGGCAGTTCTAGGTGGACTAAGATGTTTCAAATAATCTTCATGGGATCGTGATACAAAGCAGGCAGCGCGTGACGCATCGAAGCGTCTTTTTCAATTGAATGGTTTCAGAGCATCGTGATACAAAGTAGGCAGCGCGTGACGCATCGAAGCGTCTTTTTCAATTGAATGGTTTCAGAGCATCCATCTTCATGCTGGTATTTCCCCCACAGGGTAGGCCTACACAATTGCGTACGGGCAGCAAAGAAAATCCGCTTTGGCACCTTCAAGTATCCCCCCCTCCCTCACACATTTGGTTCCAACCAAGGGCTGGGGTTGGGTTGGTTTAACGTGCAGCACTATATAGGATATATTGTGGACGGGCCCCAAGACGGACGTCTGACAGGGCGGGGATGGTTCCACCCAAGAACCTAAGACTTTTAACAAAGAGATATGATATCTACCTTTGCTCACTTCACAGACAACTCTGGGTGGGATTTTTTTGTTCGATTGTGGAGGGAGAAGGAGCAGTAGCGTGGTCAGTTATAGATATATATGGGAGCATCCCGGATAAGAGCTGGGTGTCCTTAGTTTCGAATCTTAGCTGGTGCGTCCGTCTCGTTTGTAATTCTTTTCGAAATCCAGCTGACGTAAAACTATTGAAATAATGGGCGAACAGCCGTCTATTACAGTATTTATAATCAGACAGGGTGAAATCTATAAAAGTACCTTATACAACTGTAGGTAGATTGCAGGAAAAAAACTCTGATAGTGATCTAGATGGAGCATACATTTAACTTTTTTTTTAATCCACTGCTGAGTTTTTCAAGTTCGAAATTAATTGCCGTTGTCTAGAATCGCTTCTTCATGTTAAATAGCGATAAAAACAAACGCCCATATTTGGACAAACTGCCAGATTGCACATCTAGATTAAATTTAATGTAGTACTAAACAATAAATTGTATGAATTGTTCCTTGCTTTACAAGCATTCTATATGATATTTAACCAGTAACGGTTTTAAATGAAATTGTTGCTTCAGAGAACTTCTAAATAAAATGTCTCCGCTAGTGTTTCATTTTTGCTCAGGAGATTTATTGGTGTGGAAACTAAACCAACAACGACACGTGTGACTTAAGCGTATCTTTTTACCGCCCATCACTACTGGTCTAACATCTACTTACTCAAAAATATACATTATATATATAGTGCCCATTACCAAAGTCAAGCCAACCTGCTTGAATCTGACAATGGCTATTTAACTGTTGCACATTTTTAAGACCAGTCGAAAAAAAAAAACGAGTCTACTAACAGTCATGATTGAATGTGTTCTTACTTCATACTTTTTCATTTGTCTAGACATATGGAAACTGAATCCATTATTTTTTTTTACTGAACTTAATACATCATATTGAATCACATGACACAGCTCCTTCACATACATACATGTACTTTTACTCTGACCTGCCAACTTAATTTTAGATTGAAGAGGCGCAACTTATGCAAAATAAGCATCACTGAAACAAAATTTAAGAAGGTATGTGTGTATACATGTATATATACATATATATATAAGTGCGAGTTACCTGTCTGCATACACCGCCGCTTCAGCTGTCTCTTCCTTTTCAGTGTCATCCTATGGTGACTCATCTCCTCCCTGCTTCGGCCTCCCACCCGGCCGCCATTGCTGCCGCCAGGTCCTCCTCCGTTGCCCATCCCACTAGCTCCTCCCCCGGCATGGCCACTCCCACTCCCGCCGTTGGCGCCGAAGTGGCTGTTGACGTGCCGCTCGAGGGCGGCCTGCGAGTGGAAGCGCTGCCCGCAGTTGTCCAGGATGCACTTGAAGGGCCGGTGGCCCGAGTGGGACACGATGTGGCGCTCCAGCCACGAGCCTGACCACGAAGGCTTGTTGTAGACCTTGCAGTCCGCCCAGAGGCAGGCGTAGGCCTTGTTGGCAATCTGCTCCTCGGCGTGCTGCCGGATGTGCTCCAAGAGATCGCTTGGGTCAAGGTCGTTTGGTGCCTTGCAGCCCCGCCACTTGCACTCCACAGTGGCTGGGGCGGGCGGGGTGGCGGGGGATGACGGGGCCGGCGAATGGGAGGGCGAGGCCTGTGGGAATAGTACAGGTAGAGAGGATGAGGCGGTCATGCCGAGCCTGGGATTGCGATGAAGATGATTTCGCTCCGATTGAGATGAGCATGATGAAGATGATGATTGGCTTTGAGATAATGGGGACGGTGGTAAGGAAAATGCTGCTGACTTTGAGGCAGAGAAAGTGTTGTAGTCCAACGCGTACGGCTTGATCTGGCGATCGCTGGAAACTGAACCTACTCCGGCACAACCTTCTGTGGATGAAGAGCGCAAAAAAGAGGGTCTAGATGCGTCTTTTGTTACACGCCTCTTAACTTTATCAGCACTGAAGTCCTGAGCGTCTTCATTTTGTGCCGCCACTGATAATTTATGTGCGGTTGAAAACGGCGTGGATGGAACAGACTGAGACATGTTTTTGCTGGACGGTTGAAGGTCATTGGTATGTGTACATACGTCACTATTGCCGCTAGGGCAGTGACTGAGAGAGGAGTTCTTGCTGCCTGTAATAGTAGATATGTTTTCCTGAGTTAAACTGTGCTGCCTGTGGTCCGTTGATGGCAGTGACGATGATGCAGTCAAGGGAGATGGCGGCTGAGAAATGTGCCTGGCTACAGATGTGGGGAATGTATGACTCGCACTGATGCAACGAACTTGATTGCCAGGCGCATCTTCAGCCGCTGTGTTGTCGATGAAATCTCCTGGACGGTTAGAACTGATGAGCGCCCCCGTTTGCGCAGCCAGCAAAGATTCTGACTGCCATGGTAAACTCTGTGCTTGTGCGTGGGAGCGATGAGATGATGATTGTGATGATAGTGATGACGAGGATAGTGCACAGTTTTGCGCATTCTGTGATAAAGTCGGTGATGAGGCATCGGGATAATTCGGAGTAGTTATATTTTGATTTTGGCAATGATTACGGAGGTTATGCAATTCGCACTGACAACATTCATTTCGCACAGCTTTGTTGTCGAGACAGCACGGGGGTAGATTTGAATGAGGTAAAACAGATGTGGGACCTTGAGCATCTTCGCCGTTTTGCTTGACCTGGGAGACATTGTGCCCATAACAATTTCCACCAGGGCAACCAAAGTCATTGAGGCGATCGCGGCAATATGCACAATCTTTGCAGGAAAATTCCTTGAGGTGCTGAAACTGCGCAAGGCCGCTCGAAGAGCCACGAACGCCACTAAATACTGTTACAGTCACAGAGGGGTGGATCATAAAGCCGTCATTCTCCTCTGGCGAAAGTGCGAGGGTGAGGAAACAATCCTTGTTCGTCTCCTGACAAACGCCACCATCATTTTTATCTTGATCCATGACGAGACCGCCATCTTTGGATGGATCATCGCACGGCGATAGGTTCTGTGTACGCATACGGCGGGAGGGCATATGTTCCTGCTCTTTGGTCGCTTCTGGAAAAGCTGTGCTGAGAGATCGCTTCCGACTGCTCGGTGCATGCTGGTGCTGTCTGTTACCGATCCTGGAGTCTTTGGTTGCAAAAGACAGAGACGTGGTGGCATCGGGAGATGTTTCCTCGACACTAGAGCTCTCCGGCGATGGAGGTAAAGAGGGCAGGCTGGCGGGACGGGGAGATGCCACCGTGACGCCATTGCACTTTTCTCCAATCTTGGCGGGATGTTTCTCCGTGCACAGAACGCCCATGACGCGCCGCGATCGGGAAACTCCGTTTGCCCTGTTGACACACTCGGGACTCTTTGGCGAATTTCTGCAGATGGGAGAGACAGAGTCACCTATGGCAAGTATGTGGTTTTTGCTGCCGCTGTTGGTATGAGAGCTGCTTTTGCCTGGGGTGCTGTTGATGACGATGACTACGTTGTTAGCGATGCTCTTGCTGCCCAAATTGGAATGATGAATGCTGCTCGGTGGGGTGCTTTTGTCGATGAAGCCGCTTTGAATGCAAGACACTGGTGATGAATGTTCGTTCCTGAAATCTCGGATTCTGGAATCGCCCCGAGTTCTGACGCTAAAGCAGTTTTCGGTGTCCGCTCTGAAAAGCAAAGAAAACGAAAAATGTGAGGTTTTAACCAAAAGTGAAACTTAATTTATGAAACGGTTTATCAGTGTTTTAAACGTCTACCGTATTTATGGTCTACAGCATTGCTATAAAGATTGCTGTAATTATCAAGCTGATAATTTAAACAATTAGGTTGAAACCGGTTTCACCAGCAAAAAAAAAATGCCGATGGTAGACACTACGCACTTCGTTTTGAGAAAGCCGAACTTCCCCACCACGAATTGCACAGCAGCTGCCATTTTGATGGCTGACAGCGAAACTACTCTACACTAATTGAGAACACGGATTTGAAGACGGCGCGAATGAACAACAGGTTGGAGCGCTGTTTCTGAGAATACGTTATGATTTACACATAAGAGGTGCTTGGAATTTATGGCATATGGAAGAGTCCATGATTAAGCGGAGAGTGAATAATGTAGTTGTTTTGTTTTTTAAAGAAAATTCTACCCCCCTTGTTGTGAAGTCATATCCCGCGGTGGAAGCCAAATTTTTTTATGGGCGGGTAATTTCTTGTTTAGTTTCTGATTTGGGTTTAGATTTTGATTGATACATCTATACCTTATTAACTACAGTACACGTCTGACTCTTAAAAAGATGTTGGCGGTGGTGGGTTGGTATTTTTTTTATCCATGTTGTTCGTTTGATATAGTCATGGGCGAATTAGTTTTACCAATCCAGCATAAAGGCACAGTAATGTGTAGATCTACGTGCAATACAAATGTTTATTTCCGATAAGCATTAGCTTGGCTGAAAGTTTCGCTCAGTTTCACAAATGGCTAACAAGTTTGCGAGAAACAATTATTTGTAGGCCTACATCATATCGAAAAACTTGTCCCAATTAGCCTATTGAAAACTTGAGGCTTGAGGGACCCTGAGATGCTTATACTCTGCAGTGAAACAAAGATGGTCCGTTTTGACGTCATAGGTTTTAGTTGAGAAAGCAGAACTTCCCCACAAGGAAATACGCCGCGGGCACCCACTTCGAAAAAAAAAAGATTTCTCGAAAATTAAACCACCAAAAGATGACTGAAATACAAGCATGTGTTAAGGAAACTAAGGCGCACTTTCTCGATAAAATCAAAGACAAGGTGGTACAAAATGCTGGGTGTAGCCTTTTTTTTTTTTATTCCTTATCTTCTTTCTTCGCCATTTAAATTAGGCGTGAAACCTAAAGTAAAGAGATGGTTTATTGTTCACAATGTATGAATTGTAGATTATTGTAGTTTCTTTTTCAACTCGTATCATTTCGGATGTGGGAAAAGACTTTTTAAAATGTTAAAAGCTAGTACCTGTGGGTCAAAATGTATTTCACAAGAGAAGTGTCCCCCCAACAAAGGGCAAATTGGTCAAAATTCATGAAGAAAGAATTTTTATGCTAATGAAACGTCAATAGAACTGTGTACATTTCTTCTGTTGATCGATAACATTGTATGCTGTAGGGTCATAACATTGTTTCAACAAAAAATAATGCACAGAAATTTGCAGGCGATAAGACTACAAGAGAAATCGATTGAGATAAGATGCTTTCGGTTTCTTTAAGCAAAGAAGACAAGATAAAATGTATTCATTAAAAAAAAGTAATTCTTTTTGCATTTCCTTGCAACGCCTGTAATCGTAAAATATTCATTGACACAATTTGTTCCATCGCCCCTCTCTGTATCTCTCTCTCTCTCTCTCTCTCTCTCTCTCTCTCTCTCAAGGTGATAAACTATAAATAAATTATAATACGTGTATAGACAAAATACAGTTAAGATTATTTAAGTTCACGTTTTAAGACAATGCTAGAGACTTCGGCTGTGTTGTTTTAACCAATATTTCAAACAAATTTAAAATAAATGGAAATCTAGATTTACATGATACATGGTCACAGCCGATATACATAACTAAAAGTTTAAATATTGAAAGTATATTGTTCAGATTAAGGATCTAGATATCGTGTGACATCTTTTGTGACAGCAAATAATTTCGAAGCATAATTTTAAGAAAATCAAGACACTGGTGTCTAATTAAATAGGATTTCAAAAGAGATGCGCACGAAATGATTTTAGAACAATTTAAATTGTTTATGTGCTGTCCATAAAAACGTATTGTACAGTGCATGTAAACCAACAAAAGCACACATAATGCGATGTCTTCATCTAGTATAGTAGATGAAATTAAAAACCTCAATGTACCTTTATTAGTTAGATTTAGGCCTATAATAATTTAGAAGCTTAGAATGAAATTTCAAGATCACAAAATGAAAAGAACTTACTGACACTTTAATCATAGTGGCACACCTAGATGTCTAGATCTAGACGAGATCAAGAACCTGTTTCTACACGTCTGTATCAATATAACAACTTGAACCGTGGACAACTTGACATTGAAATAACTTTCCCTCGCCTCGGCAGATTTAATGTCCATAGGAAATAAGATCCAATCCGGTGGGCGTCTAGATCTATTTAGATTTCTAAATGACTTGTCAGGATATTCTAGATCTATACCTGACATAGAATCGAGATCCATAAATCTAAACCACTCTGGGGAGGTTTTCTGTAGATTAGATCAAAACTAAAGTTTCACTTTTGCTACTGCATCCTGGCCTTCGAATAGTAACACAGTGGAATGTTTGTAACACGGCAACAAGGGTGATGTACTCGACGCGCCGCAGCAGCGTGGTACTGAATGTTACACACCCAGTAGTCAATGATAGATCGTGCCAAGGTGGGCCCGACACGCCGCCAGTCTTGTGGTTGAGTCTCGCCTAAAGTCTATGTGAAAAGGCCTAGATCTAGTTTACAACAACGCGTGGATAGGCCTACACATCAGGCAGGTAGCCTCGGACTAAAATCTAAAAGGCCCTCCAGGGCTTCTATCGTAACTTGCCCAAGTGAGAGCTGGGAAGTTTAAACGCTAAACTAACTAACAATAGTTTTGAACGTCTAGACCTAGGCCCAACTAAAATAGGTCTGCCATTCGCTACAAAGTCTTACCACTCGACCGAGGAGAGAAGAGTGTCAAACCTAAACTAATAAGCCAATTTTAACAAGGGAGATTGATGACGATACGGTGGTGAACTTCAAAAGAGCACCCCATCTAAAACGTAATGAACTATGCTGAAAAGATGTGCCATGGCCATTGAACCCCAAGGCTCAGATAGCTAAGGGCACGAAATGAACGAAAATAATAATTATCATTTATGTAAAGGATTTTCTAAGTCCTTCAGCCACTTACAGCTTTTACAAAAAAAAAAGAGAAAAAAAAAAACACATGGAAAGAGACCGTATCTACCTACCATTCGGCTAAAAAGAAAAAAGAAAGAATGAATAGAAGAAAGTAGCCTATTTACGTCGATTTTTCCTGTTTTCAACATTTATTGGTTTGATTCAATTTCACCTCTTTCTCTCTCTCTCTCTCTCTCTCTCTCTCTCTCTCTCTCTCTCTCTCTCTCTCTCTCTCTCTCTCTCTCTC
>RQTK01000076.1:742697-777697 GCA_003991915.1 Elysia chlorotica
CAGACAGACAGACAGACAGACAGACAGACAGACAGATAGAGACAGACATATGAACAATATAAATGCACTAATAATATTAATAGTTCGCGAAATCGGATTTTACCGCTTACGTCAATTTTTTTCACCTGCGTCACATTTCTGGCGCTTGGCCAGACGGTATGGTTTGGCCTAGTTACTAATCCCTCATCATTCAAATTCTAGATTAGATCTGAAACAGAGCACAGAGGACGGGGCGACCCCCTGGCCCAGTTGGCACAAGAACTAGACATGATGACCTAGAAACAGGTATAGATTTTGTTTCAACGGGCCCCGAGGTGGAACGCAGAGAAATGAGGTCACGAATTGAACTGCGTTTTATACGTGTAGGTGTTGGTGGTCGGAAGATCGAAGCTACCCAAATTAACAGGCAAAGTGGGCAACATGGCTGAAGTTAACACATTTCGTAATAATACGGGTAATTGTGATCTTTTTGTTTTTAATTAGTATGAGTGTTTTTCGTTCGGCCTACAAGCCTACTAGACTCAGAATGTAAACTGTTCTAACTGAACCTAGTATCTTAATGATATAGCTCGCTTTGGTTCTAAATGCAAATGTTGGTTATCTCGATGACCCTATATTTTTGGAAGCCATGATGAAGATACATCGACTACTCAAAATACATGTAGATACATCGAACTGAATTTGAATTTTCAAAGACGAAATTAAAAAAAAAAAGCTGGATCGGCCAACAATTTTAATGTTCATAAGCTCTCAGATTCCCAAGTATTCAATCGCCTCCCAATAGTTATCATAACCAAAAAAGCAATTTCTCGGTTTTCTGAAAAATATATTACACAATAATTTTGAAACACTGTTTTACCCCAATTTATAATTGTTACACAGGTTCGTTGTAACCAGTAGAGCCTATGTTGGCAACAACAACAACAACAACTCCAATAACAAGAACAACAGCAGCAGCAATAACACGGACAAAAAAATAACGGGCATTTTACCTCTTCATGGTGGTAAAGGTACAATCATAATCTGTAATCGAAGATTTTTTAAGAGCAGCGACTGTTTTTTTGTTGTAAAGCTAGGAAAGAAGAGATGAACGGATTTCAAAGAGAATACGAGATCTAAACACAATAATGGGGTGAGATAGTTTTACGGAAACAGAATTGAAGGCAATGATTTGAATCCCGATAAAGATAATACAATAGTCACAATGAAATAACTCGGACAATTGAGAGAACGACAGTCGCAGTAAAAACGTTTATTTTTTTTTCTTTTGTTTCTTCTTTCGTTTGTCTGGTGTTGTGTTGATGTTAAGTGTTTTGCTATGGTTTCTGTTTTTTTGTTTTGTTTGATTTTTCTTTTGTTCTTTTGTTTGTTCGTCTTTTCTTTTCTTTTTTTTTTCTTTTTTTTGTTGTTTGTTTATGTATTTATTTGTCACTGACAAAACAAATAGAATCCATCTTTCAATTAAAAATGTTCATGAAAATTTGTCAAGATTAGGTGACATAAAAACACCAGAACAGATATCCACACCGAGTATACTCAATCAAGGTTCATGAAAATTTGTCAAGATTAGGTGCCATACGTGCTTACATGCTTTTGTCGGTAACGCGTTTATAGATGTTAATGAGTATACACAATAGAGATCTGGTGAGACCCGTGGTCCCAACTCACCTTGAACTTCCAGATTTCTGTGTGTCAGAATCAACGCTGCTGCAACCATCTAGATCTTCCCCATTCTCTGCATGGTGTTCACCAACATTGGCTATAACTCCACGGATTTCTCCACTACCGGTACCGCTACCAGTTCCAGCATGGGCGTAAGCTGCCGCCGGCTTCTGGTGATGTGGAGCGGTAGGAGATGATGCTGCTGCTGCTGCTGCTGCTACTGCTGGAGCGGAGGGTGGTGGTGATGCTACTGCTACAACCGATACCGTCGATGCTGCGTCCATCTCATGCTCACTGCTGCGCCGCTTCCTAGTGTGGCGGCGGAGTCGCACGGCGATGGTCTCCTCATCATCTTCCTCATCACTGGAGTCCAAGAACGGTTCCTCCCAGGGTTTGAGCATGCACGGACCGGATCCCAGAAACCAAGGCAGCTCCAGATGGCCCCGGCTCAGTTTTCTGGGCGACGGCGATGATGATGATGATGACGACGTAGAAGAAGCTGATGATGAGGAGGAGGACGAGGATGGAGAAGTCGGGGACGGTACTCCATCACTCCCGTTGCTGTTGCTGCTGCGCCTGTTGATAATCCCCGCAGAGAGGGGGGTCTTAGAAGCTCTCGCCTGCCTGCGCTTGGCTGCCTCCCTTTCCTTGTTATTCCGGCTGGATATAGACGAAGAGACCGGCGTCCGTTTGTTTATTGCATTTCTCTTGCGTTTGGCCGATGAGGATAATGAAGCAGAGATGGTGTTGAGGGACAGTGGAGATTCTGTTGAGGTAGTGGACAATCCTAAGGATGACGGTGATGATGATGACTTGTACCTCTTGGGCCAGAGGTATGCCTGGTGGTGGAGCCGCCAGCCAGCTTTTTGACGTATAAGCATTGCGAGATTGGGAGATCTGACGCGGCCCCTCTCCTTTTTATCAAACTAATTTGGACTTTTGCCTATCGCGAACTTGCTAGAGTACACTAATCGATGCCATCAGCAAAAATGTAAGTCGCTCGATCAATCTCCTTCTATCTTCAGTGAAAACCGGTGGCCCAACAGAAAAACACATTACCTGAGTGCATAACCTCAAATGTACGTGCATCAGCTGAAAAACAGAAGTAAAGAAAAAAGAATTATTTATCATTGGATCTGGTTCAAATAACAACGGTTTGGTAAGATAGGGAGAAAATCATCATCATCATGATCATCATCATCATCATTATCATCATCATTATTATTATTATTATTATTAGTAGTAGTAGTAGTAGTAGTAGTAGTAGTAGTAGTAGTAGTAAAAATAGTTGTATTCGCGGCAAAAACTCACAACAAAACCGGTTAACTGGGCACATAATTGCATAAATCCGAGCTTGCCGTTATGAAATCATTATTAGAGCAGACGACATCTGCCAAAGTTGGATCGCACAAGATAGTCAAGTTTAAACAATAAAAAGCGTTAGAAAATGCTTACAATAAACGTTTAAGGCGTGACTTGTTACGTTGAACTGCTGTTAAGTTGGTGGCTTAACGTGCAACCTTGGCACTACAATTGTATATATATATATATACATATATATATTGCGGACGAATCCCAAGACTAACGTTTGAAATTCTTACGTGCTGCCACACAGATACAGTGCAGGGAGACATGTATTTATGTCTCAGCCAGTCACATTATACTAAGACAGGCCTAACCAGTAGGGGGCGAAATCCTAATAGAATCTATACATTTTTTACCAGCTGTGCCCATCATGTTAATTTCGCACCAAGGACTTCCCGATTAAAACTAAAGACCAACGCTCTGCCGCTTTGCCGTTGCTGTTGTGTTTTTTTTTTGTTTTTTTTTTCTTGTTTTTTTTTTGCCATCCCTTTCTTTTTTTTTTAACTTGCCGTGATGAGATCATTATTAGATCAGACTACAGCTGCCGGTGGTGAAAGCGCTCACTTTCAACCCCACAAAAGAGTCATAGAAAACGCATAACAGATAAATATGATAGACTGCATACACTGTCATAGACCAGAACCAACCACCATGTTTCTGTTGTCCTTTCTCTTTGCCCCACCCACTTATTGAACTATTGGGGAGAGAGCCGGCCTCAAACATAGACACAAAAGGCTCAAAAAGTAGCAATACTTCACAATACTGTCTGCCTGGCGAGACGGAGCGTAGACCCAATAAATCGATTAGACTGTTCATGCTTTTGCTGATTCAGCTATCCTTCACAGGGGATTAGGCCACGGGGAAAAAACACAGGCTTTGCGTTCTACATTGCTCTAACGGATGATAGTAGGGTAGTGTACTAAAAACAACGTCATGGTAGCTTTGGAACGCGTTGTCATAATATGAGAATAATAAGGCTTACGACGAGTCGTAAGCTACCGCGACATTGTGCTCGGTGTAATAACAATTATAAAAATAAGAAGGCTTACGACGAATCGGAAGTACCGTGACGTTATGCTTACGGTCCCAGGTGTGGAGTTTTATGGTTCTTCATTGGCCCGGCACGTCCAGGGTAGAGTTAGGATCTAGGATTGGACACCGGTGCAGGTTCTCCTAACTATCGTCTTGGTTTCGCAAAGTGTTCGGTTATCGCAAGACTCCTAATAGTACGAGCAAGAAAGAGGAAAGGGAAAGGGCAAGGTCAGAGCTAACATTTTGAAGCTTAGCATTAATTTGCAATAGGAGTACTCCGAGAACCGGTAGTTAAGTACTAACAGTAACATCCGCCTTAAAGAAAAGGTTTGACGCACGTGTGAGTACAAAATACAAAGTGGAAATAGGAAAGGAGTTCAGGAAAATGTTTTTAAAAACTCTTCTAAATTAATTGATGATAGTGTACTAAACGACTTTTTGTCAGGCTGTCGTTTAGTAGTGGCTAGAAAAGTAAGGCACGTCAACACAATTTCGAGAGAGAGAGAGAGAGAGAGAGAGAGAGAGAGAGAGAGAGAGAGACAGACAGACAGAGAGAGAGAGAGGGAGACAGACAGAGAAAGCGAGACAGAAAGAGAGCGAGAGAGATTGAGAAAGAGAGGTAGACCGCAAAACAAATGTTTAAAAAATGTTTTGATTGTTATGCAGTCATTTTTAAGCATACAAATGAAAAAAAACCGCCTATTGTAAAAGTCCAAGTCGAGGACTTATTTCTAAAAGACTGAAAACAACAAACCAGAATGCAGCCCACTAAATCCCAGTTTCTTTTGTTCGATACACGCTGGAAGTGAAAACATCGAACTTTTTCCTTTTTTTATTTCTAAAAATCGTTTCATGAGTTCAGTGTTTCCCAGCTAAAAGTAGCAATAAAACAAATCCATTCAGTTTTTTTAAACACTAGAGAAACTCTTAACCGATTTGAAAGATAAACAGAGGACCGAATTATAATGAAAGGTATGTCGCACCATGTCCTAGTTTTATAAAAAAAAAAAAAACCTGCTGCACTTTTATTATGTTATGTATTCGTATGAGAAGAGCTCGCTACAATAACTCTGGTTTAAACGTTCAAACAGCCATGGTTGTATAAAAACAAAACAATAAAATTATAATAATATAATAGAACTTCATACAACGATGTATTTTTTTGTCTGGTAATGTTAGCATGCAGTTCTGCGCTAGCCGTATTAGTATTATTGCAAGTTGCATCTAGCAGCAGCAGTAGTAGTAGACGTAGTAGTAGTAGTAATAGTAGTAGTAGTAGTAGTAGTAGTAGTAGTAGTAGTAGTAGTAGTAGTAGTAGTAGTAGTAGTAGTAGTAGTAGTAGTAGTAGTAGTAGTAGTAGTAGTAGTAGTAGTAGTCAGTAGTAGTAGTAGTAGTAGTAGTAGTAGTAGTAGTAGTAGTAGTAGTAGTAGTAGTAGTAGTAGCAGCAGCAGTAGTATAAGCAGCCGCAGTAGAAATGGTGGTGGAAGTGGTGGCAGTGTTGGTGGTAGTCTAATAACTGTTAGTGATTATTTAATTATTATAACTCACAATCACAAACGTTATTCATTTGATCATGATGATGCGATGAACACAGAGTTGAAGAGAAAAGAAGTATGGAGCATTTGATTTTTTAATTTTTTTTTTCACTTGTTAAAGGAAATTTGCAAGAACGTGATTGCACGGGCAAGTTAACCGATTTGGTGGTCACTGGTTTTGAAGCAAAATTCCTTACGGAAAAAAGTGGGGGGAAAAGAAGACGATTAGGGGAGGGAGGGAGGGAAAGGGGGGAGGGGGGTCCAAATCACAAAGAATTTTGTGAGAGCGACATTCCACAGTATCTTTGACATAAGCTGTACATTCTATTGTTAATATTCATGGTTATATGGCTTTCGTAATCTAGTATATTTAAATTATCTAAGGGAAAGCGGCGTTGTATTTCTAGCTTGTCTGTGCACGGTTTAAAAAACAGATATTGAGAGAAAATAGGCAAAGAGGTATCAGTAATAATTATTAATTTTTTAGACCTCCCCTCCTCCCCCACTCATTCCCACCCCCTCAGTGCTATCAGAAGAAGAAGAAGAAGAAGAAGAAGAAGAAGAAGAAAAGAAGAAGAAGAAGAAGAAGAAGAAGAAGAAGAAGAAGAAGAAGAAGAAGAAGAAGAAGAAGAAGAAGAAGAAGAAGAAGAAGAAGAAGAAGAAGAAGAAGAAGAAAGAAGAAGAAGAAGAGATTGATAACAATAATGTTGAAATTCCTTGAGAGCGTCAGTTCTTTGCCCAGGCACACATAAATATTTATGCGATTACATCTGCTCCTTTAAAAGTTTATTCTGTTTTGGTTCAACGTCTAATGCAATGTAGAGGAGATGTTGGTTTGGTAACCCCCGGACCCGACCCTGCCATGACTGTGTGTTTGTCCTGGGCTGCTGGCATGGGCCCTGATCTCTCTCAGTTTGTCAGTTACACGCCCGAGGCAAACATAGACTTAAGTAGTTTTACAAATAAAAGATGTAGGCCTATTGTTTGACGCCTGAAAATAAAATAAAGTAATAAAGAGAATGAAATGATAGCACTGAGGGGGTGGGAATGTATTATTATTATAATTCATAATATTAATGTTATTATTGTTGTTGTTATTGTTGTTGTTGTTGTTGTTGCTGTTGTTGTTGTTGTTTTAATACATGTACCATTACTATTTGTTTATGTTTAAATGCAACAACGAATATTCAGCCATATAGAATTTATATAGAGATATCCATTGCAGACTAACATGCCGTTGTTCCATTATCCAAGAAAAGCTGATTCAAACCGGATGAGCGTCTCAAATTACCATCGGAAAATATTCGGATTTCCATCATTGGACACTGAAGTCTTGGGGTATTGAGTGCAACAACGTGATAAGCTTGCAACTGGCATTTAGATATTCAAATAAGAAATCTTACACGCTACTGCGCTGTTGTACTTGCTATTTTTCAGCAGTTTAAATTAAGACTAAAAGCCATGATCAATGTTAATGATATTCCTCTTCCGGTTGGCAATGAATTCTAATGTAAGCACGCAAAAGAAACAACATTTTGGTGGTATTCGCTAAAGAAAGAGAGAGAGAGAGAGAGAGAGAGAGAGAGAGAGAGAGAGAGAGAGAGAGAGAGAGCCAGACAGGCAGACAGACAGACAGACAGACAGAGAGAGACAGAGAGACAGACAGGGCAGACTGACACTGACAGGCAGACAGACACAAAGAGAGATCGAGATAAACATGCAGACAGTTAGACACACAAAGAATGAAAATTGAATGAATGGTTGAATTATCAAAATGCAACACTTTCAATGATCTCTGACGCTTACAATTATTCTCTTTCAAGGCGAATCGATTTTCCCGTCAAGTTTCTAATTCATGTCGTGCTCACACACGACGGATGCAGTAACATTAATAACGAGCCCTTAATTAAGTGTGGCACTAGCCTCATTATTGGACTCTTCAGACTGCATTATTTTTCTGCCCACATTCAACATCAAGGTTATGTGATTACCGCTAGTAAAGTCGCGTAATATAATTAAACATGTATTTCTTTTACTAATGGGTTCCGATGAAGAAATCAAAAGAGATATAATTGATAGACTTAGGGCCGTAAGTACAATGTCGCGGTAGCTTACGACCCGTCGTAAGCCTTCTTTATCGCATATTCTTACGTCGAGGTCTAAGCTACCGCGAACATTGTACTTATGGAGGCATAATATCTAATGTCGAAGTGTAAAATGTCAGTTGTGGTGAGTAGTAATTAAATTAATCTAGACATGGCGAACTAAAGCAGGAAATTGTGGGTTGGCCTAGTTACTGTGACGCGTTGAGTTGAGTTGGTTTTAACGTCCAACATCAGCACTATATAGGATATATTGTGGACGGGCCCCAAGACTGACGCCTGACAAATTTATGAACTCCCACACACGAGACAGAGCGGGGCGGGATGCTATGACTCCTGTCTCAGCCGGTCACATTAAACACAACCCAACCAGTATGGAGAGAAATCGCCAGGGCTCGAACCTGGACCTTTATTGTCGGAAGCTGATGGTCTGCCCCATGACCACCGCAATCCCCTGTGAAGCACTAGTAGTAGTACAACTCAATAAGTGTTTGTGTAGTAAGTTCTGCAATCGATTAGAAAAAAAAAGTAGCGAGGTAAGACGTAGGGCGTATTTCATCAATAGATCTAATCATTATATTTTACGATTCTTTTCGGACACAGTTTCTATAGACCAAAGAACAACTCATGAATGTAATCATGTAACATGCATTTCAAGCTTCACACAAGGTGACATTAAAAATGTTTCATCGGCAATTTTGGTAAAATTAGGCCTGGCAGCGTGAAAAGGTTTTATCTAGATATAAGAATGATCAAAACAGTAACTGTATAGATTGGCAGTCCGGTTATAACATAAAAGAGACATTATGAATGATTAATGGCTCAGTCATAAATCTATTACAGTCCATACTTTTGAATGTGATTTTTTTTTCAAAAGCATAAAAAAAAGTTTGGATAGAAACTTCTTAAAGTCAATCCGGGTTCAAACAGCCTGGCTTGTACGATGGGACAAACAAACAAAAATAATCATTGAATTT
The DNA here is from genome assembly GCA_003991915.1 of Elysia chlorotica. Lineage (NCBI taxonomy): Eukaryota > Metazoa > Mollusca > Gastropoda > Plakobranchidae > Elysia > Elysia chlorotica. The sequence continues at coordinate 751,371 of RQTK01000076.1, forward strand.
GATCCTTGAATTAATGACTGGTGAAGGTTTAAGTACATGCAGCAGGATATGAAAACGAATAATATAACAGTTTGCGCGCATGTGTGTGTAAATGTGTGTTGATCAGGATACAGTCAGATACTTATGTTTTAAAACGTTGACATCAGTCGTACTAACAGCATAGGAAAAAAAAAGATAAAAAAACAACAATAGATGTGAAGGCGTGCTCTTGATGCACAGAGCGTGAACAAAAAAAAATTGAATTAAAAAAAATAGTAAAACAAAATATAATACTTGTAGTGCAATAAGCAAGCAACTTTAACAACAAATGTTTTAAAAAAACTACTCTGAATTATATAAAAAGTCAATAACACATTTTAACTACTAATATTATTTATGTCTTCCCTAGGCTAAATGCAGATTACCTATATATGCTGACCTCCATTTCTTCTAGGCTAAATGCAGATTACCTATATATGCTGACCTCCATTTCCTAAAAATTAAACTTCGTTTTCACTGTCTTGGAACACACGTATGTCCTTTAAATACGTCTACATAACTGTATTGTCTAGACCACGTAGATGCATTGCTATTTTTTTTTAACACGTTCGTCCTGAAATGTCTAAATTTTGTTTAAACCTCTTCAAGTGCCTGCAAAATTTATTTAGGCCTATGTTCTCAGGAAATCTGCTCATGGTTTTTCCCTTGAGCAATATTGAAGTACTCCGTCTCCGTCTACACTCACGCTTGCACCCTTTGTCAAAATAAGCAATTCAAGTGCGGTCCATTAAGTTGATGCCGAGAAACCACAAAGCACTATCCACTGATGCGATTGCGATACTATCTTTAGTGATGCTAACTCAGTAACTGTACCATCATTTCTTTTCTTTCTTTTTTTTTTTTTTTTGTTAACTTAACCTTTTTCGCGTAAAGCGTCATAATACCATAATATTGAGTCATAAAACATAGGTTTAACACCCATCGAAACCTCTTTACTGAACTAGGGCATGCTACAACCCTTTTTTTTTCTTTTGATGAAAATCTGTAAAATTGTTTTTCCTCACTAAGTAAATCCAGGTCTGCCTCTGCTAAAACGTGAGCAAAGTAACTTAAGACCGTGGGAGTTGAGTTAAACCCCGGATCACGGGCGACCATCCGTTCAGTCGTAAAAGTAAAAAAAAAAAAAACAAAAAAAACACAATAAAAAACAGGCTTTACGATCCACACAAAAAAATCTCTGATGACATAATCACGCCAATTACACATGATGTTTCCTGAACGCTAATTGGCTCCGTAAGTCTAGGATAGAGTTATAAGAGGACGCCGGTGCGGGTTTCCTTACCTATCGTCTTCGTTTTGCTATGGGGTTGGTTATCGCAAAACTTCTAATAAAAAAAAATAAGAAATAAAGAAAGAAAAAGTCGAAATTGATCTTCCTTGTGCTCGGCCTATACATCGTAATTGCACTTGTTGTAAAGGCAAGAGCGAAGACAAGTGGTTTCGCAATAATTATTACATGCATATCACCACAACACTTGGTAATAAATACCACAATGAGAGGTTCAAGGTTATGGATATGATGTGCGGGACATCGGAGTTCTGCGGCTCAGTCGGTAGTGCTCGTGCCTAAAGAGTAGAAGGGGGTTCGAGGTTCGAATCCCAATCAGTGGTTCCGTCTCTTTCTGGAATCAGATGGGGATGTAAAACTAACATTTACATTAACAGAGCTACGTAATAACCGGTGATCGTTTGAGCGTCTTGTTGAATTTATTATTTTTATTGTACCTTCATCACTGTTTTGTAAATATCGCTGTACTAATTTGTCAGAGTACTATCCTTATAGTAATTATTTGTAAGTTTAGTGCAATAATGGCTATATTAAACTTAACATAATCTCTCTGTAAAACGTTAGTATACAAACGAATGATCAAAACTCTAAATTTTAAAAATCACATTAATCAGAAAAAATCTCCGACAGACTTCATTTCTTTTTAAATTTTTTTCAATGCCTGATGAGAGTTATGATTTACATAATAATCATACTAAGAATATGAGATCATAAGATGATTATATCGACCAGAGAACTCGAAAAGTGTATAAAAATAGAAAAAGTGATATAACAAGCTAACACATTTTAACACTTCTTCTGTTAGGTAACTATTCACAGTACATCACAATATCACAATAACAAAGGTGAGGAAATATTTATGGTACTGAGAATACAAAACAATTTTGCACTCTTAAATACAGCTGTGGGTAGGTCTACGTTTCCAGTTTATTGTTACATGAACAAACAGGGTTTACATAGCATCAATATGGACTCGGAAATAGCTTATTACTCTATTACTTAATAGATTATTTAAGGTCGAATAGTTGATTTTTTCCCCATTTAAAATCAATATAAAGCCTAAATGTATCCTCTAAATAAAAATAAACAAAATCAAAAGCCTAGATTGATTCCCTATACACCATATGTAGCCTAGATCTGACGATGCATGTACAGTCGCACCAATAAACTGCAATAGTGGTCGACTATGAGTATTGGAGACTGAGCCGTTAACATCGATAACAATACTGAAAAGAAAACGTATTTTACATAATAACTTTCTTACACTGATTTTGCTTATAACATTATATTGTTTTGTACACTTTGATGGTTCACGTTATAGAGTTGTGACTGACAGGTCACAGTTATGTACGCTTAGAATTAGGACTATATTATATATCCTGTGGTCAAAATAATTCCAGAACATTGGCGCGGCGTCGATGGTCTCTAAGCAGAGGAACAAACATTTAATGAAATTGTTTTTCAGTTGGAATTATTAAAATACTGAAGACAAATTAATGCAGTCCTAAAAATTAGTTATATTAATTATTATTATACATGTACCGTGTAGAATTAGGACTATATATATCCTGTGGTCAAAATAATTCCAGAACATTGGCGCGGCGTCGATGGTCTCTAAGCAGAGGAACAAACATTTAATGAAATTGTTTTTCAGTTGGAATTATTAAAATACTGAAGACAAATTAATGCAGTCCTAAAAATTAGTTATATTATACATGTACCGTGTACTACAGTACCTAAAATTAGTTCAATCATTTAGCATACCACAAGTTAGTTTAATTATTTAACACACTAATTTTGTGATTCGTTGTACTAAGATAATTCTAAAACCAATCATGACAATGTTCCTGACAAATTAAAATATAGAGTAAATATCTCAACGTGCCTCATTATTAATGATTTAAGGATTATTTTTCTGTGCTATTATTAAAGGGTTTACAAAATCTAAGATTGTGAATACCTTAGTTAAATATGTGAGTCACACCGTTCAATAAAAGAACCGCTAACATTAGATTACTGCAGTTATTAGACATTTGCGGAATTCGGGAATTTACAGGATGTTTCCTAATTAGCACATCAGGAAATTAGTTTTTTAAGTTGATGACTCATATAATCCTAGTCTGTCTGTCTGTCCTTCCTTTCTTTTCTCTCTCTCTCTCTCTCTCTCTCTCTCTCTCTCTCTCTCTCTCTCTATTTTCATCCTAAGTTCGTTTAAGAGGCAAATGATAGATAGACACACAGATAGAGAAATAGAGAGAGGGGGGGGGGGGGAGATACACACGCTCACAGTCACAGAGATAATTATATGTGCGGCATAGTGAGACAGGAAGTGAAAAGACAAATAAACAAATAACATGACGAGGAACAGAATCTTAGGCAGGGGATTTTATATAAAAACATACAGTTTAATATATCAAATATTAAATATTAACAGTAGGAGTAATAGTAGGCGATGGTCGTAGAAAAAAATATACGGGTAATTAATTAGATAGCGTGAAAAGATTTCGACTTTTAAGTTGACACATTAATTATAAAGTATATGTAATGTCAATGATAGCACTATAAAACCGTGGCCCGCAATATGAGTTCTTTGTTACAGTGGTCGCGTTTGAACCACAGGGTGGGTATAACACTAGCAGACCTATAGATGCGTTTGTTTGTTTTTTACTGCATACCAACTACTGTTTCATTATGAATTATTTATTGGTGAATGCTGGCTTTTTCCTGCTAAAAAGAAATTAATCAACGGGGTCATCATTCAGGCTTTAGTATTCTTTTTTTTTGTCATAGAACAAGCAGACTAGACAATTTTATTAAAAGGTGGCTAAGCCATATATCTTTTGTTTAATTAAAGTAATCAATATGAGCGTGTTCTATGTTTCTATTCAGAACGAGCGCAAAAGTGTGCAATGAATAAATTAAAAAAAAATTTAACAGTGCAATACACAATGGAATTCGGGATTGTTTGGAGGATATGATGAAGTTTATGTACAGTGCTGTTTTGAGGACAAAGTGTTATGTGAAATGGTGACGTCGTTTTAAAGACTATTAGCAATATCTATACTCTGGTCTACTGAGTATATGAGTTCCATTATACAAGTGTGTGTGTAGGGGGGGTAGGAAGGTATTGATACTGGTTATGGGGCATGTTTAAATGATGTATATATGTGTATCCTTATCTAACCATAATTTTACTTCCTTTCTAATACATCAGTAACACGTACAACATACAATATGTAGCATAAAGAAATGAAGAGACAAAGAGTATTAATGAAATATGAAATATGCAATGACCCAGTTTCGATGAAATGATACCGTAGCCTACATGTTGGTGCTCTTTGTATAAATTATGTAAAAATTGAGTTGATTTCTTTGTGTGCAACGTCAAGACTATGTAGGCTATAATTATTGTGTATAATAGATCCCATTACTTATGCCCGACAATTCTATGTGCTACCACACATAGATAGTGCAGGAATACAATGACTCCTGTCTCAGCTGGTCACATTATATACTGAACCCAACTTTACCAGTAGGAGACCAAATCGGACAAGTAATTTTTTTACCTATCGTGGGTTTCAAACGAGGGACCTCTCTACTGAGAGACACACGCTCCACCACTTGCACCACTCAAAGGGCGGGCGACTAAGTATTTTGTTATGTATTACTTTAAAATGTTATGGGGTCAGATCTCATATGTTCATAATCAGCCCCAGTTTGGACCGGGTGATAAATAAAGTGACAGTGTTGTTACTAAGGAGCACTTTACAATAAATAAAAGAGCGTTTAAACAAAAAGGGGAAATACTGTTGATCCACTGTGCACTATTTTTATAGTTTAGCGTAAAAATGAAATTCCCGATTAAAGATAAAAGATCATAATAGGAAATTCCCCATCAAAGATAAAAGAACAGATTGTAGCATTAACCAATGCGTTTCTCAAACTCCCTCCCCAGTAACACTAAGTCTTGTACAAATGCATAACGCTTGCAAGAATGTTTCAGTGACAAATTAACTGTTGGTATTTATTTTTGACATACTTGCCGAAAAAATTGGATAACACACATTCTTTTTTTTTTTTTACTTAACTCTCTAAGGTATTCAGTCAGGCTTCTGTACTTTTTAGTAAATTTCCATCCAAAGAACGAGCTGGCTAGTAAAAGTTGGTCAAGCCAATATATATAATCTTTAGTTTAAATTTAACTTTTTCACACTCTCTGGTACTACTTTAACAACCAAGAGTACGAAAATTTCAGGTAAGGACACTTGACAATCGACAGTACACATGTACATGTACTTTTATATACATGTAATACTTTTTTTTTACACTATTTGGTACTACTTTAAGGAGTACAAAATTGTGAGGAACCAAGGATAGTTGGAGGATCTTTGGAGGAACCAAGAGTGCGAAACTACCAGTAGAGGACACCTGACAATCGGCACTACACGTGTACATGTACATTTCTACGCACCTTGAATTAAGACATCCTACTCTACTCAAACGATACCTATTTCCTACACATACTATAAATACGCATCTAGTGAGCAACAAGTTGGGCTAGATACACACATGTAATAAGTCATCATGTCTGTCAGAAACTTCAAAGATGTAACTAAATGTAGAACAGAAAAGGAAGACTTTTTTTTTTTACAAAACAAAGCAAATTAATTTTTAAAATACCTTAACGTACTGTAACAGTTCAAATAAATAAATATAGACTTAAAATTAAATAAGTGTTACATAAAAAAACGATTACGATCACAGATAAAAGAGGCTTTGCGCAAGCTTGTTATAATATGGTCATGCCAAGCGTGAAGGAGTACGTTCGAATGCTAGATAAGTACCTCTTGTTTATTCAAAAGCAGTTTCGTTCCGTTGGTCTCTAAATAAGGTTTTTAGTTTGTTTGTAGCTTTCATTTGTTCCTGTTTTGTATGATTTCACTTGCTGTTTTTCGTTTGGTTTTTCTTTTTCTTTGTGTGTGTTGTTGTCCTTTTTTTTTGGGGGGGGGGGGGGGTACGTAGGGAATAAACACACATTGGTTGTTGTTTTGATTTTGTTTCTAAACGATTTAGTAAACATACAATTATTCATTAAATTATTAATTACCTGTATAAAGTACAAAAGCCAATATCTTTTGGGATAACCTACAAGAAATAATGACAAAATGCTATAACTAGTGTGTTGCAATTCAAATGTAAATTTCAGCGTGTGTCATAAAAAAAGTACTTTTGTGAAAACGAAGTGCTTTGCGTCTGACTTGCAATAAAAATTGAAAAAAAGAACAAGTTAAAAAATAAAAAAAAAGATAAACGAGGCACGTGTGTTATGACAAAGTCAGATTTCACCTAAAATGTATATCTATATAAATATTATTTAAGTAAATTGTTGGGTTTCTGTTGTTGTTTTTTAATTCATTGAAACACTGATGGATCAAATGCAATATAAACGAGCTCAACCTTGTATCAGCAATGCTGTAAAGCTGTGATTTCGCTTATTAATTTTTTTTTAGATGTGGTTCTTCTCACTCCTTTTTTTATAACTGTAAAAAAATTCTAACATTTTTCCTTTTACAAAACTATAACCAGTATTGTGAATCGTATTCTTAATCATGAAATACTAGAAAACTGATTGCACTTCACAAACGGCGTAAAACAAATTAATATTACACGACGAATAAAATAAATATGGTTTCCTTGAAGTGCCATTTTATATAACTTCAACAACGGCCGTATGTCTTATCTTCTTTCAACAATCTTTTCTGCTCTAGATCTAGACATATTTTATCTCGATCTAAAGTAGAAAGCGGAAAAAAGACATTAAAAAAAACGTAAGATATTGCTGATATTGCTACAAACTATATGAGCGCTAAAGACCACAATCCTTGCCCCACACTTGGCTACAATTTTTCTCTGTAGCCAAATAATAATAATAAGCCCCTCTCGAGAGATTATTTTATTGGAAAGGGTTTGTTTTTTTCCAAAATCAATAAACACCAATCAGCTAGTGGCTTTGGTTGGTGTGGGACGGTCCGAGTGTCACACTTTTCGGTTTCACCCCAATTTTTCTTTTCAAATTGTTGTTTCTTTGATGTAACTTCCTTCTTCGCAATAGCATACCAGTACATAGATAGTTTTGTTATTTGTTTTAATGTTCAAATAGAAAGTGTTATTGAAAGTTTCCGAGTCGGTAAAATTTAAAAAGCTTCTAGCTCGGATCAATACAGGCCTGCCTACTTGAAAAAGTCCCATTTAGGTACTTCCATAGCAAAAAATAGGTATTTTTCCAGGAAAAATAGGTACAAAAGCAGTTTTTATCTATTAATTGTATCAGTGTTAATCATGATACATGTACTCAGTACATGTGTATAGGGAGTGTCTATACACACAATAGATGTATAGTGCTTCTGCCTCAATATTGCTATACACAAAAACAAAAACAAACAACAACAAAAAAAATTGAATAAATAAATAAATAATACCAAAAGCCTATTGTCGATTATATAAATACCTTGGGGGTAATTTTGTGGCCCCATTTGTCTTTTAAACTCTTACCCACTATAACAAAATTGTTTAACTACACTTTTCTAAAAAAAAAATCCACAGAGAGAGGGGGTGGGGAGGGAGGGGAGAGAAAGACAGACACAAGACAGGCAGATAAAGACGTATGCAGACAGAGGGGGCAATAAGAACGAGAGAGGAAGAGGGAGACTGAGAGATAAGTTAAAGAGCAAAGAGGAGATCGAGAGAGAGAAAAAGAGAAGGAAATCGAGAGAGAAAGAGAAGGCGATCGAGAGAGAGAAATAGAGGAGATCGAGAGAGAAAGAAAGAGAGAAGGGTATCGAGAGTCAGAAAGAGAGGATCGAGAGAGAGAGAGGAGGGGGGGGGGGGTCCACAATGATGAGAAAAGTCCGAAAGTTTTGGTCATTTCTTTGGAGAAAAAAAACGCGATAATTTTTAGTGTGTAGAGCAAAATTTGGTCAGAAACACTATTATAAATTATGTCTTTAGTGCGTATAGACTCAGCCTTGTGTATATAATGTGATTGGCCAAGTCCCGCCAATCATGCTATGTAATCCCGTCGCCGTATAGGATCTTCCATGTGACCCATTATCTAAATTCTAAAGCACGTCGGTGCACTGGTAAAATATAAATCGAGATTCGATCTAGCTTTGTTCCAGAGTTCCATCTCAAATGTGTTGGTAGTTTGGATACAGTGTAGCTTCTCAAAGACAAAGCGCCTTAGCAGAACCAGGTTTCTATAATAAGATCATGATGCTAGTTTGAATTAGATTGTTACATTTCTTGATTGCAAAGATACACGGGCGCATGTTTCGCAAAAGAATGTTAAACCGTAGACGCCGACAACCAAGTCAAGTTAGATGAAAAAAACAACTAGGCTGATCAACTTTAAGAACAATCAGAATGATTAGCTGGAAATAACGCCAGGCCCCGGTGACTGGATGTGAAGATTGAAAGATCGGTATTAATTGGACGAATAACAGATAACTGAATTTTCAACCTGTTTCCCTCGCGGAAGATTCGTGCACGGGAAGGAGTTGTAAATAAGGACGAAGGTCAAGGGCTTAATGGATGTTAAGATGGTATTAATCGCACGAATAAACGATTAACTAGATCTACGTTACGGTACTTGTTTGTAAACCTATATTGAGCTTATGGTAACGCAAATCAGAATCATTACTAGCTTGACTGGGAACTGAAAGTCCAAGATAGAGAGATTGGTATGATTCGGACGAATGAACGCAAGAGAAAACAACGAGTTGGGACTGGTCCGTATCAATAAGTTGTTGACTAACCCAATCTCGATAGCAATGTCTACCATAGTACCAAGTATAGCAAAAAAGAGAAAAATATCACCTATCGATAAAATAAATGAATCGTTCATAAATTTTATTTCGCCCACGCACAAAACACTGGAAACTTTCTTTATTCATCTCTGGTTTCGGTTGCGTGATTGAGAGAACCGTAGCCGTATCTCAAATTAATACATTATCTTTATTGCGAAAAACGGCGGTGTTGCACGGGCGCATGTATATTTTCATTTTTTTTACGTATCGGCGTATTTGGGTAGAAAATGTTACGAAAAATAGCGAAGCGTACGGGTTGGTAGCTTGGGGAGGAGTACTTTCAGTACCCTTTCGATCATCTCAGACACTACGATGTTAGAGAATAGGCTTCGATAAAGAGCGCATGTCCCTAGCTAGGCCTATGACAAAATATGGCGACAAGACCGACTCGGATAAAATGTAATAGGTGCGGACCGTGAGCTTTCTACCGGCGCAGAAACGGACTAGTCTTGGGTTTCTTGATGAGCAGCGAACAGAGGCAGATATTGAAAAAAAAAAAATCGGCGATCGCGCCGCTATGCTGGATATCTTCACAGTTTGAAAAATCGGTACATTTCCGTGGAAATCGGGAAATCGGGATTGACGACGAAAATCGGTACGTACCGATCAAATCGGTACAAGTAGGCAGGTCTGTTGTCAATATGAACTAAAGAAATAGCGGTGAAAAACTCACTTTGTTCTATCATCCAGTGGTGTAAAAGCAAGAAAAAGTAATCCTAAACTTCAATTGTATTTTTAATAGAACTTTAGATCTCGCTCCAATGTTCAAGTCTTTTTAATAACTTTATGAAAAAAATTCCATAGAATTTAAATTTTGGCCTCAAAGTCTACAAAAAAAAAATGATGACTGTGTGTATGTTTGTGGAAAATAATGACGTCCATATTAGACGTTCCTTCGTGAGATGAGTCGGATGACCTTCTGTTCAAAGTGCAGTCTGTATAAAAAAAACCGGCTGAAGGGCCGGCTAATATGGAATTTACGAGAAGTACAATACAAGTAATGTAACTAAATGAGTATTTCATCCACATTGTGTATACACAGGAAGGAAATTTCAGTTTGAGTTACACTTCTCGACTAAGGAGAAAATATATGTACAGGACCTAAATAGCACGTATATGATTTAGAACATGATAAGTATGCATTAGAATACACATGTGTCTCTCCCTACAGTAAAGCCAGCTTTAACATTAAACTACATGTACATGCATAATAACTTTTGTTTAGACCCCCCCCCCCAAAAAAAAAAAAAAAATCACTTTACATCTTCATAAAACAATCTTTTCTGAGTAGGCCCACATATTGAGATTTACAGATAGAATGATTTACGTGGAGTGGAGCACATTGTGCCAGCTTCATAGAGCTAGATCTGGCGCAAGCGCAACAATTTTCATCATCAGAATTTAGGACATGTAGATCTAGATCTAGATCTAGCACTTATATTGCAGTGTAACAAGAAAGGCAAATAATGTAATATTTTATCCTAACGTGCGGTCAGGATTTGAGTTATTCTGCCTCTTTCTCTTAGTTATAGTTTACACCAGAACGCAAAGGAGTGTGTACCTATTACGAGGTACTGTTTATTCGTCACTATGGATAACTCGATACAAATTTTTTCTAAGGTTTAAACTTTAATACAACGATCGTACTTAAAGTTGAAATGGTTCTTGCTCGTGAGATGATTACAAAACTAATGGGACACTAAAACCCACGATTATCGAGAAAAAAACAACAACAGTGCAGTCGTGCTGCGACATGAAAAGAAAGGTTTCAGACAAAAGAAATAATATTATCGATTTCACTGCTGTGTTTAGTGTGTTGATTTCAGGACAGAAAAATATTCAATGTAAAATAGTTATTTGATATAAATGTGGCTTATCTAGTTGGGTTGAGTTGAGCTGGTTTAACGCCCAACGTCAGCACTATATACTAATGTAGACTATATTGTGAACGGATCCCAAGACTGACGTCTGACAATTTATGTGCTGCCACACAGGGAGGAGGATACCACGAGTAGCTTATCTAATCCTGAAAAAGTTACAACGACCCAGACGTTGCTAGCTTATATTGATGCCTAAATTGGTGTATGGGTCGTAAACAAACCAAACGCGTTGTTATTTCCCCCTTGTTCTTTGTCATTCTAAATAACCGTCATGGTTGTAAATCATTTAGGCCACTAGTTTAACCTATACATAGTATAGTCAGTCGAGCCAACTGTTGCAGCATTTAGCTTTTTGGTGTTTATCCTGGTATTGGCCTATCTATCCAATTCATGGGGAAGAGAACATCACTATGTCCAGTCATCCATGTCCCATTCAGTTTTTCATGCATCGGTTTTTTATCACATCCTCGCCAAATGTTACCTCCATGATATTGATAACGACCTAGATTTAGATCCATTGAAAAAGGCTCTTTGTCGCGTTCCCGTCTCTGCGTAAAAACGGCAGCAGAATCACCAATATATAGGTAATTGGTGTCCATTATTGTAAGGGGGAAAAGGGGACGAGCTGAGAAAGGTGATTGATAGGCTGATTAAGGCTGTCTGTGTCAGTATTAATGCCTTTCCTAGCACATCCCTTGTAAACTCTTGTCATAGAACCTAAGAGGGCAACTGGACCTAGAACATGTACTAGACCTACGGACCTACGGATAGAAATCAAATGAAGGATATAATTGCAGTTTCTCATCTACATAGATCTATTACAAAACCATTCATGAGTTGGCTATGATCTTACCTAGAGCAATTAATTGTGTAATATAAACGGTATTGTAAACTGTATACATTACCGATACAATCATGTGTAAACGAAAGTATGAATACTTCCACAGAGCGGAATAATTCGCGAGAAAATGCGTAGGAGGTGAAACACATGAAAGAAGACCATAACGGTATAAATGTACATGTATGTAGTGAGAAAGAGCGGATCTCTCTCTCTCTCTCTCTCTCTCTCTCTCTCTCTCTCTCTCTCTCTCTCTCTCTCTCTGTTTATCTCTCGTCCACCCTAGTTTTAACGTCTCATAAGTTCAACAGTAAAACTGGCGAACCGCCCCCTCGCCTCTCGATAGTCATACAGTGTATACACACACGCAAAGCCAATGCCCTCACGTAGGCTACTGCACAGGAAACGTGACCTCGGCGGCCGTTCAGGGTCAGGAGGTCAACTAGCCTTGACTGACCATAGTCCAGGCCAGACTGAAACCTGATTCGCTTTAGTACTAATACTTATAGTAGGCGCCGTGCGATCACGGGGTCCCTAGCGACGCGAAGGCAGTTAGTAGGTACGGAAATAGATCTCTGCACCACCCACCAGTGTGCAACAAACCCCGGTGTGCAATCATAGTTCTGCATCAGTCGCAGGTGCGGAAATAGATCTCTGCACCACCCACTAGTGTGCAAGCATAGTTCTGCACCAGTCACCGGTGTGCAATCATAGGTCTGCATCAGTCACCGGTGTGCAATCATAATTCTGCATCAGTCACCGGTGTGCAATCATAGTTCTGCATCAGTCACCGGTGTGCAATCATAGTTCTGCACCACTCACCGCTGTGCAATCATAGTTCTGCATAAGTCGCAGGTGTACAATCATAGTTCTGCATCAGTCACCGGTGTGCAATCATAGTTCTGCATCAGTCACTGGTGTGCAATCATAGTTCTGCATCAGTCACCGGTGTGCAATCATAGTTCTGCATCAGTCACCGGTGTGCAGTCATAGTTTTGCATCAGTCACCGGTGTGCAATCATAGTTCTGCATAAGTCGCAGGTGTGCAATCATAGTTTTGCATCAGTCACCGGTGTGCAATCATAGTTTTGCATCAGTCACCGGTGTGCAATCATAGTTCTGCATCAGTCACCGGTGTGCAATTTCTGCATCAGTCGCTGGTGTGCAATCATAGTTCTGCATCAGTCACCGGTGTGCAATTTCTGCATCAGTCGCTGGTGTGCAATCATAGGTCTGCATCAGTCACCGGTGTGCAATTTCTGCATAAGTCGCAGGTGTGCAATCATAGGTCTGCATCAGTAACCGGTGTGCAATCATAGGTCTGCATCAGTAACCGGTGTGCAATCAGAGTTATTTCTTCGATACGATAATAATACGGAGTTAACGAACAATCAGAAAATTATATGTGCGAGTGTCAAGATTATGTTATCTATTATAGCCCTACGAACCACTAAGCCTGCAATGACAATAGGCTAGCTACCTATGTGAATAATGTTGTGGTGGTGCAGGTAGATCATCGTGTCCTCGACCAGTCCACCACTTAAAATGTGATAAGTATGTACACATTATGTACTTCATTTAGTGTACAGGTATTTTTTGTATGAACTTAAATCTCAAGATTATAATTGCTCTCAATTCAATCATCGGTAAAAATAGTAATAAAAACTAATTTGATTCACATGAAAATAAAGATACATGTATAGTTAACGGTGAATTACTGGATAATTATTAAAGTATTTTTTGTGTGCTTGTGTCTTGTCTTGTTTAGTCATTTTCGGCAACCTATTTCTAAGGTAAACATAATGTGCACTTAAATTTGAAATACAGTTTTTTATTACATGTATACTTTTTTCGTATAATAAATATAATTGTGGGTTTATTAAAACATTTGAGGACGCGACGTTTGTTCAGTGCAACAAAAGGAAAAAAGAGTGAAGAAATATTTATGACTGTACTTAAGATAAGAGGGTTTATAGTCATACTTGAATTTGATAACATATAGTTTATGGATATTATGATAATTTTAAAGGAAGGCGGAGGTAAATTGTTCATTATTTACACGTAAATTTGTATCACACTGTCCTATTTTAGTACGACCCAAAACAATTTTCATATCTTTCCAAATCTTCCACACCTAAAAGAAAACATTGTACTAGATATTATTGCACCTGCCAGTCACACACTTTTAAAAGTGTGGATATTCTATTTTTCCACGCCTGTTTTTTAAGGAAGGCGGGGGTAGAATAAATCTCTCAATCTATTAACAACTTACACGCACATTATTATCATACTATTAATAAGTCCTTTTTTGAACGAGCCAATTTATTTTCATATCTTTCCAAATCTTCTACACCTAACAGACAACTTTGTAAATATTATTGCAGCTGTCAGTGACACAATTTTAAAAGTACATTTACAACTCTTTCGTCGTTCACGAACGATCCATTCATAATTTTTCTAACATGTTCATGCCGATACTTTTCTTTTTTCATATAATAATTTATATCGCTCTGTCCATGACTTAATCACTTCAAAGAGAAAGTTATATTCGCAGAGGATGCAACACATGCACAATCATGTGATTAGATGCATGTCTGTCTGTGTGCCTGTCTGTATGTCTGTCTCTCGCCAGTTACACTTCCAAGGCACGACATCTCACACTCTCACTAGAAGCCTTACGATGTATGGGCCCAAAGCTATGCGTTCATTATAAGAGTCTCAGGTCCAGAGCGATAACGTCGCCGATAGATGAAAGAATCTTACACCGGCGCCAAACATAGCTTTATCCTAGACTTATGGCCGGGACCAATGAGCGATTAGAAAACCAGACGCCTAATGGCCTATTGGGCGTGTTTAAGTCATCCGCTATCGTCGTGTATACCGCAAGGCCCGTGTTCTCTCTATCTCAGTATCTCTCTCTTTCTCTCTCTCTCTCTCTCTCTCTCTCTTTTATTCTTTGTGTGTGTGTGTGCCTCTCTGTCTCTCTTTCACTCTATCTGTGCCTCTCCCCCCTCTCTCTCTCTCTCTTTCTTTCAATCTGTGTGTGTGTCTCTCTCTCTCTCTCTCTCTCTCTCTCTCTCTCTCTCTCTCTCTCTCTCTCTCTCTCTCTCTCTCTCTCTCTCCTCTCTCTCCTCTCTCTCTTTCTCTCTCTCTCTCTCTTTCTCTCTCTCTATCTCTTTCTCTCTCTCTCTCTCTCTCTCTCTCTCTCTCTCTCTCTCACTCTCTAAAAACTATTAGCCTTGACCTAGTTAGCAGACTGTTGAAATTATTTTAATGACGAACGTCAGACGTCTAGGAAGTTAATTAATTATTAATTATTGCATGCACGAAGGGAATGCACGGCTAACGTTTTGAAAAGTGTGCTTAACCGTGTTATTAATGTATAAAAGGTTAGAAAATAGATGAAGAAATCGATTGAAATGGTGCGGTTGCTGGGTGTTATAATGTGACTTCAGTTGTTTAACCTGAAAATGTATAAATCTTCGTGTGAGAATGTATGGAATCATTGGCTAGAATGAAAAATTTTCTAATAACTACTCAAACTGCTGGTGGAAGGAACGAGTATGTGTTGTTTCGCCGCATGTATATATTATAAATACATGTACAATTACATTATTGTGAAATCTATTATCTGTACTACAGATGTACTAAACATGTCCGCAATCTAGATGTCTTCGATCGAAAATTGTATGTTCTATTTTGAGTCAACGTGCGATTTTTTTTCTCAGCTCAGGGCTGCGTTTTCACCTTTCAGAAGTTTATTGCGCAATTTTGATACCAGTTAATAAGCAGACGGAAACTGTAGCGGATTTTCTGTTTGGGAAGATAATATCATTTTTTTGCTTTTGCACGAACACTGCAGACTGTCTTTCATAAGAAGAGCCTAAAAGCCTCTGGGACCTACTCCACCACCGCGAATCGAGAACAAATTGTAATATTATATACCAAGACATGATGAGAGAGAGAGAGAGAGAGAGAGAGAGAGAGAGTGAGAGAGAGAGGGGGGTAGGGAAAGAGAGACAGACACTGAGATAGGCAAGTAGACAGAGAGAAGAGGTGGAAAGGGTGATCAACTAAAACATTCCTTCAAAAGATCTTGCAGTTTTATTTTTATTTTTTGTACTTTATGTTATTTCGTTTTAGTACTTGCCAGAATGTCACTTTTTACGCACAATTATGTATCAATACATACGATATCGAACTCAAACAACCTTTAGACTTTTTAAGAGCTAAATATTTTGGGTTGGTTAAAAAACGTACGTGTACAAGTTACTTAAATATTTGTACTTAACGAAACCTTTAAAAAAAAAAAAAAGCAACTGAGGTATAGCAAAACATTACTTTGTCATATATAGATAAGTTCGAGAGGAAATCAGGCTGTAGGCTGCCCTTAACTGAACTCTACTGTTCTAATTTTCAACGCTCTATAATCTACGCACAAAGAAAAATTTAATGTCCTTTTCGCCCCAGATTTTTATCTTAGCTTAAACGTTGGTGATTGATTTTGTTTTGAACATTTAATCGTTTTTTTTTTTGTTTTGTTTTTTTTCACATTTTAGTGTTTTGAGGTTCTATATTTTTTTACCTTTGCTCTTTTTTTTCCTGTTAATTTAATTATTTTGTTAATTATTTTGCGAGGAAGGCGTGGTTTAAACATCAGAAAAAGCTTTTATTTTACCCTGTGGTGGACTTCTTCCTCCCCAAAGAGACATGAAAAATTTCTCTTGGTGGAATATAATGCAATGTTGCGTACTTTAGTTTTGAAATCGGGTTTTACGAATACCAGGAAAGAAGGTCCATTTCAAGCCAAAAAGACGAATCTCATTAGAATGTTTCTTAATTTAAGCAGTAGAGAAGAAAGTCCATTTCAATCCAGACTAACCTGATACCGGTAATTGTAAAATGTTTATATTAAAAAAGGGATGGAAAGGAAAGTCTGTTTTCAAAGGGGAATTACACCGATCTCCTCGCGTAAAAATAAGGTTCAAGTAAGCTAAGCCCAAGGATTACGGTTTTAAAAATCTTTAAAAGAAATGAGGCTTCTCAGACAGCCCTGCCATTCGTTTATTTTCTTCATCATTGAAAAAAAACCTTAGTGCGTTTTGTGTTACCTTCCTTCTAATGTGTCAAATGTTTAAGATCACGTCTTCACATTGTTTTTATAAATTATACTATGGGTGCGTTAAAAAAAAGGTTTTCAACGAATTTAAATTGTACCTATAAGGTGATACCAAACGCTAACTTGTTACCAAATTTTCATTGACAGTAAACATACATGTAACAGCATTATAAGCAGGTGATACATGTACATATTTTATATAAATTATTGTCAACTATTAATCAACACCATGAGTTCGAGAGTATCGCAGGGTTGCGTTTAACTAGGCAGACTAATAGAATGTGAAGGTCACACACAGAGGAAAGCAAATTATATAATAACCATAATTAATTAGAAATAAACTTATAACATAGACCTAGTTGATCTATAGATTATAGTACATGTACTGCCTTTTTTGCAGTCACTCTCCATTAATTTGGCTGAGACCTTGGTGGTGGTAAACTGAGCTGTGAAACATATGTTAGAAAAAATTTTGCTCGTATTTCTTCCGATAAACGTGAGTTGTTCGGGCCAGTCAGTGCACTAATTAAGTAATGATTTCATGAAGAGCTTCCAAAGGCCATTAAGTACTGCACTTTCTCCAGACACAAGTTTGCCGGGAGAGTGTTGCGACTAGCTATTGGTGGGTTGTTGTTTTTTTAGACTAGCGTGTAAAGTACATGTAGATGAGAGATGGAGCAAGGTGTGTATTAATTGAGATTATAGATCAAGATAAAAAGGCAAAAGTGTTTAGATCAAGATCTTTGATGTGCTTTTCGGGGGTAATTATGGAGCGTATGAGGTGATGAATTAGTTCTCAACGAACAAGAAGGAAAAAATATATTAACGTGCAATGATGCTTTCATGAAGAAAGTAAAGGAGCTACTATCGGTTTCAACTGAAAAGTCAAGTTGCATTTGGACCTTCTATAACTATCGTGGTTACTTTGTTTTTCTTTTTTTTTTTTTTTTACTGGATAGAGATCTAATAAAGCCACCCACCCCCTTCTTTTCTTCATATTTTTTACATCAGAGCAAACCATAAATTGGGCCCTACATAAAGTTTTGAAAGGCCTAGTTTTAATGGGGTCAACGTGTTAAATGTTTTCTCTCATCTCAAGAATGATGCAGTCAGTCAACGCACAGTCATGATTTGCAAAGAGACGTTGAATTAGTTGCTTTTCAAGTAAAAACAAAAAGGTGAACCAAACAGCTAAATCATACTCATATTTTTAGTTTTTACCTCGCACAATACTATGCATAAAATTGTTTAAGAGCATTTTTTTTTAATCAATACGTTGGTTTAAATATTTTTAAAGGTCTAATTTCGTAAACTCAAAATAATGCATTAGTATACAAAAATAGTTATACAATGTGATACCATTTTTAATTTTGATCACATGATATTAGTAATGATTTGAACTATCTGACGTAAGATTCTTTCATTCGCACTTTAGAATATTATTACGTGGTACCTATCATGTAACACTATGTAACCTACATCATTTCTCACGTTTTCGCGCTTATTTAATTTTTTTTTCTTTCATTAATGAATGGCATCTCCAAGCAACTTGATTTTCAAAAATAATTCTAAAAGTTCCCTTATAAACGTCTGGTTAGTTTTCTATTGGTACTTTCTTTTTGCGATTATAATTATTAGTACAGCTTCGTGAGTTTTATAGCAGCTGTCTAACATTTAATCCCTTCGTTTACAGGTATGTTACAGAAAAATAGTTACGAACAAAAATGGATACGTACAAGTACGCGTATTTGCAATTTTTAGAGGCATGAAAATTACAATTCCAGTCAATTTAATCATTCAATAATTCTTCGGAATTGGAATTCAGATGGCTCATTTACCAAAGCTAAATTTTAACGGGAAAAAAAGCTTAAATTTTGTTTTTGCTTGGGAGTGGTTATAAATCGATTTCACTGATTTATATTGTATCTAGGTCTAGACCGCAGAATATAGAGTTTCGTAGATACAGAAACAGCTCTTCGGAAATTAAAAAGAGCATCCCCATTTTCTCTCCGAAAAAAAAATGAGATTTTCTAGTGTAATATGGCGGCGAGTTTCTGGAAACTTTAGTAAGCTTTAAATTGTAATTTGAGGGAACATAAATAAGGAAGGTCTTTTTTTTCTCATGCACGTCGAACTATTTAGTACGTATTAGGAGAAATATCAATAATGAAAGCTTTTTAAGCTTGTCGTGGAAAGGTAAAGATTGTTTTGTCTTGAATGTGTAGACTACATTTTTAGGATGACGTTTATCGTGTTTGTGCTTCTGCAAAACTTCATTAAAATTTATATTATCCTGTGGATCTAGACTATCGATGAAACTAAAACTGCATGTTAAGTGAAATATTAATAAAAAAAAAAAATAGATCTAAATCTACATAGATCGAGACTATTCTAATAGTGAGTAATGTTTTCATTTTGTCACAAATGGAATAATTTTTTGTTGGATTTTACTTTGTTTTGTTGTTTTTTGTTTTGTTTACCAATCCCACTTATAAATGTGTTGGTTTGGTTGGTTTCTTGATGCCCTACATTATTTACTGGGTTACTTCACAGACGGGTCTCAAATCCGAAGTCTGACAATTTAGCGTGCTGTCGAAAGGAGACACCCAGGCGCATATAAACAGAACGATGATAAAATTTAACTTAGTCAAGTTAGTGGCCCTAGGTACACCATGTATTCATTACATTTTTAATGAAAAAAAATAGTATATTTTTTATTTATCTCCCCGTAACCTGGTCAATCACAACCGTTTAATTTCAAACTTATTAAGTACAGACTTCTTACTTCTTAGTACGTACAATGATTCCTGCATGTTCATACTATGTAGTCCTCATACGTGCGTAGCCTATCGTGTAAAAGTTACAATATCATACAATTGCAACATCAAAGTGAGTACCTACCAGTAGACATCACAAGATGAGAGCCAGCCCTCGGTGGTGAACTGAAGGTCAATGTAATACTTATACCAGCATCAGCTGCAGACTCTATAGATCCGTTACAATTATCCCGAGACCAGCGGTCTTACACTTCAGAATTTTTTTTTATCACTGTCCAGCTAGCTGCAGTGTCTCAACACCCCTCGTCCTACTCCTACTCCAGTCCTACTCCTAGAGCTCTGCTGCTATGCTATGCTCTTGTGGATTAGACCAGCAGTTGCAAGCCTGATTGTAGCGACATAGGCTGTCGCATGTCTAGATCTAGATCTAGAAACAGACCATGCATAGGTTCCACTGCAACATCACCTTTGGTCAAGGTGGAGTAGATCTAGATCTAGACGTCTAGGCTAGATCTATCCACAAGATCAAGTCTAAGTCTAGGTCTAGGTCTAGGTCCGTCCGTCTAGGCCGAGGAAGGAGAAGAAAGTGTGTACTCTCTGAGTCTCTCTCGGTATCTCTCTCTCACTCTCTCTCTCTCTCGTCTCTCTTTCGTCGACGAGGAGGCGACTAAAGTCGTTTAGATCTCGACCATCCACCCCCACCCCCACCACCTCCCCCAGTACCGCTTGGCGAGGAATCAAGGGCCTGATAGTTGAAGGGGTTGGGAGGGAGGAGGGCTGGGAGGGGGGGGGGTGAGAGGAGTGAGGTGGAGAAGGAGGAAGAACGGATGGGTTCACTGAACTAAAAATAGCAGAGCTCCGCGCTGACAAAGGAATATCGGGAAGGGAAATAAGGAGAGTCGAAGGAGAGGGTTTTGACAGATAAAAAGAAACGGATTGGGGGTGTGTGTAGATATTTTAGAGAGGGGAGAGAGAGAGAGAGAGAGAGAGAGAGAGAGAGAGAATAATGAATAGGTGGGGCTAATGCGAGAGCCTAAAGGCAAAAAGGTCGGATGGTGTCTGTTTGAGTGGCCCATAGATCGTTTGTTCGTCTGAGTGTCTGTGTATGTGTTCCTCTAGGCCCTGCAATCTAGATAGATCTACAACATGTAGTACTACACGATATCCTGTTCTTTTTTGTTTCTTCTTCTCCCATCAAGTTTTCTTTTTCCCGCATCTGTCCTTCATTCATCGATCGAGAATCTCGTATTTCCTCCCTACTGATGCTGTTCCCTCATCTCAGGCCTTGCACTATGCAGGTTTCCTGTAGTGTGATGCGCTTGTGAGTCTTCTCTTCTTGTTGAGTTGTTGTCTCTATGGGTCTAAGCGTGTCACTCACGTTCAAGAGATTTTACCCTTGAAAGACCTGTGAAATTAATGTAGGCTCTTCATAGATATAAGTAGATTTATTCCAATATAGAAATAATAAGTACATTGTACATTGTTTATCCAATATTCCTTGTCGATATGCTTCAAATTTAGCAGCTTCTTTTATATTATTCATATTCCCAATTCATAACTTGTATACAGTATTGTTATATTTCTGTTGCTATCGTTCTGTTCACCCCAGTTAGCATCTTCAAAGGAACGGAAAACAATTTTGAAGGTTACCACGTTTGAAAACCTGAAATTCAAATTAAGTAACACGAGTACCGATTAAGTGGTATTCTTATTTTTTTATTATTCATTCTTTTTTTATGAATATAATTTTGCACTACTTTCTTTGATTTTCCCCCAATTTTATCAGTTCAATTCCTTTCAGGGTTTCACCCCTGGAGCCTATATTAATGCAACCTTATGTTATTTTGGAGGTTCTCGGCTTGAATATTTGGACGTACGTGCAAGTGTGTAACATGAACCCCTTTTTAATTTAATTATTATTAATTCAATAATTTTTTGTATCGCTTTCTTCTCCCAGACTTGCCCGTCTAAACGGATCAGTCTGGTTCCTTCAAGCTATCAGTTTTCACCGTCTGGGGTCTGCGTCAATACAATCAATTTTGACGGTTTCAATGTTTGAAGATCTGAAAGTAATATGATTTAGTAGGCCTACCTATTTTACTTATTTTTTCTGCTTTTTTTCTCTCAAATGTCTGTCTAAACCTAAACGTGCATAATTGGGACCATAAGAACTCTTCCCTCTTAGATCTAAACCGAGGCTATCTGGTATCCTTGCTCTAAACCGATCAGTGATATTCGGTATTCCTCTCAGTTTCAGGCTTTCTGATTTCACCATCTGGAGGCCGTGCATCAATGCAATCCTGCACACACACGCATCCTCTCACAGTTATCGAGGCACCCACCCCTCCCAACGCTTCGCCCTATTTTCCTTCCTCACGGCCACCCGTGCCTGCTCCTCGTCGTCTGGTGGCCTCAAAAAAGGCCTGGCATCGGATCTGGGTCACGTGCAGATAGAGTGTGTGTGTATCTGTGTCTGTGTCTGAGGGAGAGAAAGAATAGTAAGACTAAGAGAGAGGGTAGTAAGAGAGGGAGAGAGAGAGAGTATTGAGAGAGATAGAAAGCGAAGGAGGAATAGAGGGGGAAAGAGAGTGAGTGATAGTATGTGGTTATGTATTTGAGAGACAAAGAGAGATAAAGGCAGAGAGACATAAAGAGAGAGAGAGAGAGAGAGAGAGAGAGAGAGAGAGAAAGAACTGTGCCAGTTTCCTGTCTAGTTTCTACTTTCTAGTAGAGGCTAGTAGTACTACAAAGCGACCATTCTCGGCGTCTGACAAAGAAAAGCTCTCGGAAGGAGAGCTGACAGATGAGGCAGGGTGGGGCACAGAGGTTATGGTGCTGGATGGTGGGAGAAGATAGCACCAGCTGATACTAGCACTAGCACTAGCACCAGGCGAGACTGGCTTTCGTAGGCCCTACAACAAAGAGAAAAAGAGCATGGGTAGAAATAACTGGAAAGATTGAGCTTGGAGATTTATCGCTCGAGCGCGGACAGTGCCGAGGGGCCAAAAAGTGATTTGATGTAGAAAACAAGAATGTAGCGGTTGTTGTTGTTGGTGGTTTTTTGAGAATTTGGTCAAGTTATTAGGGCTGACGACAGAAAAAGAGAAATAGATTAGATTAAAAAATACTCAAAAACAGATTATTTGGTAGGCTTACGTAATATTAAAACACGTTTTTGTATTATTTTTTATCAAACAAAATTAACCGCAAGTGGTTTATGTTACGGCAGTACATGGAATGAAATAATTATTAAAATGATATTGACAAGACCAGTACAGTGTACCACTACCAGCTTCAGTTTTAAACAAGAAAAAACAATGGGAATCCGTACTGGCCAGCTAGGACGTTTAACAAAGTGTGAAATAGCCAGATGTTTCACGATTGGCGAGGATTTACCGTAGCCTATACATGTATGACTGAAGATAATATAAGGCGGTGGTTACCTTCTTCAAACCTTAAAAAAAACTCAGTCTTTTCGAGTAATTTTTTTAAGCAGATAGACTGTATTGGAGTTTCTTAACTAAAGCTGATACGTTGTATGACAGTAATTTTCAAATGTACAGTTATTGAAATAATATTGGCGAAACCAGTTTCTGTATCACTTATGTATCAGCTTCAAATCTAACTAAGTGAGATTTAAAGGGAAAAAAACAGACTGTGACCCAAACGACGATAATGAAAGAGAAAAAAGAAATTAATTTTCAAAATATACGTCTTCAAGAATAATTCTTTGTGTAGAGATGATAGTTAACACTGTAGGAAATCGACTTTGCAAAAAAAGATCACATTTTTTTGTGTTAATTATACCGAAAAGTTGTTGTTGTTGTTGTTGTTGTTGTTGTTGTTGTTGTTGTTGTTTTGGGGGAGTGTTTGCTTGTTTGACTTCATTGCTGAATATTATTGGCCAATCTACTACATTCGAGAGGCGTGGTTGTTGTTGTTTTTCAAATGACACTTCTAGCTTCTTGACAGATGAAGCCAAATGTGATCTTCCTCACTCTCTAAAAAAATGGATGTACTGTAGTTTGGCTTCTTAAAATATTAAAATTTGGTACATCTTCGATCCATAAAAAATAAGGATCAAACATTCATCAGTCTGTTGAAAACCTTCATCTTCAATGATATTGATTGTTATGATTGTGCTCCAATCTTCAGGATTTCTTAGTCCAATAATCTTGTGTTTGTGTGATTTATATCAGATCGATAAAGATTCATCTGGTAAATTGACTTATGTAATTCGGTGACCAATAGGCTACAGGTGAATAATAAATTTGATAAAACATGTTGATGTAATATCTTGATTCGCAATCCTAACTGTCTAACATAAAACAGCCTACACTTTTTTGCGACTTTTGTCTGCCTTAACTGTTAGGGGGCGCAGTGACCTTGGGGTAGATCATTGGCTTCCGACGCAAAGGGTCCGTGGTTCGAGTCCTGGCAATTTCGTTCCCTACTGGTTGGTATCAATTTAATGTGACCGGCTGGGACAGGAGTCATTGTATCCCCGTCCTGTCTCGTATGTGGTAGCACATAAAATTGTCAGACGTCAGACCTGGAGCAGTCCACAATATAGCCTATATAGTGCTGATGTTGTACGTTAAACCAACTCAACGACAACTACGTGTACTGCATTAACTGTTACAGACCTTGCGGTGGCGGACCCACGGTGAAACGAAGACCATAACGTCAGGGAATCTGCATCGGCGTCTAAGTGTGGCTGTATACTTGACTTACGGAGCCAAAGAGCGATCAGAAAATTTCATTCTTATGGGGCGTGATTTTGTCATCTGTCATCGTCATGTGAATGCAAGTTTCAGTTTAGGCGAAATAAAAAAAAAAAAGTTAATACGTGTAGCATGATTAACCTTTTGCTCTGGACACGCCCCCCCCCTCCCCTTGTCAAGCCCATATCAAATTGGATATGATTTTCAGTTCTATGGCACATTTTCTAGGAAAGCGCTTATAATCTGCCAGTCCAAACGAATACATTATTTTGCAATTTGAAAAAAATGTTTTTCACAATTTGACATAACAAACTACAGTAAGAAAATAGAATCGTAATATATAGGCTACAATGTACAGCAGTCTGTTTAAACATGTTCATGCAATATTGCTTAACAACAGTTAATTGGGTCAGTACCTTTTGTGGACTAGCGTATTCAAGCAGGTAAGATCTTGTAAACTGGAGGTATGGCAGTGACGTCACGCACGTGGTTTCACCCATCGTGTGGTCGAAATCACAGTGACACAGTGAAATGTTGGCCCGCCTTTTTCTGTGAAATTTATCCTTGAATGACTCCGTAACACTAAAGAAAAAAATTAAAAGCCTTGTGAACCATATGACGATACGGGTGACGTTTTCAAGACCCTTTGCCATGAGGATCTGCGATCGCTCATTGGCTCCGCTAGTCTCGGATAGAGCTATGATTGGACGCCGGTCTAAGCGTACATAACTGGGACATGGCCTCTCAGACGCCATTCCGAATCCCTCTACATGTTATGGACACCGTTATGACAATCCCCTGTTCCCAGTTGATGGATACATGTACTTCAGAAATGCAACTTGAAATGTCGTAGAGATTTCATCAATGAAAGAACATTTTTGAACGTTGTACTATTTGTACAGTATTCATTCTGATAAAAACGGCATGCAATGAAATCATTAATGAGTGTAACATAAAGAAAGCAAGCGCATGTTGATCAGACACTGGCGTTGCTTGACAGCGGGACACATAGAGGAAACGACAACCAATCAATACTCTATCCTAGACGGAGCCAATGAGCGATTGGACATGCCCATGTCAAAGGGATTGGTTACGTCATCCTATGTTTTCGTGTTCGCCGTAAAGCCTCTACTTTCCCGACCTAGCAGCGTCCCTCTCAGCCCACCTCTTGCTCACCTCTATCAGAAAACATTATTAAAAAGAGAATACTCATAATTGCAGCGGTACTTACAAAGCCATCGTCGTGATGCAACCTGTGGTCTTATAGTATTATAGTAATTGTACTTGGGTATGATGGTTTAACTTCACTATTTCAACGCATAAAAATCGTAGCGCTCCTTCACACCAAACTAATGACGCTTTGCGATTTCCACGCAAATTTGGCATGGGTATTTCTGATTGCTCATCGGCTCCAAATGTCTTGGATAGAACTATGACGGTGTAAATTCCCTTACCTAAATTCTCCGTTTTCGCTTTGTGTACGTCCTATCACCGCAATTACTCTATTACCTTGAGCGCGGTTACAGGAAAACATAATGTCGGTTCCAAAAGCGATGAAAAACGCTAAGGTTGAAAGGGCAAGGTGTGCCGGGATTGCCCTGTATTGCCCGCCCGTGGCATGCAAAGCAATTAACATAACGACTCCATTGATTCCTTTCATGTCACAGGAGAGGTGAAGGTGAAAGGTCTATGTAGACGCATGCGCCTGGCTTTGTGCAGTCGTGCGCGCACACTCACGTCACAAACAGAATTATGCAGAACTGCATCAGGGAGGTTCCACACTCCACAGTGTTCCAC
>RQTK01000076.1:782697-785197 GCA_003991915.1 Elysia chlorotica
GGATTGTCGTAAAACCACTCGCGATGGAAACAAAACACAGGCAGACAAAGCAAACATTGGTCTGAGAGAGGCGAAGAGGATAAACCCGTGATTAGAGCAACTCGGCATCATAAAGAAAATTTCCCATCCACTCAACAGACAATATCGAAGGCCTTGCGATATGGGGGTCCATGGGGAAAACGAAGACGATGGATTAGTGAATCTACACCGGGGTTGAACCATAGCTCTATCCTAGACTTAAAGGAGTCGATGAACGGTTGGGAAACACCACGCCGAAGCGGCGTAGTTCTGGTATCGGTTAGCGATCTTTGGATCGTAAGGTCTATACTGTGGATGGAGAGATGAGTGGAGTCGTAGAGATAGGGAGATGAGCACAAGGAAGGCTCACAGACTAACTCCATCTCAGGAAAATCAGGGCATGCCTTTGTGTCGCCAGAAAATTATAGCTAGCTCTATGCGCGAGTCTGCGACTAAGAGTCTCTGGTGTTCTTTACTCACTGAATGCGTGCCTCCGTAAGAACTAGTTCTAGAACTAGGATCTAGACCGACCGTGGCAGTACGTACATTTATTGTCAGGCTTCAGTCTTGAGCCCTCTCCACAATACAGCCTATATAGTGCTGACGTTCCACGTTCGACGTTAAGCAACAAAACAATCTTTAAAAAAAAACCTCTAGACTATAGTGTCGGAACTTAATAGTTTAAGTTGAAACATATGTTGTGGACGGGTCCCCTACTAACGTCTGTTAATCGTATGTGCTGTCACACAGAGAAAGTGCGGGTATACCATGACTCCTGTCTCAGTTGGTCACATTATGCTCACACCGACCGAATTAATAGCGTGCAACGAAACAGAGCAAATAATAATATTATTAAACCTTAGCCGATTGTGGGTTTTGAACCAGCGACCTCCCGATTGGGAGACCGACGTTCTACCGTTCTAATTTCGCCCCCTCATTTACCTCCCCCCCCCCCCCCCCCCCATACACCCAGCTCCCCACGCCTTTTTGGGAACAAAGGATGAAGAGAGAAACAGCTGTACATGGTCTGCAGTCTAGAACAGAACACAAGAGAGAAAACTCATTAATTAGCAATAACATCTCCTAGGTCTCGACCAATATATCTATCTTACTGACACAGACCCATGGAAAAACACTGGGGCCACAGTGGGGATTGAACCCGCGACCTTCATCACTACAATGTCACGAGGAAATGACCCACCGTTCCCAGCTGTACAAACCAATTAAGTTACACAGTTAGATTGCGTATATCGCCCACATAAACGACAACAAAAAATAATATTTATTTTACATCAAAGCTGTTGCGAAAGTTCCGATAGCATTACGAAGTTAAATACAAAAAGAGTGCCTCTCAAAAAACAAAAAGAAACAAACAAAAGAGAGAGGGAGGGGGGAGATAAATAGGACACCAGGCGCATGTTATTTTTCACATAAATGCACCAGTGTTTACATCCTATTATTTTTATTCAACTATACGAATGGACCGGCTAGAATAATCGGTTTCTGAATCTAATATAATTTAATATGATTTTATTTATTCTTTATGTGTCGTTGTACGTCATTATCGTTTATCTGATGTAAGCCTCAAAACGGTAAACGGTTAAGTTGGTTCGAATGTTATCCGAATCCTTTCTCGCCATTGGCTTAACTGCTTAATCTACACTCTTTGCGATCCAAACAATGATTTACGGGTGACATAATCAGGCCGCTTAGGCTTGAGGTTTCCGGGTTGAGTTGCAGTTGAGTTGGTTTAACTTCCAACGTCAGTACTAAATAGGCTATATTGTGGACGGGCTCCAAGACTGACGTTTGAGAATTTTAAGTGCTGCCACACACGAGACAAGGCAGGAGTCCCAGGGATACCATGACCCTTGTCTCAGTTGGTCACATTATTAAACTGACACCGACCCAACCAGTAGGAGCGATATCGCCAGGGCTCGAACCACGGACCTTTTGCATCGGAAGCCGATGTTCTACCCCAGGGTCCCCCCCCCCCCCCCCTCTCTCTCAGGTCTCCGGGTTGTTAATTGACTCCATAAGTCTTGGATAGAACTGTGATTGGATAGCAATACAGTTTCCCTTTACCTGTCGTTTTTGTTTTCGCATTGCGTTCTAATATCGCAAGGCATTTACTAACCCACCCTACAACACTGCTTTAAATCGATCGTCCTACATGTCTGACCTTGGCTCAAGCAGACACTCAGAAGAGAAAAAAATCGTGAATTACGAAATTTTCACAGTCAAGCTGATTGGAAATGGTTTGAAGTGCGAACCATGCAAAGGCAGACAGAAAAACAACAACTCATGTGAAGAAAAAAAAAAAAACGGGATTTAAATGGAGAGTACAAATGTGTCGAAGATGTTTGTGATAAGTATGTCGTGAAAATGCTATGATGGCAATATAATATCAATATTTATGCCTAACAAAGGCTTATTGCAGAGGAGAAAAATTTATGGGGATTTAATATTGATCTTTGTTTCC
>RQTK01000076.1:787697-797447 GCA_003991915.1 Elysia chlorotica
AGACAGAGACAGACAGAGAGAGACAGAGAGAACGAAACAGACAGACATGACAGACAGACAGACAAATAGGCAGAGAGAGAAAGAGACAAACAGACAGACAGATAGACAGACAGACAAACATACTGATAGGCAGGCAGAAAGACGGACAGACAGACAGGTATACAGACTGATAAACAGATGGAAGCCCTGTCGAAGAAGTCCATAAAGGAAAAAAAAAAAAAAAAGAATGTGTGGTCAGAAGGTGGGCTAAGTACATGACTCCGGATATTCTATTATTATGACTGTGTGAGTCACCTCTTGTCCAGCTAGACAGATGTCCTCTCTCTGCGGGTGAGCGATTGGTTCACATCACACTGTGGTCGTGGCGTAACGCCATTGATTAGTTCAGTGACCACTGGGGGGTCTACATCTCCATAGGAGAGGTGTGATGGTTAAAAGAGGAAGAAAGAGAGAGAGAGA
This sequence comes from Elysia chlorotica, assembly GCA_003991915.1. NCBI lineage: Eukaryota > Metazoa > Mollusca > Gastropoda > Plakobranchidae > Elysia > Elysia chlorotica. Next base: position 788,157 of record RQTK01000076.1, read on the forward strand.
GAGAGAGAGAGCGAGAGAGAGAGGGAGAGAGAGATAGGAGTGGTTGGAGTTTAGAGAGGAAGGGCGAAAGAGCGGGCAAGAGATAGTGAGCGAGAGAGAGAGAGAGAGGGTTGGGGAGAGTGCGAGAGCGAGAGCGAGAGAGAGAGAGTGCGAGAGCGAGAGAAAAAGACACGAGAGGAATGCGAGACATTTAAAAAGAGACAGCGTGTAGATAGATAGAGAGAGATAGAGAAAGAGAGAGAGAGAGAGAGAGAGAGAGAGAGGCGAGAGAGAGAGAGAGAGAAAGGGGATGATTGAGTTGGTTCAACGTCCGACATCAGGACTATATAAGCTATATTTTGGACGAACCCCAAGACTGACGTCTGACAATTTTATGTGTTGCCACACAAGAGATGGGGCGGGGATACCATGACTCCTGTCTCATCCTGTCACATTAAACTGAGAGAGAGATACAGAGAGAGAGAGAGAGAGAGAGAGAGAGAGAGAGAGAAAGCGAGTTAAAAGACAAACACACAAATATGCTAGATATAAAAGAGACAGAGCGAAGTCGTGGGAACAGAGAGAAGCAATCCAGACACAAAGAAAATGGTGATGGAGAAAGAGTGTGTGAGAGTACTGAGACAGACGTGCGGCGTGAGAAGGAATAAAACTCTTCCTCCACTTCCACTCGCACGGCAGGGTCTTGTAGCGGTCAGGCAGTCAATGACACACGGGGGCATTGAACTGCCCTCCCTGCCATAGCTCAGCGCCTTACAATAAATGAACTAGGAACAGCCTGTGCAATTTGAGCGTGAGCAGTCCAGTGTGGGGACAAGTCTTTGGTGTGAGTGATTGGTATTGTTAGTGTGTGTCTTTGACGGGTCCACGAGTCCTGCTCTATGGGTCCTCAGAGGAAAGATGAAATTGGTATGGAAAGAGGAAGAGTTGATTACACTTACGTGTATGTTGGTCTTTTTTTTCCTTTGTGAGCTTTGGTGGTCGTTTCTAGTGGACAAAGGGTCCTGATGCAGGTAAACATGTTACACAGACTGAGACGGTAGCAATTAAAAGAGATAGATAGATAGATAGATAGAGAGAGAGATAGAGAGAGAGAGAGAGAGAGAGAGAGAGAGAGAGAAAATCTGACCTTCAAAGTCATAAAAGAGAGAGAGAGAGAGAGAGAGAGAGAGAAAATCTGACCTTCAAAGTCATAAAAGGGTCCAAACGAAATGTCACGAGGTCATTGTTTTTAATTTTATACGCGGCCAATCGGTATTTTAGCCTGGACTTCATTAATGCAAATCAGTATTTTAGCCTGGACTTCATTAATAAACCAACAGTGATAGCATTTACAAACAATTTTGTTAAATATAGAGAGTTTTGAAAACATTATGGTTTTTGATTAGAGTAACAAACAAACAATAAAGCAACCATAGGTCTCGGGGCACACAAAGCTAGCTCGAGTGTTACACGAGATTCACAAAATACTTCAACTTTAAGAAAGAATAATCTCAAACCAAAATAAAACTGAAGACTTTTAGATAGCATGAAAGACAATATAAACGATCAAGTCTGCATCTCAGTGCGACAGGATCAGAAACGCTAACCACTGAGCCACCCATGTTTGAACTACCCACCTTAACCCTTTAACGCATACTGTCTAATATCAATAGCAACAGATTCCAGCGCCTTGCGGTGTAAAGAGAAGTAGGTTAATCTGGAGACGGCAAGTCATTCAAAATGTTCATACAAAACTTCACATTTCTAAAATACTACAGATTTAGAATGTTTAAGACATGACATAGGGCATTATACAGCTAATGTAGCGTAAAGAAGCTCCAAATAATAACAGTTAATCTACAAGCCATAAAGAAGATACTATACTCTGTAAGCTGACTATAGTCTTAAAAGAACAAGAATAACAAACAACACAATGTAGGCCTACAGAATTATGTAACATAATCACACTCCAACCATCTTATAGACCATCCACATGACATTGTGAGCTATACAATGATTTTAGTACGTCCGATTGTTATCAGAACTGATGTCAGCTAGATTCGAAAAGTAAATGATATTGGCCAAATTTGCTGTAGATTCTACAGACTTATTAACATACATTGAGGTCAATTGAGATATAGGCTGACCACGCCTGCAGAGCTTTATACCTTAAAGCTTTTAATTATTATGATTGTACACTAGCCCAAATACGTGTTAAATTACGTTTTGATTCGTAAGGGAGGGTTTATACATTGGATAAGGGACGGCAATTGACCTCGATGAATATTAATGGGTCCGTAGAATCTACAGCGAACAGAGTAATTGGTTTGGTATACATTGTCAGCCCTAAGGTCGTCTTGTAGCCAGGTGGGCTCAATTGAGTGCATTCGATTTATTTGCAGCCATGGGACCCAAACCTCATCTGCCTTTGGTTGTGTCCCTGATACTCCGTGAGTTTCCATCGAATTGCAGAAAAAGTTGTCCTGACTTGGGATATTTATTGTCAGATTGACACCTGTGAGGTTTGGTTCTCTTACGAAGTCCAGCTTCATAATTACTAGAATATCAGTCTGTTCCTGAGAGTCTTTGAAGTAACATCTCTTACAGACACATCCAGTCCAGATGTAGAATACTAATAGAACCAAGTTTTCTTGACAAAGTTTTGTTCTAAATTTTACTTTTAAGACGAGCACAAAATTAACAATATGTAATCTACCACTAATGCACCCTGCGCTGGACATGTGGGTAGGTTAACATGGTAGAGCATCAGTACTCAGAAGTAGAGAACTGGGACTATATGAAAGGATTGGAAACCCATAGATTTAATGTTACGTTCAGCACATAGATATTGTTATTTCATTCCTTGTAAAATGATTAGCATCCAGCGCTTAGAAACATCTAATCATAATTTATGTAATAAACAAAATGTGAGCTCCAAAGTTGTCATTTTATTTGAACGCTGTATGAGAGAGAATACTGTGCTGCCCAAGATGACGATAATGTGATAATATCGTAGCCAACTATAAAAATGCAAATGGCCGACTTTCGAGTAAGTACTACGAAATCCACTACATGTACGTATGTGATCGTTTATAGGACTTCGGGCTACTGCCCCTTCGGTAGTGTTACAATGGTATTTTCATGCTTAGGACACGCAATTTCATAATGACCCATCACGTATTCTTTTTACCCCACTGAACTTTCACACACATATACACTCTCATACGCATGTACTAACACCTAATGAAATTAATAGGGCAACCTTTTAATAGTTATCGTAATTAACGATACGTATCTTTCAATACGACCAGTAAGAGGCCTAAGGATCCAATGACTTTGTTGATTTATTTATATAATTGTTTGATTAGAGGAATCTATCACCTACTCCCTGAATCTATGCTGTTTATTTTCTTACATTCATGCGACGCATTAGTTTGTAGCATTACAGTTTTTGCTATCAACACGATCATAACGGGGACGTAATCATGCCCCTCAGTTATGGCGTTTTCTGATCGCTCATTGGCTCCGTAAGTTTAAGCTAGAGCTCTGATTGGACGGCCGTACAGATTCCGTTCCATAGTCTTCGTTTTCACTACTGGCTTCTTTATCGCAAGGCATGTATTGTCTCTTTAGCTGGACTAGACCTTAAGCTTGATTGATTTTTACAATCATAGACATAACCTCTTTTGTTAAAAATGAGCCATAGTTATGGTTTGACATCAGCCAGCCATATAATAATACAACACAGTATCATAAGTCATTATTAATGGTTTCTTAGCCCAGATGTTTACTATAACAGCTGCATCTCTCTTGTGTAACACACCACCAACTGCGTCTCTTACTCTAGTTTTATGAACTGTTAGAATAGCCAGTATACTAAAATTATTATCAATAATAGTTCTGACAAAGCTCGCAATGTGCTGGGTATTCCCACACACACACACACACACACACACACACACACAAATTCAAAACAAAATTATTATCAATAATAGTTCTGACAAAGCTCGTTAGGTGATAGATACGCCCCCCCCCCCCTCGCACACACACGCAAACACACACAAGCTCAATTTAACACACACAACAACAACAAAATAAACAACCAACGTACTTTACTTTTTTTTTTTTACTTTGAACCTCATCTTATTCTTTAGGTATCCGTATATCTGTCAAAACTTTTTTTTTTTAATCTTCTATCCTCTTTCCATGAACATGACTAACAAGACCGATTATTTTTTCATTGCTTTTAAACCTCCAGAAATAAAGAAAAAGAAAAGTGACTAACAAAGGTGTCACAATCTATAAATGTACGAGTATTAATATCCTTTGTCACAGAACAATACAATGTGCACTCCAAAGTCCAGACACCTGGCTGGTTTTAGCACGCACATTTGACTCATTCAGGTCAAAAGGTTTTTTGGTACGGGTACATAAAATTAAAGACTTTGTGCTTTCAAATGAGGAACGAAGGTTTTCAGTATTTAAAAATAGTGTTTCAAATTAAAGAGGTTATCGGGGCAATCAGACTAAAGGTTGACATACTGCTCCACAGTCCACACCCTAATTTGGGTGACCTGGCTTCACGGTTGGTTTTACCTTGAAGAGCACTTTTTACTGTTTGTTCTTTGTCATTCTTAATATTTATAAGGGTGTTAATACATAATTCTAATACTTACCCCAATTTCTAGTTTAAGTCAGTGAGGGTGGGAATTGGAGGTGGAAGGGAGGAAAATCGAGGGCGAGAGAGACAGAGAGTCAGAGACACAGGCACACAGACAAACAGGCAATGAGACAGACAGACAGACAGAAAGACACATTTTTATACAAACATATGCAGTTGGCATTTTCTTTTTGAAATATGAGAAGGTTTAAACGATTTCTAAAACTATCATATGTTATTGATTTTTTTTCCACTATAAATTCCTTTCATGCCAACGTAAGACATTCAACCTATTAGTCTGGTTGACATTAAAAAGTAGTGGACGTATTTCTTTAATCAATGCCTTGGTACATTTGTGTAAAGAACAAAACTATTTGTTGTCTCTTACTCCAGAAAAGAAGTTCAGCAATTTGGTTTAGTTCACTTAAAAATGTGTGAGCTTCTTAAACAACTGTTTTGGTTCCTCTAAAAAGCATTACTACTCAGGGATAGCAAGATCAAAGTCGCGGTTGGTTGGTCTCTCTCTCTCTCTCTCTCAGAATCAGTACTCTTGAGTCTTCTTTCTAGCATTCTTTATTATAATTTATACCTCGAAATTCTAATCTCTGTCCAATCCTGCCTTGCATCTCTTCCATTTTTTTTATCCGCCTCTTTCTACATAATGGAAAATTCACACGCAAAATTTATTGAGCCTTTAGATGTAAAGGAAAAGAGGTGGGGGTGAGGGTAGGAGAGGAAGGAAGAAACGCCATCAGAAAGCTTATAACTAAAATGTACTTTCCCTACTGGTTGGGTCGTTGTCAGCCACCCATTTCTCTTGAAAAAAATTATTTTGATGGCTTAGTGAAGGAATCCAGATATTGAAAATTTATTGATTCTCTCTGGAAAACCACAACACCTAACATAGAGATAGCTATAATTGATTTTCTTCATTTTTTTTAAGTACTGAATGTCGCCATAGAGCTAGTGAGGTCGTTGACTGGTTGATAAAATAGTTAAACCTTCTCCTATTTCACAAAGAAAATGTCAACTGTATATTTTTCTATATTGGTCCGTCTGTTCCACTGTCTATCTGTCTGTCTGTTTGACTGTCTGTCTGTCTGTCTGCCTGTCTGTATGTCTGTCTGTCTGTTTGTCTGTGTGTCTGTGTCTCTGACTTTCTATCTCTTTCGCCCTCGATTTTCCTCCCTTCCGCCTCGTATTCCCACCCTCTCCTCCTCTACGCGCTTCTCATATAGTTTCCTCTCTATGATATGCATGCTTGTACTATGATCTGTCTACATTTCTCTTTCAGCATCTATCTCTCTCCCTCCCTCCCACCCTCCCTCTCTCTCTCTCTCTATCTCTCTCTCTGTGTATTCCTTCGGTGTCTCTATCTCTATCTCTCTCTTTCTGTCTCTGTCTGTCTAACCCTCTCTCAGTCTCTCTCTCCACCTATATCTTTCTATCAAGGAAATACAAATGCAAAAGGAAAAACGTGAAACCAACCTATATTTCTGTCTGTCTTCTATATGTCTGTCTATCTGCCTCTCTGTCTGTCTGTCTGTCTGTCTGCCCGTCTGTCTGCCTCTCTCTCTCTCTCCCTCTCTCTCTCTCTCTCTCTCTCTCTCTGACTGTCTGTCTACCTGCTTATCTTTTTCTCTGTCTCTATCTGTTTGTCTGCCTGTCGGCTAATGCTCTCTGTCTTTCTCCCCTCTCTCTCATTCTTTCTCCATCAATCTTTTCTCTCTCCTCCCTCCTGTTCAAAAGATCTTAAATATCTCTATGAGTCTACTAAGTGGAAACGGATGTTATGCCACCTCAATGGTCTGCTAACAAATTAAGTTGACTTAGTAGAACGCAAAACAAACGCTTCCTTTATCCTTTTATTCCAAATAGCTTTCATGAGATGTACGTAAATCAAAAATATTCCTCTACTAATATTATGTAAATAAACAGCATCGACCGTTAAAATTCCCGAGTTTTGTGACGTGTGCCTAACTCTTATTATATCACCCTAATACTATTTTATTTTACTGTTGTGTTAGTAAGATTAGGGAAATCCTCCATCCCCAATCTCTCTCTATCTCTGTCTCTGTCTCTATTACTACATCATGTCTTTCTGTTTGTCTGTCTACCTGTCTGCTGTCTGTCTGTCTGTCTGTTTGCCTGCCTGCCTGCCTGCCTGCCTGTCTGTCTGTCTGTCTGGCTGTCTAACTTTCTTTATCCTCTCTCTCTCTCTCTCTCTCTCTTCCCTCTCTATTATTCTCTCGCTGTCTTTCCTCTGAAATGTATAAGTGCTGAGCATGTATGAAACTATGCGTTTGTTACAAGCTCTGGTTTACTATCTGAGTCTTCAAATTCCACACTCTACAAGGCTAATACATGTATTAAGTGGAGAACGATGTTGTGTCATTTCAATGGTCTGCTAACATTCTCTTCCTTTCTCTTTCATTCTCCCCCGCTGTCTTTCCCTGTGAGTTTTATAAGTGCTTAGCATGGGTGAAACTATATTTTTGTTACAGGCTTCGGAATTCAAAGACTTATCATGTCACTCTCTGATTCTTCAAATTCCATACTCTCTCTCTCTCTCTCTCGTTCTCTCGTTCTCTCTGCGTTTGATCTGTGTTGCAACCCACCATAAGACGTATCATTTTAGCATTGATACGACCTTTCACATTAAAAAAAAAAAAGCTACTCGCGTGTCTGTATTGATTAGGCACATAAAAAATACAACTCAGTCAAATGGTGAGAAAAAACAAAAAAGAAACCACGATACCAGTAAACTTCTCTTTCTTTCACAACTTGTATACTACTGGTACTACTTTTGCTCGCTTCCAACAAGGAAAAACAAAAGCAAAAGAAAAACCATGAACCAAGTAAACTTCTTTTTTCCATTCTTTTTACAACCCGTATATTACCGGTTCATTGTACTTTTCTACTTTTTCTTGGTTTTATCAAGGAAATACAAATGCCAAATGAAAAACGTGAAACTAACTTAACTTCTTTTCTTTTCTTTCTTTTGTTGAGGTCAGTGTTGTTGTTGTTGTTGTTGTTGTTGTTGTTGTTGTTGTTGTTGTTGCTGTTGTTGTTGTTGTTTTCGTCTTTGTTGTTGTTACAATTATACAGAGCCGGTGGCACAATGTACATGACTTGCACTACTTCTTTTTCTTGCTTTCCACCAAGGCTGCTTTACTGCTTATAGTTATACTGTAGGTTGTAAAAGGTCCACAGAATCTGCTCTGTGTTAAAGGTCTCATGTGTGACGCCGTGTCGTAAGACGGTTTCGTCACCATGGTACCTAATTAACCAGCAGACTGAACTCCTGCTGCAAGAACTAAAGACAAGAAGCCAGTCAAGCCACTGGAACCAGACAGGACTGGGATCCGGTCTTCGGCTTCTCAGGACGCTCTGATCTAATGCATAACCCGCCTCAGGGTACGGTGCCGGGTCCCCGGGATCGATCTGATCTTAGCGAGCGGCACAACTGGTAGAGGCTAAAAGCCTTGCGATGTGGCCTATGACAAAAACGAAAACAATATTATTGGTAAGGGATTCTATATCGGCTCCAGTAAATAGGGTTGAAGTCTTACGATAAAAGGACTAAACGTGAGAGTAAAAACGGAGGCGATGGGTAGAGAATCCTGCATGTATTTGCTCCCAGTAATACCGACTTCAACAACATATTGAAACTGAACAATAAAGGAGATATTGTAGGGAGGCGTTAGCCGTGGAATAGATACTAGATACAACGTTGGCTTCCGACGCAGGAAGTACATGGTTCTAGCCCTGACGATTTCGACTCCTCCTGGTTTGCTCGGTGTCAGTTTAATGTGATTGGCTGAGACAGGAGTCGTGGTATTCCCTCGACCAGTATCGTGTGTGGCAGGCAGCACATAACATTGTCAAGGGTCAGTCTTGGGGCCCGTCCACAATAATAACCTATATAGTGTTGACGTTAGACGTTAAACCAACTCAAATATGACCACTCCTGGCTCTGAATAAACCTGTTCAGGATTTTTTTTTATAATTAATACAGGCTTTGCGACTTATACGATATGATGGCATAATTATGTCCCAAGTCATGAGTTTTTCTTCTAATTGCTTAGTGGTTCCGCAAGTTTGGACGCCGGTAGAAATTTCCTTAACTATCGTCTTCGTTTTCGCAGTAGGCACAGTTATCACAAGGCCTCATATAGCTATCCTAGACGAAGCCAATCAGCGACCGAAAAAAAACTCAGGGCGGAGGGTGAAATTACGTCATCCGTTTTATCGTCGCGTGGATCGCAAAACTCATAGGAGATTATTGTGCTGGTAGTCTATACTATGAATTGTTTTGAGAAGGAAGAACAATAAAGAAGCCACATAAGATGCAGAGACAAAGAGAAATGATTGTCTGTGTAGTAATGTCATAGTTTCAATTGGAGACGGATGCAATTTGTTATTGATTTTTCAACGTAAAAAAAAAGACTGAAGGCGGGAGTAAGGAGAGAAAATAAATTGAGGATGGGGTGGGCTCTCTCTCTCTCTCTCTCTCTCTCTCTCTCTCTCTCTCTCTCGCGCGCGCGCTTTTATAAATTTCTATCACTCTTCTAATTGATATTCCCGGGCCACCCATCCAGGACTAATTCCAATTTCCGCCCCTACCCCCCCTCTCCACCGGCCTTTAACCC
>RQTK01000076.1:814278-858186 GCA_003991915.1 Elysia chlorotica
TCTTTCTCCACCCTCTCCTTTCTTTCTTTTTACATCTCCGTTACCCTCCCCCCTAATAATGTTAAGCCCCTCGTTCCCTATGAACCAAACGAATCTAATTTCGCCCGCTAGAAAAAAAAATGAACAACAAGCAACTACCACCAAGGCAGGCTCCCGACTCCCTTGAAGTCTTCACAAATTCCAATGGTCTCACGTTATTAGGTTCCGAGACTAAATCTTCAGCTTCAACCTCGCGTTCCCAGTTACTAGAGTAACTAAATGATTGTACCATGATTACTGCCTTGTAAAACTTACTTATTACTATGCATGGAAATACGACAACAACAAAAACAAAATTAAAAAAAAAATTTGCGAGGATGGACATATTGAGACCTTTTAGTTGTTCCAATGCTAGTATATGTACATCCATTAGTATTCCTTCCTGTGGAGGCGGGCATACCATGACTCCTGTCTCAGCCGGTCACATTATACTGACACCGACCCAACCAGTAGGGAACGCACCAGCCAGAATTCGAACTCGGGACCTTTTGCGTCGGAAGCCGATGTGCTACCCCTAGACCATCGCGCCTCCTAGCAATTAGAATGAAGAGAAACCAGAACGAAAAACAAAAAAACAAAGCACAACAGAATATGGATTTGGTAAAAAAAAAAAAAAAGGATAGATATGTAGACACGATTGTGTGTTTATTGATATATCACCATTATAAATACAACGTGAATCACATACATTTGTAGTTCTAATCATTATATTATAAAAAAAAAACGATAACACATGTATCAGCTCTGCATAGTTTAACTATCAAACGATGAACGACAATGCATTCCATAATGTGTCGCATCGTACTTCTTTTGATGCAATCTTTGTTTGTTTGCTTGTTGCTAAGCGTCCGACGTCAGCAGTATATAGGCTATATTGTGGATGGGCCCCAAAGCTAATGTCTGGTAATTTTACGTACTGCCACAAAGAAACCCAGACTCACATTTTACTAATACTGATTCAACGAATAGGGGACAAAATGGAATAAAAGCGTTTTTGAACAATCGTGAGTTTAGAACTGGGAACCTCCAATCGGGAGACCAATGCTTTACCACTTGAGCTAGTTAGCTCCCCGATAAAGCAGTATTCTCAGCAGCAAACATACTTCTATTTCTCAGTCTGTATTGAAAGGTACAATATACTTGTAGCCTATTTAGTGCTGACGTTGGATGTAAGGCAACTAACTCATCTCTTAGTATTCTTAGGGTTGGTTGGTGCACAAGGTAATTATACAGCTTTCGCTTCAAAGTCGCTTTTTTAAAAACAGAAAATGGGCACGCACTGTGTTTTATGGCAGGTCAGCACGGTAACGGTCATATTGTTGGGCAAGCACTTAAAACGTTATAAAGTGAATAATGGCGGAGATAGATTGAATAAACGAGAAAACTCAAACCTCCACAAATAATAAATAAACGAGAAGCCTCAAACTTCCACAAACTTCACTTTTCACTTTCTCTAAATCTTCATCTCTCTCCCTCTTCTCTCTTCCTCTCTCTCTCTCTCTCTCTCTCTCTCTCTTTCTCTCTCTTTCTGCAGTATCTCACTCTGGCTCACACACACACACAGACACACACACTGTATCTGAAAGACTTCACCCTCTTTGTCATTTAATGTTTTTTGTAACCACTTCTATCTTCTTTACCCTTGACTTTTTTATGGATAATTATTTCTTTATACACGTGACACGCCCCCTCTCTGCTGCTCTCTCCCTCCCTTTATCTCTTCCTCTCTTTCCCGCTCTCTCTCCTCTCCTTTCCTCTCCCTCTCTCTATCTGTCTAATCGCCTCTCTCTAGTGGGCGCGGTGATCCTGGGGTAGAACATCGGCTTCCGACGCAAAAGGTCCTAGTTCGAGCCCTGGCGATTTCGCTCCCTACTGGTTGGGTCGGTGCGTGTATAATGTGACTGGCTGAGACAGGAATCATGGTATCCCCGCCCTGTCTCGTGTGTGGCAGCACATACAATTGTCAGACGTCACTCTTGGGGTCCGTCCACAATGTAGCCAATATAGTGCTGATGTTGGACGTTAAACCAACTCAACAACAACAACAACTCTCTTTCTCTAGTATCTCTCTCTGTCTGACATTCACGGACTGTATCCTAAAGACTTACCCCTCTTTGTCATTCAATGTTTTTTTAACCTCTTCTATCTTCTTTATGGACAATTTTTTCTTATTATCCGTGACACGCCCCCTCTCTACTGCTCTCTTCCCCCTTTTTCCCTCTCTCTCTCTCTCTCTCTCTCTCTCTCTCTCTCTTTCGCAATCTCTGCTTTACTCTTCTTGTATTCTCCCATCAAACATGTTACCAACCCTTTTATATTATTTCTGAACGATGTCCTATGGCGTTGGTGAAACCTTTACAGGACATCTATTAAGGAAAAACAAAAGGTTAACGGCCTCTATACTACATGTTTAACTATCATAGGCAAAACAGCTTGTAAATAAAGCTCACTCATAAACGTCTACAATGAGACACCCTGTGGTGTAGAAGTAGAACGGGAACATCTCGTTACTTCTCTTGTTACCCCCGTGGCTCGTTATTCGTCACAAGAGAAGTTAAAAAAACAACAACTGAAAAACAAAGTGCGCAATCATTCTACTAAATAGATGCGAAATGGTTTTATAAGAAAAAAGAAACAAAGAACAAGAAATCATAAACCAACATTAACATCGAGTAATAACAACATTTCACGCTAACTTACTGTCATAGGGTTATCCAGTTATTTCCAGAGGACGGGCGTAACAGGGATTGGTAACGAGGTAATCCCGTGTAGAACTAGTATAGTGTTTAAAACTACTATTTTCAAAACGTCTTTGAAGTTGAGATAACACTTGGTTAAAAAACAAACAAACAAAAAACAAATAATAAATATGTAGGCCCACTCTCAATATGTGTTTTAGTGATTACAGTTAAATGATCAACTATGAAGTGTGTGGTGTTGGTATTGGTTGCAGGACTGTAGGCTATGTACACTCTAGCTTCTTTTTTTTTAAAATGTTAAAACGTATAGATTTGGAATGGGTTAGGGAAGAACAGAACTTGTTGTGTATATTCCCCCACACCCTTGTGGTGTCACGTTAAAATATTAAATGGTGAGCGGTTGTGAAGTTCAGACTTATCGAACAGAAATACTTTGCTTCTTTCTCTATATCTCTCTCTCTCTCTCTCTCTCTCTCTCTCTCTCTCTCGTGTCTATGCGTGATTACGTCATCCGTTAACGTCTTGTCAAAAGCAAAGCCTGCAATGAGTAAGTCGACTGAATCCGAAGCCAATATCTCTTTCTCTCTCTTTATCTTTTTTGTCTCTCTCTGTCTCTCTGAAAGCCTGCAATAAGTAAGTCGACTGAATCCGAAGACAGATATATCTCTCTCTCTATCCCTCTCTCTCTCTCTCTCTCTCTCTCTCTCTTTCTGTCTTAAAGCCTGCAAAGAGTGAGTCGACTGAATCCGAAGCCAGATCTCTCTCTCTCCCTCTATCTCTCTTATCTCTCTCTCTCTCTCTCTGTATCTCTCTGTCTCTGTCCCTCTCTCTGTGTCTCTGAAAAAATGCAATCAGTAAGTCGACTGAATCCGAACCCATATCTCTCTCTCTCTCTTGTCTCTCTCTCTGTATCTCTTGGTCTCTCTCTTTGTCTTTCTCTCTCTCTCTCTCTCTCTCTCTCTCTCTCTCTCTCTCTCTCTCTCTCTTAAAGCCTGCAACGAGTAAAAAGTCGACTGAACCCGAAGCCGATGCTGCCACTGCCAGTAGGCCCTGCATGTACCATCAGATGACGCCTTGCCTGGCGCCGGTGGCGTGTCTATATCCTGACCTTTTGAGTAAGAAGAACCTGAACCAAAGTCAGCTTGAGGAGTAACCACTACCCACTACCCACTACCCACTACCCAACCTCTGCAGTCTGCACTAGTGCACTCCATGATCCACAACATCCGTGCACACTTAGCTCTGCGCTCAGTGGGCTGGGGATTTCCGAAATTGAATATCCAGGCCGGTTTTTCAAAAAATAATAAAGATGAAGATCGACGAGTTAACACTTAACAGGATAAGCCTACACTTAACCGCAGCGTCAAACACGCAGATGTAAGTTTATCTTAAGTAATTCTGCACACATAAAACCTGCATCATATTAATGGTCTCATTTGCCTCGAGTAGTTTCCTTTGTTGGTGTGCCTTTTATGACATATGCATACAGTATAATTTAATACAATCATGTAACTTGAATTTTTCTATACATAAGCTTATTAAAAAATATTGATTAACAATTAAAAGAATTTTTAGTATTGGAAGAATCATCAATCCAAATCAAAATTAATATCAAAACTTACTAAACAAAAGTAAAAACAGAGTCATTTCAGAATAATCCTTCTTTGTTTGGAAGGGGAAAAAAAGGGATAATAATCCAACATACAATAATAAAACCGTTTTTTTTTTTCAAAGATATAAGAGCAACCAAAAGATATTTAAGGGTAAGTTTTAATCTTTTGTGGCTAAACGTAAATTGGACTCTTTGCTACTGAATTTATTGAAAAAATCAGGAATAATGATTAACCTGCCGTTGCTTATGTTGGGGGGCAGTTTGGTTAGCAGAGGTTCGTGCTTCCTGTTGAGTAATTTCAGCAGCATGTGAGTTATTTAAGATTGTGGGTCACGACTCAAGTAAAAGAGGAAAAATAACTGGAACAAGGTTGCCATAAGCTTACAGTTCGACTTGAGGTGTGCAGAAAAGAAGTTTTAAGATACTGTGACGATGTAGTAACCTTTCTTGCCTTTATCCAGCGTTGAGATTTTAAAAATTGAATTGTGTAGTTTAATTTCAGAACTAATCTATTATTATTTAAAAAACAACAACTGTTTAACGTCTTCTGTGAGGCTTCTTGTTATTATGTGATAGGTAATGGGGTAATCGAATGTCTGAGATCGCTCAGAGGAAACATGTTAAACACAAAGAGAGAGAGAGAGAGAGAGAGAGAGAGAGAGAGAGAGAGAGGATGCAAAGACAGAGATAGAGAGAGAGGGAGAGAGAGAGAGAGAGAGAGAGAGAGAGAGAGAGAGAGAGAGAGAAGCGGATAAACAGACAGACAGACAGGCAGACAGGCAGACAGACAGGCAGACAGACAGACAGACAGGCAAGCAGAGCCAGAGACAGAGAGGTGAGGATTCGAGTGACTCCGTCCTTGTAATACATGTAGATCAAATAAAATTCTTATGCAGTAGAGCAGACCAGCTCAAACGTCTTGATTAGTCATGCGCTGTGGAATGCCAGGACTGCCACGTGAGGTCAGTGGCGGTGCGTGGGCAGTCACAGTGGACAGGTCACGGTCAGTCACGGTGTTACTGATCTACTACAGAACTTGCGATTGCAGGGCCCGTCACGAAAACGAAGACGCCAGGTGAGGGAATTTGGTCCAATCTGCACCGGCGTACGATCAAAACTCTATCCCAGACTTACGAAGGCGATGGGCAATCAAACATTCCATGCCCAAGGGGTGTTTTATCCATCATTGTCGTCTAAACCGCAAGGCTTCTACTACTGCAATTATATCGTACCACTGTAGACGTAGCAACCGTCTGTACAACATAGAACTTACGTATGTTACTGACATTTTACAGGCTTTGCGATCTTACGCCGATAACGGATGACATAATGGCACCCTTTAGACAAAGAATTTTCCGATCGCTCATTGGCTCCGTAAGTCAAGGGTGGAGCTATTATTGAAGGCCGGTGCAGGTTCTCTAACCTGTCGTTTTCGTTTTCAGTATGCACTTCGTATTCGCAAGATCCCTGTTGTCTATACTGCTATAACAGTGCCATACCACTGTGGACTTACCAACTTGTACGTCAACGAATCGTATTTTTTATTATTAATTTTGATACATTGTTTAGGCCACTACACTGATTAGTAAGATTTGAGTTTGAGAATTGTTGATTAGCGCCCAAAATTATTATTATGAAGGCTATTTTGAGGGCGGGTCCCAAGATAACGTCTGACAATTCTACAGGTTCCTGTCCCAGCCGATCACGTTATACTGACACCGACCCAACCGGTAAAAGAGAGAGCGAGAGAGAGAGAGAGAGAGAGAGAGAGAGGGGGGGTTGCAAACAGGGACAAATAGAGAAGGATTCGAGTGACTCCGTCCTTGCAATACATGTAGATCAAATAACATTCTTATGCAGTAGAGCAAACCAGCTCAAACGTCTTGACTAAATGATTAGTCATGCGCTGTGGAATGCCAGAACTGCCACGTGAGGTCAGTGGCGGTGCGTGGGCAGTCACAGTGGACAGGTCACGGCCAGTCACGGTGTTACTGATCTACTACAGAACTTGCGATTGCAGGGCCCATTACGAAAACGAAGACGCCAGGTGAGGGAATTTGGTTCAATCTGCACCGACGTACGATCACAGCTCTATCCTATAACCCTAGACTTACGGAGGCGATGAGCAATCAAACATTCCATGCCCAAGGGGTGTTTTATCCATCGTCGTCTAAACCACAAGGACTCTACAACTACAACTATCGTACCACTGTATATTACCAACCGTCTGCCCAACATACTTACGTATTTACTGACATTACAGGCTTTGCGATCTTACGCCGATAACGGATGACATAATGGCACCCTTAGGCAAAGAATTTTCCGATCGCTCATTGGCTCCGTAAGTCAAGGGTGGAGCTATTATTGGATACTTCTGGGATATCAGGACTCTTGTCCCAGTCGGTCACGTTATACTGACACCGACCCAACCGGTAGGGAACGAAATTGGATAAATCAATACATTATTGACTAATCGTGGGTTTCGAACCATTGATTACTGCTCTATGCCTACATGAAGTTGGCAGGTCTTCCACTTCATTCATAGTCGGCGAGTTCGTTTCCTTGTTTGAGGATTGGAGCCTAGGAAATAGGAATGTGTCCAATACAATACATTAGGTATATGTATCGGAAGTAACTGGTGCATGCAAAGACTGCGAACGCCTACGACGCGGGCATTGCTTGTGAAAGGTGCAGCTCAAAGTAAGTATAGATCTAGGGTCGTAAGTACAACATTGGGGTAAGCTTACGCCTCGTCTTAACACGTACGAATAAGAAGGCTCGCGACGAATGGTAAGCTACCAGGAATTTGTACCTACAACTCTAGACCTACACCCTATAATACATTATGTACCTGGCTACAATCCATTCCAGGGGAACGTCCAGCTTACGCAACGTTGATCCAGCTTAGCCTAACCTTTCACGCAGGTCGGGGAATTTCCAGACTTTGTTTGATTAGTGAATGGAGGAATGGAGCCATCCCATAGCTTTTGTGAAGAACTCAAGGGCAGGTGGCAAATATAGGCCTAGTATTACAAGTATTAAGAATAAGCATTTTTCTGAGAGCACTTTTTTCTCACGAGAGTACCGCCCACTATCAATTCATAATCATATGTTTGCTGGGTGGCATATAGATTTAAGTTGGTTACATAGTAGTATCTTGTTAACAGATAAATTCATATCTACATGGAGAATTAGAACAAAAATAATAATTTATATACATTACAATTAAAAGTTTTTAAAACGTCGAGACATATGATGCCGGCTTTGTTTTTTAACACCAGCAAGAGTGTCGATCATTTAAATCCCATTCAAACGTTTTGGTGAGATATAATTTGTGAACAACTTTTATTTTAATAATTCCATCAGAACTAAAAAGTAAAAGTAGCAGCAACGACGACAACAAAAACAGTAGCAGCAACAACACCTACAATACACTTTTAAAGTAAAAGGTACAATTTTAAAGGGAGTTCGTTTCAAAGCAGTTTCAATACTTTCATTCAAAATACACTGTACTATATTTATGGTTATTCATTTGTTAAAAGGTTTCGTTTTAAAAATTGTCTCCCTAGTTCATTTTACCAAACATTATTTTGCTAACAATTTATTCAACTGTATTAAAAAGCGTGATTAAGGCTTCACCACCTCTAGCATTTTTTAGCAGTACTCTGCAAAATTTATCTTCTCTTTCTTTAACACTACTTTGACAAATCTTTATCATCGCATTGCTTATGCTTTCTTTTGGTTTGAGTCTTTCTGTCTAAAATAATGCCAGTAAATAATTTGTGCGTGGCACAAGCATTACATCTACTGTGCTCTGAGATCGACCTATCTTTCCATTATTTTAGTAATTAAATCAATTGATTGATTGACTGATTAATACTTTAATAGATCTTTTGCAATATGACATTGAGACGTCACAAAGGATACTGAAAGTTTAAAACAAAGCTGTATAGATCAAAGAAAGAGCAGCGATGCGATCTCTTCTCCAACCGTTCCTATGAATAGTCAGATTAAAGAATGCACCATCAAACGATTCATAATGATTTTTTTAATTCAATTTTTTTTAAACAAAACAAAAAACGAAGTGATCGTTCTGTGGCAACTAATCGATAAATACGCATGGCTGATACAAACCAAACACAAAAAATAATGAAATAACCGAATTGATGATACTAAAACTAGCACGATTTTCTCCTTCAGCACTCCATTTAGGTGCCAGAGGTGATTTTTATCATAGACTAATAAGTTGCCAAGAGCTTATTTATACTCAGTTTGTGTGGTGTTGTTTTTTGTGGTTGCTACTGTTGTGTTTTCTTTGTTGTAATTTTTTTTCAGTGAGGTTTATCTTAACTCCTATCAGAAATAGGAATTAATGCAAAATTATGATAACGTCACAAATCTCACAATAATCCAAGCACAAACATATACTGCAAACAGACTGTGGATTGTTGTCAAGACGAACATCAATCCAACTAGTTTTGTCGGTTAAAATGTGACCAGCTGAGACAAATGACCTACTTTGGTTATCCCCGCTATCTCTGTGTGACAGCACATGAAATTGTCAGATGTTTGTCATAGGATCTGTCTGCGATATAACATGGCTGTCATCTGAAGCTGGGCATAAAGAAACCAACCACGCAAACCAAATTCAAGTCTAATTTTACTATCCCAGGTCTCGAATCATAACTCCATTGACACTGACATGTGCAATAGACTGTGCATGTTACTAGCAAGCCTGGAATATATATATATATATATATATATATATATATATATATATATATATATAATATGAAGCTAGTGATTTCCTGGAAAAGCTTCCACGATTCAGTAATTCATAAGTAACATCTACAACAGGTACGAAAGTTGTCTCCCTTTTCTGTGATTCCTATTGTATGTCACCATCAAAATAGAATGTACGATTATTACTTTGGAACGGCTGAATTTCGTTTCTGGGTTTGACCGTAGCATAAAAACAACTCACTAAGCCAACGACCTCAGAGGTGTGGGAGGGGGAGTCTTAATCAAGTGGTTTAGCGTTGATCTCCCAATCGGTAAGGTTCCCTGTTCGAAACCCACGATCGGTCATAATTTATTTGTCCGATTTCTTTTTACTAATGATAGGGTCGGCGTCAGTTTAATGTGACCAGCTGAGACAGGATACCATGTCTCCCCGCACTGTCTCTGAGTGGCACATAGTAAAATTGTCAGACGTTAGTCTTGGGATCTGTCCACAATATAGCATAATATGTGGTGGTTAACTCGACTCGACTCATGGCGTGTACCATTCAGCCAACGAACTGGTGCAAGGAGGGGCGACACTGCGGCACTGATGCACCATGATCATTAAAACAACAGTGTCAAGGCACGTTCTTTATGGCTTGTGGCCGCGTTTGGATGCAGGGGGTGCCAGTGGGGTCGCACGAGATGCGAAATCACCGAGATGTCAAGCTTGAGACTCAGGGGGAGATAACTAGGCTGGATATTCAGGGGTGTCCGGTGTCATGGCGTCTCAATGGGCGGATCTCAGAGGAGTCAGAAAGCTGTGAGGACTCGGGATAGGGTAGGGGGTCGGGGGAGATGGGGGAGATGACTGACACCGCGTTTGCTGTAGAGTCTCAGTGTATACCTGCCAGGGAGTGCCACGATCATTGAATTTCCACTGCGACAGCATGTAAACTCTTGACTTGAGAAAGCAATTCACTGAGATTTATTTCCCCGGCTGTGGGATATGCGCTGGGGAAGTGGAAGAAGCATTACACGCTGATAGTGGCTGTATAATAGTTGGGTTCAGCTCGTTACTCCCCCGTATCGTTAGTAACTCTCTCCGTACACAGGAAATGAGATAAATTAGATAACCCTCTGATAGTAAGTTTGCGTGAAATAGTGTTGTTACTTAATGTCAGTGTTAGTGTTGGTTTATGTTTTCGTTTGTTTGGTCTACATGCGTTCCCTATTTCGAAAGGAAACTCTCTACAACATGGGTGATAAAGGGAAAGATAATAATCTCTTTTTAGAATATTTCTTTTCGAAAAGAGATACAGGCTGTCGCAAGAATGGGCTAAAAAGAGCAGCAGGAGAATCGATAACTGTCAGTATGGAAGGTTAAAAAGCCCACAAGAATCAGGGTGCCACAAACGTATTGTGAAATAGAAAATAGAATCTATTAGAAAGTATCTCCAAACCCTTTTCGGCTCAAAGACCAATGGACCATTTGTTATTGTGGAAATCAATGCTGGGCAGTAACTTGCACTAATACAACAGCCTCTCTTTTGAGAACATTGTTCAAGAAACATTTCGTTCCCCCGCATGAATGGGTTTTTTTTTAGCGAAAATTTAGCGATTCTTAAGGAAAATAATTGCATGGAGAAAAAACAGGAGAACGAGAGGAAAAAGCGAAAAGATGATTCATTGCGAGACAAAAATATATTACAGATATAAATAATAGTATATAAATTGTTAGAAAGTGAGTGAGCTATAGAGACAGAGAGAGAGAGAAAGACAAAGAGAAAGAGAGAGAGAGAGAGAGAGAGAGAGAGAGAGAGAGAGAGAGAGAGAGAGAGAGAGAGAGAGAGAGCGAGAGAGAGAGACTGCGGAAGAAGTATGGACGATATAATGCATAGAGGTTCTATGTTGGACCAAGTCTATTCTCTACGACAAATAAAATACTGTTGGATAAAATGTCATGACTGTGTTAGCCTTAGGTAAACACTGCCCTTATGATCATCCAAAACAAAAACAAAATCATTGCAACAATACATTTTTTCCGATACTATGGTAATCATTCTGGGGCGAGACTAAGTACTTTTGTCTTTCTCTGTCCAAATAATATACAGCCATGACTGCTAAACTGTGTAATTTTAGTTCTTGATGTTGTTGAATAAAGAAAGTTACAAAGAAAGGTAACTGAAAGTATGTACAACCCTCTGCTTTAGAATCGAATCGTTTCCCTTGACTACATTTTGTTCCATTCTTTGCTGCAAGAAGGAGAGTTGTCAGTAAAAATAGGTAATAAAAAAGTAACGAATACCAAACTCTAAGCTAGTGAATTGTGTTATGCAATTAGTGTAATTCAAATGGGGTACATTTCAGAAAAGGTTAACTTCAATCATGGCTTCTTGTATTTTATCGTCTGTTTTTACAGTGACTATGCACATTTATCTAATTTATATGTTATTTTTAATCACTTTAACATTATTTTCTGTTCGTCTCAAGACTTTGTATTGATCTCCTGATCAGAGCGAACTCAATTACAATGGTAACAATTCTATTTTAGTTTTAAGCCATTTGAAAGTAACCTCTGTTCTGTGTCAACTGTTACCTTATCAGAGTCCACACTTCGCGAGGTAACGATAAAAATTTTGCTAATTTAGAGAGAAACGCATGATAAATTTTTTTTTTATCTACAGATGAATCACCTGTGAGCCCGGTTATAAAATAAAAGAAACATTAAGACTAAGGACCTAGCAATAAAAAGATCTTTATTATTATTTTGCTAGACCATCTTTACTGTTCTTATCTCTATAATTATTATTTATATTTATTTATATTTCGGGCTATATTTTCTCTATCCTCTACATATCTAAGAAAGCTGATATATGGACCTCCTATCCTAATACCTAAGTTCTCAGTGTCTGCCTCCCTCATTAACTGCTCAGTATAAAAGCTTAAGATATGTGGCAAAATGATGCAGCCCGGTCTCACCCCTATGGTTGTTAAGAAGGTTCTTGAGAAGGGATGACAATTCTCTCCATCATGTCTTATGTTTGCCTGTTTATTGCTGTACAGGGCCTGTAGCATTGTTTATGTGCTAGCAAGGGGAGCCTCCTCATGTTTTCATTATTTTATGACAAGAAGAATAACTCTGACAATTTATCTTTTTATTTTGTCTAACTGTTTTGCCTCCCTTTCATTGAGCCATATTAAATTAGCAACATACGCAGTTTTAGTACATGATAAAATGAAAAATTTGCACCACATTTTCTTTCTAAAATCGCGTGTTTTTTCCTTTTCTTTTTACACGTTTCGACGTTTCCACTGCATGTGTCTAACGCCGTGGGTAAACACCGAAGAAGAGGAAGTAGTGAATAAGGAAATGGTCACCACAGGATATGAAGTTCCTATTTTTTTAATCTATGATGGTACGGAGTTATAATTATATATGAGAGTTACCCACAGGTAATAGAGCTAACTGTCCCAACTCTCTTTATTCGCATAATATAAAATCCATTATTATAAAATCAAGATATGATGGACTTTAACACCTAAGATAAATTTCATTCTCTAAGATTTGCAGTCCGTGTTAATTCAGTCTAGACAGTCTTATTTAATGTACATGAGGAATTGAAGATCAATCTAATTAGGAAAGTTTATTTACAAGTGTTTAACTTGGATATGCTTTAGGGTTTCCTCTAGATATCTAAATGGTCCCTACATTTATAAGTATTAGTTTTTCACATTAACATTTTTAATAGTTGATCTTTTAATTTTGCTATCACTCTATCTAAAACTAAAGCTAGCGCCAATGGGACCTACCTCTTTCTCTTTAAAGTCACGTGATGATTGTAAGACGGCTAATGCAAAAAGTTATATTAAAATAGATCTATGCTCTAACCCAATCGGCAGATTGTTTACAAAAAAAAAGGTTAAATCTATCACGTGATTTTGTTTATGTTTTTAGAGAAAGATATCACTTTATCAGTCACATTAAACCTGGCGGTGGTTAATAAAGTGAAAAGTGGTCTAATGGTTCCTTCACGTGTTGCTTTTCACTGTACTTTTTTACCTTCCCATTAATGTAGCCTTTTTCAGCAGTTGTTACAGCTTATTTCCACATAAAGCCTAAGTAATGTGCCAATGTCATTCGAACACTTAGAGTAATAGGAACTGTTGGTTCCCTGCAAAACAATCATTAGGTCTGACCTGATATAGGAGCCTACATTATCGTTAGATAACCTAACAGGATATCTGATTCACTTGAAAACATGATTACAATACCTGCATAACAGTTTACATATCTGATTATACCAGCAAAACTAACAGCCCAAGTTGTTTGGGCCTATACAGATCTGCCATTTATGCCTCGCTGTCGGTCCTAAACAAAAGACCCATGGAAGAGCATACGATTAAGATTATTTTCCTGCTGGTAAAGGGGTTGACGCTGCTAAAAAAAACAATTAAAAAAACACCCACAGTGAAATTGAGCATAAAGGAACTGTCATTGTATGAATGATACAAAAAACTATATGCATTATATTTATTTCAAAATCCTGATTTTTGGTAGGCTACATGTATATCCCATCAAGAAATAGTGATTTAACAGATTATATTTCTTTTTCTTTTTCTCTTACAGACAATTTTAAAAAATCATATCAATCATCAAAACAATAACAGGACCACCATAAATATTTCCTTATAATATCAAAGTTTGAGAGACTAATATGGCCAGTAAAAGCTTCCACATTACCAAGTTGGCAGTCTCATGTCTTGGAAGGCATCAACAAACAGCTGTTTTAGGCCTGAGATCAAGAGGGATTACACAAGGGCTCCCTGCTCTAGCGTGCTCTTACAGCACTGAGGCTGTGCCCAGGGCAAGACAGACCAACAGCAAGTACAAGGTGGTCATTGTTGGTGGCGGCTCAGGAGGATGCGCTGTTGCTGCCAAGCTGTCACCTCTAGGGAAACAATGTGCAGCTATAGAGCCAAGTGATGTAAGTGCAACCGATACACAAGATCGGACTGTGTAGGATCAGTTGAAATATCATGCCGTTTAATATATTAAAACCACATATGTCTGTATAGCACGGGACATCTGTGATTAAAACTAAAACTTCCATATAAAAATAGGCTGGTTCCCCCACAAATAAAAGCGCATCGCATTGCGAACGAAATCAGGAAATTTTCAATATTCCGTTTCCATTTCATATCACTGAAATTGGAATTACATGTATCCTTCATATTCTAAGGGTATCACGGTGGCTCTTTTTTTAAAGGTATATAATTAGTCACTGATAGAGTTACATTGCCGAAACTTGTTTGAACATTTGTTTTTGAGCATTTGGACAGACTACAGCCCGCCCATCATCCACCGTACGGGTTACAGGTACCATACGATATACATACCTGAGAAACAGCATATTTGGCACTCTGAATAACGCCCTTCAGTGTTAAAAACAGAAGTAAATCCTTTAGGTTTTTCCAATATAAAGGCTGGTTAAAACTTTGATATTGTATTCTAAATGTTGTTACTAGGTAGCTGATTACTCCCCCACCCGGCCCCTTTTTTTTCCATTATTACCAGCTTCATTACTACCAGCCGGTATGGACTCTGGTTGGCGGAGGCCTAAGGGGATTCCAGTCCTCTGTGCGACCGACCCGGGAGGTCCTGCCGAGTTCCATAGACTGGATCCAGGACAAGGCGGTCAAGTTCGACCCGGGCAAAAACAACCTGGAGCTGGGCTCGGGAGATAAGGTCAGACTATAGGATGCTGCCTTTCTAGACGATTGGTGTCTCAAATTATGTGCCCTGTTCTTTATTTGTGCTTCAAATAATAGTTATTTATCATTCATTGCCTTGTACCAATTTGTGTTTTTACTTCGGACGATACAGGTTCTTATCCTCTAATTAATCCAGATAATTTAGAACAAACCGATTGTCCATAATGACGCAATAGTAATTATAGAGTTGTAACATTTTGCATCACAGGTCACAATGGCAGGCCTCAGTTTTGCTAACTTAATTGTATCAAGATGATTTTCCCACATGGGGAGATGCAGTGGAAATTTGTAGTCGTCCCCTACTAGTTGGGTTGGTGTCAGTATAATGTGATCTGATGAAACGTGAGTGGTGGTACCCCCACACTGTCTCTGGGTGGCAGTACGTAAAACAATATCAGACGTTAGTCTTGGGACAAGACAGGTCCACAATATAGCATACATAGTGCAAACTCAACCCAAACTTAACAAAAGTCAACCCCCCATCTGTTTAAGCGGATTTTTACTCAGCTATGCTGTCAGGATACGTAAACGATCAAGACAAGCTGTTTGAGCTACTTGTTTCCAGGCGTATTTCTTTATATGTTCTAGTATTGGCCTGTCTTATCACAGTGCATTATGCTACAGTGGTTCTCTATAGATAGATAGATAGATAGACAGAGAGAGAGAGAGAGAGAGAGAGAGAGGGAGAGAGAGCTTTTACTCATCCGGCGTCTCCTATGTTTCCCTGAGGGATCCCATACGACGAAAGCGGTACAGCCAATGCAAACACGATACAGTCAATTTGATCTTGATAAAATACATTCTTTGTATTTAATCATAGTGATCAGACTGTAGTTTTGGAAAAGTTATTGGATAATTTCCCTCCAGTTTTCTCTAAATTAGTTCGCCTTTACCTGTTAAGACGGTTCATAACTAAAAGAACAACTGGGCCTAAAACCGTAAATTTATTTCTCTTCTCTCTGTAGGTCGAATATGATTTTCTCGTTGTTGCAATGGGAATCCAGCTCGATTTCGATAAGGTAATTTCAACATTGTATCTGATAGCTTTTGTAAATGCCTTTTTTTCCAGGATATTAAAATTGTTTAAGTAACATTATCACTTTTTTCATATATGTATTAGTAATATTACAAGTTAAAAGCTGTATGAGTTGACCTCAGCCTTTCAGCAACATGGATGAACCTGGGGATTAAGTAGTCTTTGTGAATCTCGGAACAATAATGTGCTCTGCCATCATACATTGCCTCTCTGCCTCTTGAGTTGATACGTTAGATATTATCAATTGGGAAAAATATCTCAACTCTCTGAAACAGGTAGACGGGCTTATAGATGCTCTAGAGAATGTCCCCGCTGTTGCCCATAAATATTATCAATAGTGAAAAATATTCCAACTCTCTTCAACAGGTAGACGGGCTTATAGATGCTCTAGAGAATGACCCCGCTGTTGCCTCCAACTACAGCCCCAAATGGGTTAACAAAACATTCACGTTAGATAAAATACTATCAATGGTGAAAAATATTCCAACTCTCTTAACAGGTAGACGGGCTTGTAGATGCTCTAGAGAATGACCCCGCTGTTGCCTCCAACTACAGCCCCAAATGGGTGAACAAGACATTCCCAGCCATGCAGAAATTCCCTGGCGGCAATGCCATCTTCACATACCCAAACACGCCCATCAAGTGTGCAGGGGCGGCCCAGAAAATAATGTACCTCACAGAGGAGTTTTTAAGAACGGTAAGTGTGGGTTACAAGAATCCTCCGCTTATATTTTATTTTAAGGATTAGAGGTACATGTATATCATGTTGGTAATTAACTTTTGTGTTATACGGTACTGGATTTGTCATGATAAAGCAAATTAACTGTGTGGGGGACAGTTTGTTTCTCTTGTTGTTGTTGTTGTTGTTGTTGTTGTTGTTGTTGTTGTTGTTGTTGTTGTTGTTTTTGTTGTTGTTGTTGTTGTTGTTGTTGTTGTTGTTGTTGTTGTTGTTGTTGTTTCGTTTTTGTTTCGGCCTTATTATCTTTGTTTTCCATTGGTAACTTAGTCACGCTTTTCCTTACTTTATTAGTTTAAATTTTTTTTCAGGAAATGACTAACTTTCAAGGTAAATGGTTTATTGTCATTTGTATCGATATTTTGCAACACTTTGCGAAACTTTCATTTATTCCCATTCTTCAACGCACAATACTTTGTAATGGTCGTATAAATACTGTGAGCATTGATACATTTATTGTCATGGTTAAACTTCATAGTCAAATATTGTATGTATACATGATAATACACGAACTTTAGTCATGTGTTGTGTTCTTTTCCATATTTTTCCTCAGGCTGGGGTCAGGGAGAACAGCAATGTTATATTCAACACAGCCAAAAATGTTATCTTTGGTGTGAAAAAATATGCGGATGCTCTTCAACAAGTCATTCAAAGCAGGTGTGTTGTATAAGGCTTTACTACAATACAGTAAAGGCATGAATGTAGTTTGGTCACCCAACTGGCCTCTTTTATTAACCAAAATTCTTAAATTTTAGTTTGGAACTATATCATTTCATTAATTTAAATGTGTACTAGGCCCTATCAATTGTTCGTTCATCAAAATTTACATACATTATCAGGATTTAATTCATTTCAACATTCTCGTCTTAATCTTTCATTGCCGTTTTGAAATCACTTAATATTTCAGAAATATTCAAGTGAACTATAAACATAACTTGGTGTCGGTATACCACAAGAAAAAGACAGCCATCTTTGCCAACATGGCTAGAGACAATGCACTAGTCCCTTTCGAAGTAGGTAAAATGGGTTGTACAAATGTTTGAAAAAAACTTTCCACGAACAGTAATTAGAATATTATTATTTGTGAACTGAAGTTTATATTGGTTTATTTGCGCATTTCTGTTTATGTTGATATTGAGCCTAGATTCTAATGTCTATAGTTATGATAGTACTAACCAACTAACCAATATTTTTTTCTTCCTTTTTCATATAAACATTTCTATTGTAAAATAAAATCTGCATTTGTTTAACACTGTTCAACATCAGCAACAACAAATGTAATAAACCCATCTTAAAAGCACGAAACATTGAGCTTCATTGACTTCAAAAGAGAATAAAATGTGTATTTTTTGCTTTTTATTTTTCTTATATTTATTGTCTAAATGAAGTTTATCTTTAATACCAACACGAAATAGATCTCTCACATAATTATTTCCTCTCACAGTACAACTTTTTGCATGTCACGCCACCCATGTCAAGTCCCGATGTTCTGAAGAAAAGTCCCCTGGTCAATGAGGGAGGATGGGTGGATCTGAACAAGCACACTCTGCAGCACACCAAGTTTTCCAATGTGTTTGGCCTCGGTGACTGCACCAGCTTGCCAACCTCGAAAACAGCTGCAGCAGTCGGTACGTTTTGTTGTTGTTGTTGTTGTTGTTGTTGTTGTTGTTGTTGTTGCTGTTGTTGTTGTTGTTGTTGTTGCTGTTCTTGTTGTTTTGTAGTTGTTGTTGTCATTGAGTATGTTGCTCAGCGTCCAAAGTCAGCACTATAATGACTATAATGTGGACGGATCCCAAGACTAATATCTGATAATATTATGTGTTGCCACTCTGGTCACATTATCTTGACACTAACCCAACCGGAAGTGGTTCGTTGGGTTTTGTTTCATTGGTGTACAAAAAAACAAAACAACTTTCAATCCATTATTGTAAAAAGACAGTGTCGAATTTCGCCACCTATTTGCGTGTTAGTGTGTTATTATTGTTACCATCATCACAACTTTCTAATTAAAATGATTTTAAAGGACTTGAATGAGAGGTGCAGCGTATATTATATTTTCTTTATATTTTTTCTTGGGTCCAATCGCATTTTGTTCACAATTCACAGTGTAATCATCCATTCGAAGGTCGGTCGTTAGAATGAACTTAGAAAATATACAGAGAAGGCAGACTGGTTTGAAATAGCCTACATTAATTGCAATATTAGAATGACTAAAAAGTGTTTCTTTTTTACTGTTTGAAGGAGGTTGCATTTTGGTATAATCAGATTTCTTTAACCTCACTGCCTAAAAATTTAAAAAAAGTAAAACAGATTTTAACGCCTTTTGTCGTTAAATATCTAAGAAGGCAGACTGGTTTGAAATAGCCTACATTAATTGCAATAATTATTAGAATAACACTTACTAAAAAGGATTCTTTTTTTTTTTACTGTCCGAAAAAGGGTTTCATTTGTTATAATCAGCTTTTTTAATCTCACTCCCTAAAAAAAAAAAAATGTCAAACAGATTTTAACGCCTTTTGTTGTTAAAAATATCTATGAGTTTTGCTTTGTTTTTATCACATTATCAATATGTGCGTATTTACTGTGCTTCTCCTTTTACGTATTTAGCTGCCCAGTGTGGAGCCCTTCATCAAAATCTCACTGCAGCAATGGAGGGAAGGAAAGTCACACCTTTGGTAAAGAGTTAAAGCTGTTGTTGTTGAGTTGGTTTAACGTCCCATATCAACACTGTATAGACTATATTATGCAGGGGCCCCAAAGATGACATGTGGCAATTTTATGTGCTACCACACACAAAACAGGGCAGGGATACCATGACTCCTGTCTCAGCCGGTCAGATTACACTGACACCGATCCGACCAATAAGGAGCACGAAATCGCAAGGGCTCCAACTACGGACCTTTTGCGACGGAAGCCAACGTTCTAGCCTAGGGCCACCGCGCCCCATTAAAGCTGTTATGGTTATTAATGTACTCAGGTGATAAACTTAAACACAACAAGAGGTGGTAAGGAAAACCGTTCAAGTGCTCAATTACAACAGAACTTGTGTTATTGTTCACAAATGCATGAAATCCTGTCTCTTCTTTTATATTCAAAGCAACAGAGAAAATGCATCATAAACAATGAATAATGGCATCGATTTAATAAAATGCTTAATTCTCTATGAAAAGAATTTGCACCTTTAAATAATTAAAACCCTATTAACAATGTATTCTTGAAGCAACAGACAGACAGACAGACAGACAGACAGACAGACAGACAGACAGACAGACAGACAGACAGACAGACAGACAGACAGACAGACAGACAGACAAACAGACAGAAAGACAGACAGACAGACAGACCGACAGACAGGCAGACAGACAGAGGCAGATAGAAACAGAGAGAGAGAGAGAGGGGGGGAGGAGAGACAGATAGACACAGAGACAGATTAAGACAGATAGACAAAGACACGACCTGTCATACGACCAGAGAGATGGCGAGAGAGTCGGGAATACGAACAGACAAAGAATTATAAAACACACATGTTTACTTTTTTGTATGGGCACATTGTATGCGCATTCCAAATTATCCAATACGTTCTAAAAGTGCATTAAATTAAGTAGCGTAGTAAAGATATTGGGTAGTATGCACAAACAACAAGTAGCTTACGTCTCGTTGTGACGATATAAAAATAAGAAGGCTTTCGACGAAACGTAAGCTACGTCATCTTTGTGAATTCTATCCATGATTTCCACAATTTTCGCAATTTCGTTTCTGGGTTTGAACTCCCTCTCACCAGTATGATGGCTATGCTTCCTATCCTCTGATCACGAGTCGTAAGAAATGCATCCTCGCAGAGTTTGACTACACTTCACATTCCTTTGACAAGTGGCCAATGGGCGGAGTTGAGCAAAAATTTACATACGCGATGAAAGCCTCCATCATGCCAGAAATCTATTGGCGGGCTATGACGAGGTAAGAATGGGAATTCAAAGTCCTCCCTACACCACTCCACCCCAACTAACCCACGCTCTCTCTCTCTCTCTCTCTCTCTCTCTCTCTCTCTCTCTCTCTCTCTCTCTCTCTCTCACTCTTTCTCTCTTGTATTGTTGTCTCATATCCCCTCTTCCTCTCTCTCACTTACTCTCTCTTGCATCATTGTCTCATACCCCCTTTCCCCTTAATAATTTGTTTTAGATCTGCTACAAAATGACACCATGACGCATCTGCTGCTTGAAAAAAATCTGATGTATTCTAAAAAGTGGAATATCTTTTTGCAAATGTATTTCCACATAAATGCAAATCACAGCAGGTCTTCGAAGCAGAAAACAAACAAAAAACATAAACCTAGAGAACGTTTCATTTCGAAAGATCTTCGTCACCATGTTACCAATATGCATGTAAAATATTTATTGATTATTTAAATTGAAACTTTTTTAAGAATCCAATTTTGCTTTTTAACTTGTGTTTTAATCTTTTATTCATTGCAGAGGTCGGTCCGGAAGTGGATCAGCTCCTTTCAGGAAAACATAGGAGCCTTTAAAGCAGACAAGTTGAAACTTTGATTAATTCTGTCACTGATCTCAATGTTATTGACACAAAGTCTAAGTCCTTATGTTCAGAATCTCTGTGAATAAAAAACGAGAGAGATAAGGAAAGGCAGAAAGTGAAAGACATAACACATTAGAGAGGGAGAGGAAGAAAGAAAGAGTAACTTATAGATTGGCAAAGAGAGATAGGGGATTAGGGAAATGGAGAGAGGCAGAGAGAGAGAAAGGGTGTAAATGCAGAAAGTGAAAGACACAGCAAATGGTGTGTACAGAAACAAATAAAGAATTTTTTTTTAACATATAGATAGACAGAGAGATAGAGAGAGAGAGAGAGAGAGAGAGAGAGAGAGAGAGAGAGAGAGAGAGAGAGAGAGAGAGATACAATTAAGGAAAGGACACTGCAATTTTATTTATTGTAAATATTAAACCTCATGAAAATTGAAGTGACTAAAGCTAAAAATTAATATCATTTCCACGACTCCTCTGTTATTTTCAAACTGCCAAGTCTAGTTTTACCACAATATGTATATAACGCCTTTTTAATGTTATATCACGTCTTGCTGCCGGTCACAGAATAACATCTTGGACTGATACTGACAGTCTAAAAGTGGGAGGTGTACCCATACACTGTACATTGTACATATATAACATTTATACATAAACTCTTTTCATCTGAGTGCACGGAATTTGAAGGATGACAATAAAAAAATGAAAACAAGGAGCTAGTGAATTGTTGTTGTTGTTGTTGTTGTTGTTTCCTTGTGTGTTTTTTTGTGTTTTTTTATTTGTTTGTTTTTGTGTTGTTTTGTTTTTTGTTTTTTTTGTTTTTTTTCAAACTGTTATTGTTTTATTGCTCTCTTCTCATGTGGGGTAAACGTTTTTAGGAGATTGTTACTTTTAAAGACAATCGCCATGTGATTGAATATACAAGTATCCTATATCTTCATGATGTAGAGATTTCATGATAAGTTTCAAATTGTTTTCCTCGTCTCTGGAAAACAACTACCACAAGCGCTAGATGATGACATTTTAAAATGGATAGCTGGAAAGGAAGGGAGTTGGACGGTTAGTGAAATAAGGGTCTTGAAGTTAAAGGTGTATGGCATTTTTTTCCGGCGGATTGAATCTTATTTATATGGTGTTTATCACCCGGAGCTTAAGAGAAACCTTGGAGTTATATCATTTTAGACGTGGAGCGTTTTAAACAGTCTGTCAACCAGTCTCAGGTAAGAATTTTTTGCCATAACTCCCAAAAACTGGGAAAGTTTTGGGTGCGGTAAAGAGATCTTAAACTCAAAGGTTCATTCCCAGTAGTTCTGAGTATGTCGCAAGCGCTCCTTTTTTGGGGAACGTTAGTCAAATCAACTACAAATAGCCCATAGAACAGACAGACAGACAGACAGACAGACAGACAGACAGACAGACAAAAGGACAGACAAAAGGACAGAAAGATAGAGTTAGACAGTTAGACTTACAGATAGACAAATGTACAAACGGTAGACAGGTAGATAGACAGACAACTGGACAGACAGATAAGCAGGCAGGCAGACAGACAGAAACAAAAGCAAACAAAGAAAAAAGTGAATGTGATTTTGAACACAGGGTTGAGGAAAAGAGATATTATAAAAAAGACAGAAAATTATGAAACGGTTTCGGTTATGTTTTTTTTTTAGTTATACTTACAGATAGACAAATGTACAAACGGATAGACAGGTAGTTAGAGCGACATCTGAGATACAGATAAGCAAGCAGGCAGACAGGCAGACAGACAGAAACACAAGCATACAAAGCAAAAAGTGAATGTGATTTTGAATAGAGGGCTGAGGAAAAGAGATATAAGAAAAAACAGAGCAAGTTATGAAATTTTAAACAATTTTAAAAGTTTTTGGTCCCTTTATTCCTTTTTGTAACTTATTAAACTAGAAAAAAGCAAGACAGTGTGAGCAAGGGTCATATAGCTATAAAGAACTCTATACGTCCATAATGTCTTTAAAAAATAGCAATCGACGTCGGACAAATTTACCAAGAGGAACAACTTTAATATGGTTCTTATTATTATTTCTTTTATGATTGGTTGCCCTTGGTTACAGAATTAATTTTAATTTTTGTTAAGTCCCAATGTAAAAACCGGAAACTTCTTCTTACGTGTAGGAATACAGAACTAGATATAGACTAAATAGTCTTTACCAAACACAACAACAACAACAACAACAACAACAACAACAACAACAACAACAACAACAACAACAACAACAACAACAACAACACACTAGTAGTCCAAAGGAAAAAAAAGTGTTTGTACAGCGCCATTAACACACACTATGGCAGTTAAAGTTATATACAATATACAATGTATTATAATTCATTTAATTGTCAAAGATATACAACGAAAACGCCGATCACTCATTCGCGGTAATTAGATCTTTTTTTTTAACTTACTCAATGTACAAAAACATATTTGTCTGTCTGCCTGTCTCAGTGCCTGTCTGTATGTTTGTCGGTCGTCTGTCTCTCTGTCTGTATGCATGCCAGTCTATCTCTGTCTTTACCCTCCCCACTACTCTCTCTCTCTCTCTCTCTCTCTCTCTCTCTCTCTCTCTCTCTCTCTCTCTCTCTCTCTTCTCGCACAACCCCAGGATACAAAAGTTAAACAATAAAATTAGGCAAAATACAAGATATAAAGGTTTTCTATCTGCAACACATTCAAGTCTCATCAATTCATCCACTGTTATTTTCGACCAATAATCTAACAATAGCTGTCATTATGCGCACTGGATTGGTGTTATATTTTTTTGACTATACATGACTTGTACTCTAAGAGTCCATATGACCTCTCAGACATGTATTATTGTTTACTTCTAAGGTCAGTGCCCTGCATTATGATTTCTTCCTCCGAATTCGTCTGATATCAAAATGAGGTTGTGCACCGCCGGTCCTCCAGGGTTTAGTTTAAAGCAATATCATTATTAATGTCATTGGTCATACCTGATTTTGTCACTTGAAGAACGTGACTTGTTTTAAAATTATTGTATCTCTTGTGACTGGTCATATGATTTTGACACTTGAAGAACATGACTTGCAAGGGCGGCTGGTGCCTTTGGGCAGGGTGGGCAGTGCCCGACCTGTTTCGCTAAGAAGGGGTTGTTTTACAAAAATACAATGTACAAAATAATCTGACAAATATTAAAATCAATATTTAATTTATTCGTCATACTCTGCAACTATAAGAGATTTAACCTTTATTTATTATTGTACGCTTTTTCTTGGCGCGACGTGGTTTAGATTTACTTTATCGTAACTCTTGTTTTAATTTTTAACATCTCAGTGCCGAGTAGAGTCCCCTTTCACTAAGGTGGTCTAATGTGTATTTTGCCCTACTTTCTTGTAGTTTTCTTTTAATACAAAATTGGACTTTGACCCTAACTCTTTCCATGTCTTTATAATAAGCCAAGTGGGGCTAGCCCGACTTGCCTAATTTTTCTGATATGTTGAACCAAATTCTTTTATATTTCTTGAAGTTATCACTATACGCCTCTGCATCGATTCGAGCAACTCTCTGGTAATTAGATTAATTTAAATATATAATTTAAATATATACATATAGGCCCATATATGTACAATGATATATTTATTGTTTTTAACCTACAATATTAAAACCAGCGATGAATTAAATATGTTTTAGCATTAGTTTAAACAGGCAATACTTTATTTTTTATTTAAGATAGTTTTTTAGTCTGTTTATTTTATTTTTATTTGCCACAAAGGGATGTTCCAATTTTTTGTTATTTTTAGGCTTTTTTTTTAATTTTTTTTTGCCGTCTATTTTCTTTTTTCTTTTTTTTTTACATTTATGTTTTAAAATTATTGTATCTCTTGTGACCGGCACATCAAAAGAATACGTGCACAAAACAAGGAAAGGGTCATAGGTCACTTTTCAAGTTCAAGGTTGTATCATTTTGTCTAGTTGAAAAGCGATGACACTCTTTGGTAAGCTTACTAACGTTCTATATACTAGTTGCAGAGGCAGGCAAGTCTAGAATCTAAATCTATTTAGGCCTTGGATAATAGTCTAATTTAGAAAACAGACAGGTCTAGATCTTGATCCAGGCATAAGAATATACCTGAAGATTATTAAATGGCAATTTCTTTTCGTAAAGAGTAAGTAAGATCGAGATCTTCTAGATCTAGATTCTAGACAGACCCTGTTATGTAGACAAGATAATCCAGACTCTAGATTTCTAGACTCTAGATCTACATGTATCTAGACTCCACAGTTTACAGTTACCATGTCTCTCATTTATTATAATGCTGTTTTTTGTGTATATTTAGATCTAGATCTACATATCTAGATTATGTATGCCTTTTTTTTTTAAGAGTAACAATAGTTCTAGAATCTAGTCTTGATGTAGAATCTAGATTAGATCACTGAGGGATTATAATGTAGGCTATGCTACTAGATTTGATCTAGATCTAGATCTAGATCTAAAACTGGTGGGTCTAAAAATCTGAATAAAACATATAATTTATTGTATATGTAGAAATAGACTTAAATTAAGTAAGGCTAAATGTAAAAATGCAAAGAGTTCATATCAATTTATCTTTTTTTGTACTAATAACTAGAATTCTAGATTAAAAAGAAGGAGACTATGCTTATATATGACGTTTATTTAAATTGGTTTTCCCATTCACTAAGTTTTGCCTTCCTTTTCACAGGTAGAAAGACAGGCTGATCAAAAGAAGAAACCATCATCACAAATATTTATGTGTATAAAATTCAAGTTAAAATAAGAAAATGGCCAGTAAAAGCTTCCACATTACCAAGTTGGCGGTCTCATGTCTTGGAAGGCATCAACAAACAGCTGTTTTAGGCCTGAGGTCACGAGGGATTACACAAGGGCTCCCTGCTCTAGCGTGCTCTTACAGCTCTGAGGCTGTGCCCAGGGCAAGACAGACCAACAGCAAGTACAAGGTGGTCATTGTTGGTGGGGGCTCTGGAGGATGCGCTGTTGCTGCCAAGCTGTCATCTCTAGGCAAACAATGTGCGGTTATAGAGCCAAGTGATGTAAGTACTGTAGTACATGTAGCACAGATTCTTATTGTTTTGAAGGTGAGTTAGGCCGAACTATTAATCCACCAAAAATAAAACTGCTTCGTTTTGAAATTAAAATGTTAAGGATATTAGTTTTTATGGAAACCTAACGATTGTTTCATAGTTTCATATAGCTCAGTCCTCAAATTTCTAAAGTTTTTAAGCCTTACTAATTTATTAGTTTTGTTCAGCAGGAAAATATTGCTTGAATTTTTGTTCTATGATATCATGAGGTCCTAAATAGGGGCCTAATCATTAAAGTAGCCACAATATTATTATTATAATTATTGTCAAAATTAAACAATACTTCAACCTTTTCCTATTAAACCATACACTTTTTGTGCACATATTGCTCTTATGGTGGCACATCTTTGCATTGCACTGCACACTTTTTATTTTTAAATAAAAAATATATTTTACTTTTGATAAATTGTTTTCAAAATTCCCCAAAAATAGTGCACATACTTGGGAAAGGCTTTGAACCATGCAAAGCAAAAAGGAAACTAATAATCATGGTATCTGAGAATTAAATTTATCTCCAGTTGATGACTAGGAAACTCTGCGAAAATAGAGGCTCCCAAGTTTGAATAGTTGTATAGCGGCATTGTAACTCAAACCTAATGAATTATACAACTGTTCGGGGACTCGGTCAACAGCAGGCATCAATTTGTCGGATCAACCTTATCCAATTCTCCACAATATAATTTCTTTTATTGCTGGTAGGGAAGGCTACCAATCCTCAAAAGTTTGACTCTTTTGTGGATGCACTCTCAGTAGTTTCCATTTGTGCCTGACAAATTTTGTGTTGTTTTTTTTTTTTGGGTCCCAATCGACAAGATGACACAGGGGGTTTAGAAAAAAATAATGTGTTCCAAGGCCTGGAATGGAACCCTGCACCTTTACAAAGGTGTCCCAAGGCATAAAAACTGTGGTGCGCCAGATACACCCTTGAAAATTATGTCACCCACAAGCTAAAACTTCAGTCTCCCAAAAAATGAAATCTGGCATTGAGTCCAAATCTATTAGTATGCCAGTTCACTAGAATTGAAAGATAATTTCGAAACTTTATTTAGTTGCCAGAGTTAAATGGTATGACCAAAGTTTCTTTTTTTGTGTGACATCTGTGTGTCTCTTTGTCTCTGTATGTCTGTCTGTCTGTCTCTCTCTCTCTCTCTCTCTCTCTCTCTCTCTCTCTCTCTCTCTCTCTCTCTCTCTCTCTCTCTCTCTCTCTCTCTCTCTCTCTCTCTCTATCGATTTCCCTGTCTTTCTATCTATTTCCCTCTCTCAGATAAACCCAAAGACTCAACAAATAATACAGTGTATAAATTTGACATGCGATATAATTATAGAGACTGTTATTTTAGCCACAGATTATTACCACAAAATATAGTTAAACATAAAAATAATACATGGATTTTTCCCATTGTGCTAACTGCTAATTTCCTTTAATTTGTCACTGTTCAAGGATGTTGAGTTTCAGTTTCGTAACCACAACCGGAGCCGTTAAACCTTAAACGCTTGCAGGACATATGAAATCGGTCGAGAGAAGAGAGGGATGGGGATTATTTGAGGTCCTTAGAGCGCTTATTTTCTAATCAGGGGATTGGTAAAATTGGTAGTTCGATCCCTGCTTAGGCTACCTTGTTGTTGTTTTTTCCTACTGGTAAGGTCGATGTTAGTTATTACAGTATAATGTGACCGATCTAGTCTTAGTATAATGTGATCGATCAAGTCTTAGATCTGGGGTCCGTCCTAGCCTTGCGAACTAGAGAACTCTTAAACTATAAGCTCTATTCGGCCAAGCATTACGGACATTGACCGATTGGTGTTGCATTGACGAACATACTCTCTACCCTATGCCGAAGTCCAG
The DNA here is from genome assembly GCA_003991915.1 of Elysia chlorotica. Lineage (NCBI taxonomy): Eukaryota > Metazoa > Mollusca > Gastropoda > Plakobranchidae > Elysia > Elysia chlorotica. Next base: position 842,389 of record RQTK01000076.1, read on the forward strand.
CACGAGTTAATGTATTGTAATAACAGTTAGAAAGGGACAGAGATAAGATCAAGTTTTATAAATTAAAGTTTCTTGGAAATAAGATGTGACAGTTATAAACTGAGGTGACGAAATGTGTACAAAAGATACGATTTTTTAAATGTTGTGGCCTGAAGCTTGGCCAACATAAATCGCCCTCCCGTTACATGTTTTTAAGTTTGAACGCAGTGAGTTGAGTTGGTTTTAACGTCCAGCATCAGCCCTATATAGGCTATATTGTGGACGGGCCATTAGACTGACGTCTGACAATTTAATGTGCAGCTACACACGAGACAGGGCGGATATACCATGACAATTGTCTCATCTGGTCACATTAAACTAACACCGACCCAACTAGCAGGGAGCGAAATCGCCAGGGCTCGAACGACAGACCTCCTGCGTCGGAAGCCGATGTTCTACCCCAGGGCTACCACGCCCCCCTGAACGCAGTTTTACCTAAGCCTGCGGTAGTCATGCCAGCTACAGTTACGAAACTCGATCTCTCAGTGCACGCTGAGACGTATTGTGACAAACTATTGGAAATATTGCTAATTAAAAAGCCTTTGTAAAACCAGTGCCTGAATCAGATAGCATGGGAATCCGATATCATCGAGGTATGTTAGTTAATAAATTTAACTAACATCTGATCTTCGATTAATCGGGCCCTGCTTTATATTAAACCTCGACAATGTCCATGCATACTATCTATCTTTAATTATATAACTATTTCATTTAAACAAAAATATTTTTTTTAATGTGGCTGAACTAGTTATCTCATGTGTAGTTTTTAATTTTATGTGGAATCTCATTAACCTGCTGTCTCGAACGAGAATATCTCATACCGATACATTGCATACTTAATGGCTTTCATTTTGGATGGTGAGAGTGGAATGTGTGTAGTTTCTGGTGTACTCTTGACACAACCGACCTTGAGGTGGTCTGAGGTTACTCCAAGCACAGATAGACGTGCGTAACGGGTAACTTAAAAAACTAGAGGCCTCGCGATAATGGGGCCCCTAGCAAAACAAAAACGGTATCCAATCATATCTCTATATAAGACTTGCGGAGCCAATCAGCGATCAGAAAATCCCATGCCAAATGGGCTTGATAACGTCATCCGTTAACGTAGAATGAATCGCAAGTCCTACACTAGCAGGGGTCCGAAGACCTTGTTGCACTTTCCGTTATCTGTTGCAGTGTGACAGTTAACAACTTGTGCCTCCGATCTTGACTTTGAATAGGTTTTACGTTTTGTATGTCACCGTAGCACATTATGTGCTACTTTATATATGTCGAATGTTTTAAAATAAAGTCTCTCTGGCGGGTGAGTCATTTCGGCGTGCTACACCGGCGAGCATTGACATTAAATTTTGTACAACATGTACCAGATGAAGTCGGGGGCGAGCTGACTTAATTAAATGGTAGAGTGTGTCGCATCCGGCTTGAAATCAGACGACAACCAGACTTAAGTGTTCTGTCCTACAACCAGGCGCTTAACATGTGCACTCGCAGAAATCATGGCGAAGGAAAAATAAAGAGAATTGGGAGAGGGAAACACGAATGAAGATAATAATTATGTCCAACATCTTATATCGTACAAGGCTGCGTCCCCCCACTGCAGGGTGTAGTGTAGCCATCTGATCTGTGCCTCCACCTCTATGTCCATTCTGTGAGAGGTCATAATTATGTGTCGCATTGTCCCACAATGCTGTCTCATCATTGTTTGGTTGTATGCCTCTGAGGGCTGAACTGGCGTAAGTGGTACCATGTAGAGCGTTGGTCTCCTAATCGGGAGGTCCCTGGTTCGAAACCCACGGTCGGTTTAAAAAAAAAAAAACTATTTGACCAATTCTGTCCCCAGCTGATTGAGTCGATGTCGTTATAATGTGACCGGCTGAGACATGAGTTCAGGTCTCTCCGCACTGTCTCTGTATAGCAGCACGTACAATTGTCAGACGTTAGTCCACAATATATCATATAAAGTGCGGACGTTGGACGTTTAAGCAACCAACTCAACCCTGGTGTCCACCATACTAGCAATATTCCCTGCCCATTTCCATTTTTCTCTTTCCGAAAATTCTATACCATCTGTCAATTTTGTTCGTGTCCAAATGTCTCTGCACGGAATTTTGTCTTTCACTTTTATCTGACACAATTGTCTTTTCGCGACTCTTGGTCTGTGATAATTTAAAAAAAAACCCACCAATTTGTTGTATTTTCAAGGCAGCAGGTTTGGCATCCGCATAATATGTCAATCAATCAAGTCACAAGTATGTAAACTAAACAAAGTCCTTAACCGTTCAGGAGAATGATTAGTTAGTCGACATGCTAGGGATGATTAACAAACGATGTAATTTTCACTTGTCTTAAAATTATTCTCGTCTGTGATAGCTATGAGCGTGTGAACATGGTTCAAATTTCAATCTTATCGCCTTGCCCCTTTTTGGGTCGGTGTCACCATAGTGTAATCGTCTAAGATATAAGTAGTGGTCTCTCCGACCTGTCTGTGAAAATATCAGATGTTAATCACGGGGCCCATCTGCGACATCAAGTAACTGCAATAGCTTCTCTGTCTCTCACTCTGTCTGCCGATTCTCTCTCTCTCTCTCTCTCTCTCTCTCTCTCTCTCTCTCTCTCTCTCTCTCTCTCTGTTAAAACCAAGGACTTTATCTTTGATGACTGAAATCTTACACTTTACTCTACCTTTTTTTCCGTTTGGCTGATTCTTTTTTCCTTCTTAATAGGGGGAAGGGTTTGGGGGATAATTTCCAGTCTTTCGTTTATTTTATTTGTATCAAATACAAAGTTTTACTTTCACTTGTACATCAGACACAAAAATGTATTTCAGACCTGAAAAACAGTACAACTATTCAATATCCATTCATGAGCAAGGAAGTGTTGCGCTCAAGTCTAATAAAAAGGAGATATAATTTATCACTAGTTTTAGCACCATGGTAGATAACAGACATAATTATGACAATGTTTTGACTACTTGATTTACTGATTCCTTCTTTTATTTTAATTTGCCTACTGTATCATCCCCAGCTGCATTACTACCAGCCGATCTGGACTCTGGTTGGCGGAGGCGTGAAGGACTTCCAATCCTCTGTGCGACAGACCCGGCAGGTCCTGCCGAGTTCCATAGAATGGATCCAGGACAAGGCGGTGAAGTTCGACCCGAACAACAACAACCTGGAGCTTAGCTCGGGGGATAAGGTCAGGCTGTGGCGTCTTGTCTTCCTAGACTTATGTGTTTCTGCAAAAAATTTCCTCCATTAATTTACATTGAATATTAGTCATGAAGACATAATAATAATAATAATAATGAAGATCATTTTTAAGCGCTTTATCCCAGCATAACCGGCTCAAAGCGCTTTACATAGAAGACATGGATAAAATGAATAATGAATGTCTCTCATTTAAAACTTTAAAAAGACACAAATTATTATATCTTATTTTCCTATATAAAGATCAAAGTTGTATACAAACATTTACAAAGTGTCAAGCTCCTACATAATTGGCAGCTAATTGAGAGCATCTTTTATTATGTGGTTTAGTATGCCTGCTATTATGTAAAAAAAAAAAAAGAAAGAAAGAAGAAGACTACTTAAATATTGAATACATTTTCTTCTTGTTGTCTTTTATATGTCGCAGCTATGATTCCTATATGAAGTTTTTGTCTTTAAAAATTCAGTTTTCTGCTTAGAAAATTGTTTAGATAGCCAATGATACCATAAGTGAATATTTTTTTTTCTCTTCATAGGTAGCATATGACTACCTTGTTGTGGCAATGGGAATCCAGCTGGACTTTGACAAGGTAAGTTCTATGTTGTTTCGGGCAGATATTGAAAAACTTCTAAATCTTCTTTCTTTTTTTTTTCAGTCATTGGATCAGTAAAGGATCTGTCAGAGTTTCATTTTGCGAATCTCTAGTTAGCTAATTTAAAGCTTTTCTGATGTTGTGCATATTGCTTCTCTTTCTAAAGAATCCTATATGCTTGAGAGAATTTGTGAAATGTATTCCACTCACTCCACCAGGTGGACGGGCTTATTGATGCTCTAGAGAATGACCCCGCTGTTGCCTCCAACTACAGCCCCAAATGGGTGAACAAGACATTCCCAGCCATGCAGAAATTTTGCGGGGGCAATGCCATCTTCACATACCCAAACACGCCCATCAAGTGTGCAGGGGCACCCCAGAAAATCATGTACCTCACAGAAGAGTATTTGAGAATGGTTAGTTTTTGTTTTTTTTAATTAGGTGATTGATAAACTTATAAATTACATGTCTAGCTTGATCAAGTTTATAAGATATCCTCCTGTTATGTATGTATCTGTTGATTTCAAATTTAAATTGTGTTTTCTCAGTCCACTATTTTTTTTACACTTTCTGCTGAAAAAAGTACTTGTTTTATTTTTGTTTTTGTTTTTGCCTTTGGTGTTCTATAACCCATACAAGACTTCCTTTAAATATTGTATAACAGGTAATAATTATCACTAATCCTGCATGTGTGCCGACAATTGTCAGATTTTCAACAATAATTCCCCGTCAGCTAATTTTTACCACCAAAACGTGAGTGAGGTCAAGTTATCGGCGTGTCTGCAATCCTCCACTTTCCATACTTTCCATATTTTCCTCAGAGTGGAGTGAGGGAGAAGAGCAATGTGATATTCAACTCAGCCATGGGTGTAATCTTTGGTGTGAAAAAATATGCGGATGCTCTTCATAAAGTCATCAAAAAAAGGTGTGTATTGAAGTGTTTTGTCTTCAAAATTGTTAGGATTGTAGCCGGTTTAAGAAAAAAAAAAATGAAAAACTCTTTGTCTTTTTAAATTAAGCAGCTAAGAAAGGCTCAACTCTCAGAAGGTCAAGATTTTATAGACAAATCAAACAAGCCTGATAAAATCTCATTTTTGTTCTTTTATCTTTTGCACTAATTGAAAGTTACATATCAATGGATTTAAAGTAATAAAAGATAATTAAAGATACAACTTTTCTTAGAAAGTTCAATAAAAATTATTTTGTTGCAGATTGTTTAGAGGGCCTTTATTTTTAATTGGTGTTAGGATGACTATCATGATACCTCCATTTATATCAAGTACAGTGTATTTATGTTTTAAAAATGCAGCATTGAAGATACCTACTGTTGTTTGATCTTAAATCAAGATAATGCACGGAGGAAAACATTTTATAAATTAAGAGACATTGATCATTCTTCATTACACAGGATTAAATCATACAAGGGCACAACATACACAAAAGTCAAACAGTTCTAATGGAAATCAATAATTCTATCAGTGTTTGACCACACTTTATTGAAGGAAAAACCCCATTAAAAATGTAGGGAAGGGAAATTAATCGCCTATTTTAAAGGGGACAAATTAAGTGCCTAAATCTGTTATATTCGCAGGTTTCATGTATGCATTTTAGGACTTGAAAAACCTAGTTCTCAGGTCTTTATAAAAAAAAAAATGAGTAATGACAAGTGCACATTTTTAGAAAAATGAATTAAATATAGTCAAATCTTGATTTCTTGTCTCAATAAAAATTTATTGAATATTAGGATTTTATCCTCTCACTGATAAAAATCTTGCACACCAAACTGTTTGTTGAGAACACCCTCAATGTCATAGTGATTGTGTGCGAAAGAAAATTTTATTTTCATATTTCAGAAACATTCAAGTAAACTTCAAACATAACTTGGTTTCTATCGATCATAAGAAGAAGACAGCCGTATTTGCCAATCTGGATAAAGAAAATGAACTAGTGCCTTTTCAAGTAGGTATAAGTATAAGATCAAGTAATTGAGGAGAGTGGAAAGCAGAGTTCTTTGAGACCAGTGTTTTCATAGATTGGTGTTGCATATAAGTCTTTTTAATTTCAATGTAAACTTGATAAGTTTATGCTCTTCTGTCTTCATGTTGCTGTTTTTTTTTATGGTATACTGCACAGAAGACAGGGAATAACAATGTTATTGGGTTAATCTCAAGTCAAGTCAAAACAATCTACAGTAGTGTTTTTCATTTCAACTGACTGGTTCAGCCTTTTTCTCATATAATTTGGAACCAGTTTTATTTTTGTGGTTTGTTATGCATTTTTACAAACTACACTTGTTTTGAAAACAGCCTAATTTTTTACATATGCCCCTTCCTTAAAGTGTTTTATAAGCCCACACCTGTAGCTTTCTTTGTTCAGTCTGATTGACCACCAAATTAATGGCATTTCATTTAAATGTCCATTCAGTATAGATTATCTTCTTTTATTTTTTTCATTTTTGTTGTTGATGTTTTCAATTTCCGTTGTGAGTTTTTTTCTTTTATAATAAGCTACAAAATGAAAATATGTCTACTCTAAAATAGAAATAATAGACGCAAGATAATTTTAGGGGGAAAAAAATCAAATTAAATAGATTCTTCTTAGCTTTCATTGTTTTGTAGGTTTAAATGAGTTTATGGCTATCAATGTCTTCAATCAGTAGCAGCTTTATTTGTTGATATTTCATAATTCTCTAAGAAGATTTTTTCAATCAATCTATATAGATTTCAAACTAAAGTTTCACTTTTTTTAACTTAATAGACATTATGTAAAACTTAAGTTTTTTCAAACTTAACCCACAATACTCTACTATCAAACTTGTATTTAACTTTTTTTTTTCAACTTTATGTACATCTTTCTCACAGTACAACTTTTTGCACGTCACGCCACCCATGTCAAGTCCCGACGTTCTGAAGAAAAGTCCCCTGGTCAATGAGGGAGGATGGGTGGATCTGAACAAGCACACTCTGCAGCACACCAAGTTTTCCAATGTGTTTGGCCTCGGTGACTGCACCAGCTTGCCAACCTCGAAAACAGCTGCAGCAGTCGGTGAGTTGGGTTTGGCTTATTGGTGGAAAAACAAAAATATCACTATCATAATAAAAACAAAGAACCTTGGTTCTTAGACCATTTATCTTTGACATGTTACTTCTTATTTTGTTTATTTTACTTGGGTCAGGGAATGGGTGAAGTCGAAATATCTTAAGTTATGTATATGACTTTGAAAGAGAACATTTTGTTTATTTACTTTATAAATGGACAAAGTATTCTCATAGGATAAGATTAGAAAAGTTTGCAAAGTGGAGAAAAAATTGACAAAAACTTATTAGTAATATGCTTCAATACAATCTGCATATATAATTTTTATAATTGCAATGAAACTATTGAAAATAAGATTTAATGGGTTGTACCCCATACTCTTTATGCATCTTTAAGTTGACTTAATTGATTCTAATATCTTCTTGAGATACGGGAAGTTCAGATCAATTAAACTGTGCAATTTTTTTATTAGTAGCCTTTCCTTCGTTTTTTTTTTTTTTTTTTTTTTAAAAGTTTGCAAAGTGGAGAAAAAATTGACAAAAACTTATTAGTAATATGCTTCAATACAATCTGCATATATAATTTTTATAATTGCAATGAAACTATTGAAAATAAGATTTAATGGGTTGTACCCCATACTCTTTATGCATCTTTAAGTTGACTTAATTGATTCTAATATCTTCTTGAGATACGGGAAGTTCAGATCAATTAAACTGTGCATTTTATTTATTAGTAGCCTTTCCTTCGTTTTTTGTTGTTGTTTTTTTTTTCGGGGGGGGCTGCAGTGACAATGACTTGGGTCATTGCCTTGACAAATTGATTACATGTGGGAGATAACATAGTACCCGACCATGTAAAATTAGTTAAAGTTGGTCATTAGTAAGTTATAGATATGCAACAATGAAAAGGAAATATGTATTTGCTCCTGCTAAACAAGGTGAAGATGCAGCCTAGTGTGGGATGAAGGTTATCAGAACAATATAAACAACTGGAATATTACCGCCTATTGTATGGGCTCCTTCAACATTACCTGCGATATACAGATTTCTGGTCCATAATTAAAGCACAATTTCTTTCCTTATTAACTGCAAAGGAAACTAGCTCTGTTCAATTTTTTTATATTAAGCTACCCTTTTTTTGCGCATGCAGCAATTCAAATGTTTTTGGTACAAACTGTTTCAGATCTAAGTGAAAAAAGAAAGTTACTCATATGTAATCATTAGAGCACATTTTAATCTATCAGTTTCTCTGGATGTCTATGTGCTTTGAGCTAACAAATAACATTTGGATTATTTTTGCACGTCTTTGTCTTGACCTCACTCAATATCAAAACTTTTTTTAAAAGTCATAATATCTTTAATACTGTTCCATTATGAGTGGTTAACAGCTTGCTTTACCTAAAAAAAATAAGGACTATTGCCCCTACTTTGTTCAGTTATTAGTGTTTGCTCTCTAACTTTTGAACAAAATGTTTATAACTTTGACAGTCCATCACCCCTTTCACAAGAACAACTCCCAGGCTTTATATTCTTTTAAAAGACGGAATATTAAATGAAAGATTGTACTGGTGTCATGTTTCATTGGTCTCCTGCTTGAGACTTTTTGCTTTTTTTGTAATCTAATCATTACATGGACTTGTTCTCCCCATTTTGCTGAACTAGCTGCCCAGTGTGGTATTCTTCACCAAAATCTCACCGCAACAATGCAAGGAAAGAAAGTCACACCTTTGGTAAGGAATAAAAACAAATAAGATAATGAACTGTTGTTTTAGGGTGAGGGGTCAGATTCTGTAAGTAGGGAAAACTTCATTTAGGAATTAGGTTCATGTAAGTCTTGCATTTCAAGTTATAAAACCTTTTTAATATATTGAATCAAGTAGGCTATGCCAACTTTTAAAATCAATCAAAGAGTATCGATTCTTGTGTATCTTGAGCCATTGAAATTGAAATGATAAATTTGTATACTGGGTTTTTGACAGCTGTTTAGAACATGACTAACATATTTCATAAAAACATCACAGAATCTACAAATTTGACCCTTCAGATGTTGTAAAAGTCACAAAAAGTATGAGATGTAGAAAAAAGGAAAGATGAACAAACAATCTGATTTAAATGGTGAAAAGGATGGCTTATTTGATGATCAGAGGACTGAAATGAATGAAAATAATTTTGTCTGTTAAAATATAAAAAGAAACTGTAATGCTATATTACATAATATTTTGTTCTTATGGGATTATTGAAAGACAGAATGATATAGAGTCATGCAAATATTTTAAAAAAGCAAATAGATGAAAGATATTCAGGACAAAGAGAAATAATTTGAAACAAGTTTAGTAGAAATGGTATTGATTACTCAAGATTCATGTAATGTTTTCTATGGAATACATGATTTCATAAATTTTTGGATATCATGAAAAAGATTGCTATTACTTTCAATAAATCCTTATTTCTTAATTGTTTCAAAAGAGGCATAAAAACCTACTTATTTACAATGCACTTGTCAGTGGAATTTTCCTCTTAATTTTAATTAATGTTTTCTTTATATGTGTAATTTAATCATTTTTCATAATATTACTTTGCTGTTCATGTATCATGACCATTATGTGCAAAACTGCCATATAATGTGTGTGAATGGCTGATAAATTGTATCATCTTAACTATGTAAAGCGCTTTGAGCCGGCTATGCTGGGATAAAGCGCTTAAAAATGATCTTCATTATTATTATTATTATTAATGGATATCATGAAAAAGATTGCTATTACTTTGGGGTTTTTTCTTTAGTTTTGTGGAACATTTTACAATTTTTAAACAAATATTGCATTAGATTAAGTTTGAAAAAAATATGCCTTGGTCAATTTTACTGAACAAACTAACCTTCAATAAGTCCTTATTTCTCACTTTTTTTAAAACTGGTAATTGAATAATTTTATATAACTAATTGAAGGTTTTATGGCAGTCAAACATTCATGCTTCAAATAGTTTGTAAAAACTGTGTTGTGAGATACTCATTAGATTTTGTCGCTTTCAATCTAAATATATCTTAGATTATATACTTTTTTTTTGTCTTTCCATGACAAGGTGTATATTTTTCCTCTATTATTTGAACATAACAACATATGAGTTTAATATTTGTATTACTTATCCTAAAAATAATTTCTTTCTAATGATGAATGTAAAAGTGTATTATGTAAAAAAGAAAAAAAAATATTTAAAATGAAAACAACAATATTTTCATTTGACTCTGTTTGAACTATATTTCCCCAGTATGACGGCTATGCTTCATGTCCTCTGATCACAAGCCGCAACAAATGCATCCTTGCAGAGTTTGACTATAATTTGCAGCCGTTGGAGACATTGCCGATCAACCAGGGGGTGGAAAGGAGATTGACCTATGGAATGAAAGCACACATAATGCCAGGGCTCTATTGGCAAGTCATGATGAAGTAAGTTTGTGAATTGATATTTTCCAAGTCTAGATAACATTTTCTGCAACATTGAGCTTAGAGCTCTTTTTATATATTAAAAAAACAACAAAAAAACAAAAACAATACTTCTTAATATATCTCTCTGCAAAGTGTTCTTGTGCAAGGTAGTTTATGCTGCCTAGATCTTATGGACTTCTTTGCTGGAATGTGATGATTCAATGCATTCTTGATGAACTTCCGGCTGAATGTTAATACATGTGTGAGTCATTCAAGATTTGTAGCATCATGCAAGGCCCTTGCAGCTTTCTGCAAACATCTCACAACACTGGACTATATTAACCTCGAACAGTTGTTTTGAATCAACACAAATGTAAAAAGTAAAAAATCTCATAACCTTTTTGTAACATTTATCTTTGTACCCACATCAGTGTAACAATTTATACACAGGTAATAGATTGCCATATTTATCCAAACTGACACATTTGAAACTTGTTTATCTTAATTTGCCTTTGTTTTTCTTTGCAGAGGTAGATGGAACGGGCCTGCCACTTTCAGGAAAGTTTTGCACCTTGGAATGTCCAGATCACCCAAGTTGGAGGCTTGAGTAGGAGGTTAAGATCACCTTTTGTTTACACTGCTTTCAGAAACTCTCAGAGTTATAGATAGCAAGCCCATGAAACATAGCTGGTGAGAGGGAGAGCGCAATATAAATGTACACATGCATTTATGCTAAACACAGTTTTTAAAGAAAGGTGTTATTAAAAAGCTTATGTAACGTATACATTGTATTATAAAATAAGATAAATGCATTTTACACCAAATTAGCTGTATTTTCAGCTTTGGACAAATATGAGCAAATCTTTTTTTTTTTTTTTTGGTATGTTTTTAAGGTTTACTCTGCATGGCCTTTAAAGAAATGTTATTTTAAGGTATAATGAATCTTTTTTTTTTTCATACAGTGTATTAGTATTTTACCCACATAGATTTAAAAAGATATCTTCCCTCCTCTCACTAAACAAAAGCTTACATTACTGTTATCAAGTACTTACCTAATCATGAACAATGAAACATCTTCAAAAGATGCCTTTGGAGATAAAAAAATTGAATTTTAGCCTACTACAACAAAAAAAAAAAATTATTATGACTTCTTGTACTCAAAAGAGGTGCTCAATTTTATCTTAAATTTTCTAATGAATGTAGTCTCTCCATTCCTTTTTAAGAGATGTGAACAATTTTAATTTGGTGTAGATTTGATGATTATGAATATATGAATTATATTTGTAGGTGTACATGTCTTTTTAAAACAAAAACAAAAAATATATAGATTGTATTTTATGATAGTAATTATTACCCTGCATCTGTGATGCAACTGCATTGGCAGCATTTATCTTAGATTGGAATAGATTGGGAAATATTCCATGTGAACAACTTTCCCTTAGTTTTTCTCAATCGTGTTGGTTAACGTTCAAACTGATTTTGGTGGTGTTGCTTCTAAGCTAAATACTTTTGTCTATTTTTTTATTGTTTTAAAATATATTTTTTCAAATAAATATTACCAAAACCCTGCGTACTGATTCTGTATTTTATAAGACTTTTGTATTATAGCATGGTAGAATAGAAAAGATCTTGAAAGTCAGTCTTCTATGCTTTAATCTCTTTGTAATATTGTTAATAATGTTTGCTATATTGTTATTAATGTTGAAGAAGAGCCTAAAGATTATTTTATAAGCCCTGTAACAGGTTGGGAAAGGCAAAGCATTTACTTTTTAAAAATTTCCTCTTTCCAGTTCAATGAGGAATGTGAAAATGGTTTCATCTTTTTAGATACTGTTGTTCAATATTCAACTTATCTGGACCATTGCAGTGCCATGTACATACAAATTTAAAAGTAAAATTAAATTTGACTAATTTGAAACATCTGACTTGCTTGTAATCATATGAGCTGCTGATAAAAATAAAACATCTATTTACATAGAAATGCCATTCCTCTCATTTCTGCTTTTGTACCTCTGTTATTAATATTGTTGTTCTTTTGTAGTCACTTCTGTTCTTTTTTGGGGGTACTGTATGAATCTCTTTTTTTTTTATACAGTGTATTAGTATTTTACCCACATAGATTTAAAAAGACATCTTCCCTCCTCTCACTAGACATCGCCAAAGGCATCTATTTCATTTTACTCTATTTTTTGACAAAGTTAACACGGTATTGTTTGAAAATGAGAATTAAGATCTATTTTTGTAGTCAAAATCCAAATACATGTACACCTCTACATGATTGTGTACAAATTAAATTTAGTTCAGCTAAGAGAGTAAGAGGAACTAAACCAATGTTCACAGAGGCTTATTGAGGCAGTAAAAAGATTTGGGGGGGGAGGAGAAGGAGGCATGAAAGGAGTATCTCTATGGTTGGGGGAGGGGCTAAATTATGATGGCTAGGGAACGACAGTTAATGACTAGCAAAAATCTTGAAACTTTATTTAGGATTACTAGATCAAACAAATCATGTATGAATCAAGTTTATAATGCCAGGTCTTGGTATCTATTCTCCTCTGTCATGCTCTTATAATTTTATGCAAGACACAAAGCTAGACATTTCTAGGCCTTCTACCTCATTTGAGTGCACTCCAGAACTCTCTAGACCCACGGATCCGCTCTATTCACTAACATTCATCAAAGTTTTCCTAGGTCTAACCCAACTTCCCTCGACCCATCTCTCTGGCTTCCCTACGCCTAACCCAAATATTTTCAACCTACATGTATACTTCAGAACCCTCTAGACCCATGGATCCGCTCTACATCTCTCTGGCTTCCCTAAGCCTAACCCAAATTATTTCAACCTACATGTATCTCTTTTTGAGTATGTTCTAGGATTTACTAGACTTGAGTATAGTGGCGCCAAAGAGCTGCATTCATTTAAATAACTCACCACTAGCATAGTAGTAGTAGTAGTACTAGTAGCATAAGCAATGTCACAGGAGGGGGAGGCAGCAAAGTAATAGGTTGGGAGGAAACCAAAATAATCATGAGCTGTGGGGGATGGCTGTGAATGACTAACATCAGTTGGATGCTTTGTTTAGGGTTCATAAAATCATTGATTTGTAATTAAATGCACAGTGCCAAGCTTGAAGGAGCTTATGGGCAAAGCTATGTGTGGTCCTTGACTCTCATAGCCGTGGTATCTAAATCTAGTCTTTGGTGCAAGTAAAGGATGTAGTCAATGATTCGGCAATTTTTCTTTCTTTTGTGTCAGATCTGTCACAGACGTCAGAGATTGTGTCCCTCTGGCTCCATTTATTATTTTGTTGTTTTTTTTATTTCAGTTTCCTAAACAAAACGTTGCTGTTCTGTTGTTCTGTCACAAGATCTAAAGACTGCCTCTGTATTTTATGTGCGAACTCTTTCCGCTTTCCAGTCCCTCCACTTTTGCACATACTAATCGTGTCTTTAGTCCATCTTCTTGGTTTATGCCCAAAGAATTTTAGATGTACAAACTTCCCTAATGGTTTGCAGTAAAATTCTTTTGTATCGCGAGATATCTATTACTTCTTCACTTGTTTTCTTTTTTTCCCATAACATGTTCACACTTTTTCTGATGTATCACATTGCTGCTGATTCTACTCTCTTAATTGCGATTGTCGAAAGAACATGTATGAAAGTTTATCAAAATCAGCAATTAACACTGTGTTGTCTGCATACCTCAGATTGCATTGCTAATGTTGAGACTCATTTATTCATTTATGTCTTTCTATGTTTCTTAGATTGATTTCACTGTATCAGTTATAAAGTTACACTATGCAATGCATTTATTCACTTTACAGTTACTAGCTAGTAAGCTCAAGAATACTGTTTCAACAATCATTGAATGAAGCGTTTTAAAATACACGTTTCTGTACATGTACAAGCCATTTGGCTGGATGGGGACAAGAAGCATAACATACTTTTGTTCTCGCATCTCGTGGCTCAGTAGTTCATTTTAATGAACAATAACCTGATCAGTTATTGTGTCATTCAAACTTCCAGTTGAAAATTTAAAAAAAAACGCTAGTAGGGCCTACGTGTAGACCTACCCGAGATATAAAATATTTTTTGTGACTATTACTATTATTTATTATCAAACAGAATAATCTATGTATACACTTAAATACATTTTTATTATAACTGTTAAGTTAGTTTCAGTTAACCTTTTAAAATCTAATCATTTCAGTTCCCAACACAACCAGCATTACAGTGTACACAAATTTAGCATACCCGGTAGGCAAATAAGTGTCAGAAAACACATAGAACGAGTACATTTGCTTTTTGGAGTAAGGCTGGTATCTCTGCATTCCCTTCAGAAGGCGAATGGATTTTAACAATATAAAAACATTTTCGACCCAGTGTTAATGCTTCTTGTGTGTGAAATTTGTTGGACCGTAGGAACTGTTGTTGTTGTTGAATTGGTTTAATGTCCAACATCAGCACTATATAGGCAATATTATGGACGGACCCCAAGATTAAAGTCTGACAATTTTAAGTGCTGCCACACACGAGACAGGGCGGGGATGCCATGACTCCTGTCTCAGCCGGTCACATTATACTGACACCGATCCAAGCAGTAGGGAGCGCAATCGCTAGGGCTCGAACCCGGACCTTCCTGACTGATCTGAAAAGTATATAATGAAAAAAAATATTTTGTGAAAATGAAATGGTAATGCCATCAGATTATGATCCATGGGGAAATATTAGCCTATACTATGATTTAAATACTAATAAAAATTGAAAATAGAAATTAACCTTCTGTTGCATCACAGGGTTTAAACGTCTATCATAATACAGATTATTAATGATATGATGGATGGAGAGACATCCCAGATTTAGAGCAACAAATTTACCTTCAAGTTCCACAATCAATGGATATGAAATATGCTATTTTAACAAAAGTGGTAGTTAATTTCCACTGTGAAACTGAAACTGTTCCGATGAAAAAATCTAATGTGGAGTGATCATTGTATTAATGTTTTATGTAAGGTATTCATAATCTCATGTAGATTGTTCTATTTTATTTAAGGAACAAAAACAAAACAAAAAAACACAAATAAAAGCGAGCTATTGTTACTTGTCATTAGTCATAATATTAGTCCTTAATCTGAACATAGATCTGATAGTGATGTAGCTTATATAGCTATTTTGAACTTCCAATGTTAGAAACTTAAGGACTATTTGGAGGTATGCAAAGTCGGATGCCCTCTTAAGCACAAATGTATATTATAGTTGGGTAACACGTTTTATAGTACCCTGGTACATTATTTTAACATTGTAGTTGTAAACATTTTCAATTTACCTACCGGTACATAAAAAAAATTCTTGTATTTGTTAAGTTTTAACTAGATAGATAGATAGATATAGATAAATAGATAGATAGATAGATAGATAGATAGATAGATAGATAGATAGATAGATAGATAGATAGATAGATAGATAGATAGATAGATAGATAGATAGATAGATAGATAGAGATATA
>RQTK01000076.1:858607-877538 GCA_003991915.1 Elysia chlorotica
TAGTAGTTAGTAGTAGTAGTAGTAGTAGTAGTAGTAGTAGTAGTAGTAGTAGTAGTAGTAGTAGTAGTAGTAGTAGTAGTAGTAGTAGTAGTAGTAGTAGTAGTAGTAGTAATAGTAGTTGTTGTTGTTGTACCTCCAACCTCTGGTACCCCTATTTCTGAAGTGGAAACCCTAAAAGGCGATATATTTTTTGTTCAATTCATTGACTAGCTCTTAAATTTAAAGAATCAAAGATATCTCATAATGTCGAAAATACCCTATAGAACAAATGTAGTGAAAAAACTGTATTTTCCTTTTTTTCTAATTACCTCTTTGATTACTTTAAAAATGATATGATATTATGTCCCCAAAAAGTTAAATATTTATTCTACATAAATGTTTGTTTCATGTTGCATTTGTCTAAATAAAAGATTGACAAATCTTGATAATCTACATCGTATCAATTGTAAACTTTAAATGTCTTTACTTGCCTGGCAGTTTCTCTATTTCCCACGAAATGAACTAAATTACAATAGTTTAGAGAAACAAAGTCTACTATTCTCTTTGTGAGATTCTAATATGTTCTAGATCTATATATTTAGTACTAGAACATATTCTTGGTAGATTATACAGTTCTGTTATATTTTGTTAGTTTAGCATTCAATTCAATTTCAAGTCCTAGAATTTAAGATCTATGGAAGACCCAGGAGCGTTTCACATGATGTCCAAAAGACAAAGGACAGCTCTGAATTTGGATATTTCGGGAGACGAAATGGTAGATCTATATTAAATATAATTTATAACTGAATAAATAAGCATCCAGATATATATCTAGATTTGTGTTTTAATTCTTAATTCAGAGATCTAAAATCTAGATCTAACTTTTAGTGTCATTTCTTTTATCACGGCAGGATGCCAGATTATCATTAGCCTATTTTTAATCAAATTAATGTTCTTTGTTACTAGGATAAGAATCTAGTCCATTAATGCTCTCACATATACAGTGGCGGGTCTCAATACACATATCAATCAATTTTATGGGCTGTCACACACAAAAAAGTTGATGGATACCAAGACTCAAGTCTCAGTTTGTCACATAATGCTGACACCGGATCCAACCTGTAGTGTAGGAGGTGAATATAATTATGACAATGCCCAAAATTTGACTATTTTGCATCCATGTGATAGTTTTTGAAACATCAACCATGATGGTGAGTCCAACTTTCTAAGGGAGCGACTGTACAAACTCATACATCCATCCCAGCCAGACACAGACAATTATGCAGCTATCTATTTTAGTGGTTTTTCGTTTCTCGAGATTTACACAGGGTGTTGATCGACGGATAACAGCTTTTGATGACGGACCGACAATCTGTGCATGGCGACAATGAGGCGAAATTTGATCTGTGATTATCTGAGTTGGGCACCTGCCATTGTTTTTCGGCTCCGGATTCAAAACTTTAAACACACTTCTAGAATGCCTTTTTTATAAGTTTAGACCCAAGTAGTATTCTTGACAGAGTTTTTCAATGTACTTTACTATTCTTCTTGCTCTTCCTACATGTCAAGATTACTTTTCTTCATATTCAGGATGATGTCTCTAGCACAGCAAGTACAAAAGAAGAGGAATCATCTCGCAGTGAGACACCAACATTGAAAGGACGCAGTGGGCTTAAATTCCGGCGTCCAATGAAGAAGTGCAAGCTGCAGTACAAATGCACCAATTATTTAAAAGTTAGTATGTGTACTAGGTCCTCTTAAGCCTCTACTGCTACATTAGCTGAACAGCTTTTTCAATGTGATGACGGGCTGCTACTGAAAACAAATAAAAGGCCCAGATCTCATACTCAGTCAGAGAAATTATTCCGCTTATAAATATGATCTTTGTGTCGATGGGATTGAATTATTCAAGGATTCCTTTGTGTCATTTTAAGTAAAATATATTATTTGTAATAGACAAATAGAGCAACAAAAACAAAAGTTATGTGTGAGAAGTAGGGGTGTTATTTCATGCTGTTCCTGTGTTAATTAGGTACACAACAACACGATATGAGTCAAACAAAGAGTATTATGACATAAATTCTGGGATAGGACAAACATCAAGCAGTGAGTGAGTAAAATATTCCATAAATAAACAAAGGTGAGCTTAATTAATGGCAACTTTCTGTACACAGGGAGAACTCTGTACATATACTACATGTAAATGTTGCCAAATAGCCATGATAACAATGAAACGTTTATAAAAACCATAAAATCAATCAACATGGACATATCAGTCCATTTCATTACGTCCAAGTTATTAAAGCAACAGGGGAGTTACAACTATCTCTATTTCAAAATATTTACAAGTCTGCACCATTTTCTTTTACCTGCAGTTAAGTGTTTTCACTTAAAATAAAAGTTATTTTGATATATTAATTTCATTGGCATGGTAAGGGAATTTTTTTTATCCAATAATGTTGAGTGTTACTGTTAGTGGTACTTAGTATGGACTTGACCCTTTTGATTGTCGTTTTTTCTTTTCTTTTCTTTTTCTTTTTTTTTTTTTCTCAATACAGGAGGACCACGGGCAGCCACTCTTTGGTATCCAGATAAATATGGCAATGAAAGAATCAGATCCTGTGTTGTTTGCTACTGTGGGTCACAACAGAGTAAGATATCTCATATTTTTTTTTTATATAACTCTTTATAATCACTAAAAATCAGGTTGTATAGTTATGTTCTATGTTGTTGTTGTTGGGGTCTTTTTTGCAATCAAACAATTTAAATGATTTTGGTGTTTTCCTTAAAGAAGTTTATTTCAAGTTTTTTAGTTTGTTTAAATTTTTTGTCTGATGGGAATAATCACCATTCTGACAGATGATTTATTACTTATCTTGCAAGTACTTTTTATGTAAGTAATGTGAATTCAAAAGTCATTATAGTGAAAATTTATGAACAAATGAGCAATGAATGATTTATATATATGTAAAGTGAAAGGACGTCCTTCTATTTTTAAGCATATGTGTCTTTTAAATTGAGAAATAAGCCAGTTGATCTAGATTGTCTTCAGCATATACTTGTGCAAGTGACATTATATTTGTAACACAATATAATACACTCTTAAATTATCTTGCATTGGTGCATTAAGAAAGCTTTTTATTATCTATTATTTTTTTTATGAAAAAATTTTTTATTGCAATATAATATTTGATGTTGATGTATTTTCTTTTTCTTTTCTTTCTTTCTTTTTTTTTGTTTGTTTGTTTGATCTAAACACCTAATCATACATAGCATAAAAAACCCTTCCTGACTGAGGCGGCTAATTTAATGATAAGTTCATAATTGCTTGGTTTAATTAATGTCCAAATTTTTGTATTTGACTCACACAATCAGATCTTTTAATTTTTCTTGGGTAATGATGTCATGTATCTTAATCATCTTACAGGTAACCATCTATGAGTGCTATGATGGAGGAAAGGTTAAACTTCTTCAGTCATATGTAGACCAGTGTGTATCCTTTGAAACAACTAAATTTTGCAATTGATCAGGATGAGTATGCATTTTGTTATCTAAAACTCAGGCTTTTACTTAAAGAAACTAGAAAGATTCCAAATATTATTGACTAAAGATACAGATATATATATATACTTTTAAAAATGTGATCAATGTTGAAACAAAATTTTGGTCAAGTATTTAAATAATGCATGTTTAAAAACCTGTTTAACCTTGGTTATTAGTTTATCAAAGCTAAGTGATGTTATTTTAGCCATCATTTAAAAAAAATTAAAATGTTATTACAATCTTTGACGTTTGTCATAGAATAACGGTTCTGTATCATGTGGTAAATAAAATAGATTTATTGGTTTGAAAATGAAATTTGTGGTTCTGTCGGAGCTAATTTTAATTTAACAATTGACTTTTAAATTATACCCATTGTCCTTAACTGTTATAAGACAGAGGAAAACTTTTATTGCTGTGCTTGGTCCTTTGATGATGTATCGGGTCAACCTATCCTAGCTGTAGCAGGAGTGCGGGGCATCATAAGGATAATAAGCCCAACTATGGGACAGTGTATCAAGGTAAACTTGTTTCTATCTTTTGTTTTGTTTTTTAATTCCTTTTCACTATTTATATAACAAAATTAACATAAGGTGTTTTAATTGTAATTAAGAGAATATCATGCAGTAATGTCCAATAAAATTTTAAACATTTATCCAGTTCAATGGGGTATCCATGCAGCTGTACATAGAATTCTACTTTCAGGCTTCAATTAAACTAGAAACATTTTGCATTAATTTTTTTAATTGAGACTATTGTTTGCATCAGGTATTGATATTCCAAAGCAATCCCTCACATAAGAAACAGGTTTTGCTCTATCTTAATAGTTCAATTTTACCCAGAATTTGTTCTCTTAAAGTATTTGAAGTGGTACATACATGTGTGATTTGATTAAGATAAAATTTAATTATATTAGTTGCAGTTAGACTGGTTGCAATGGTCACAGAATTAAGAACATTAAGAAATATTTGAAATGAAAATAAGTTTTAAATGCTCAGTGAATTTTAATTCGAAAAAAAAACAAAAACTAAATTGAATGTGCTTTCACTTTAAGAAAAAAAACAACAACTAAAGTGTGGAGTTATTTTTAAACATTGTGAGGATTGAAATACTGTCTATAAAGTTAAATATATCACTCTCTCTCTCTATCTCCAGCAATTTGTTGGTCATGGAAATGCAGTCAATGAGTTGAAATTCAAACCTATGGAGAACAATCTTCTTTTGTCAGTAAGCAAAGGTAACTGATAATTCCATATTATAATAAAGAAATAAAAAAACAAAATATACAACTCATAGATAATTAATTAAATTATTTAATTATTTCCTCTTTTTCCTATTTACGATAATCTGATTGGAGTGAAATTTAATATTCATTTATAATGACAAAAATTAACAGATCAGATTAGCAAATGGACCCAAAAGTGTAAATGTTTACCGTTTTAACAAAGAGAGAGAGAGAGAGAGAGAGAGAGAGAGAGAGAGAGAGAGAACCTCTCTCTTTCTCTCTTTCTACCTCTCTCTTTCTCCCTATCTAGCCTCTATCTGTCTCTCCTCTCTCTTTTTGTCATATAGACTATAGATTTATGAATAAGGATGAATGTTCTTGAAAAGTGAAAACCAGGAAAAGGTGTCTTCATCCAAAATTTCCTGGGTCTAACTGTAGTATCAAATCACAAAACTGTCCTCAGATCATGACTTGAGAGTGTGGAATGTGACAACTGGAGTGTGTGCTATTATTTTCGGTGGAGTTGATGGTCACAGAGATGAAGTTCTCAGTGCAGTGAGTTACTGAAGTCTTTTCTGTTTTGTTCCATTACAATGTCAGTGTATTTTTTCAAATTTTTTTTTTGAGGGGAAGATGGGGAGGCTTATTTAGTAGATTTTTCCACAGCAGTGAGAAAAAAAAGTCTTGAATAGTGTACAAATATTTGTTACTGAAAACAGCATGAAGTGGGTTTCATAATTTTTGCAGGATCTTTTATTTGGATTTGTTTTTTCAATTATTATTATTTAGAAGAAAATAGTTGTTTTTTTAATTTTATATTTATAAAATTTTAATTTCAATGCAGTAAAAATAGAATTTATACATCATTTGCATGGTAGATATAGATTTTGCCTCTTACATCATCTAAAACAATGGTAGCAGGCTAAGTTTGGTTAGACAAAAATTTGACGACAATCAAACTCTTAATGTAGGAGCCTTTCTTTAAAATCTCCTATCCCATGAATTTATATCGCCTCTTTCTGAAAACAGGATTTTAACTTGAGTGGCACGAAGATCGTTTCATGTGGTATGGACCATTCTCTCAAAATATGGAATTTGGACAAGCCTGAAATTCAAAAAGCATTACAGGATTCCCATCACTACAACCCTTCAAAGAGTGATGAGTAGGTTTTTCAATTGTGTCAATTGATATCACTAATCTTAGTACCTAATATTTGTTGAAATAGAGATTTCATAGGCAACTGTCGTTTGCTTGTTTGTTTTTTTGTTGTTTTTTTTGTATGTGCCAAATACTGTAGTTTTATACCCAAAAAAAAAAGTAAAAAAGTTGTTATGCTTTATTGGTCATATTTTACCAGCAAGGAAAAGGAACAGTACAGAGATAAGACAAACAAAGAAACTGGGCTCAAGAAATAGTTGTAATACGTTGAATTATTGAGTAGCTGTTGTGGCTTGATTGTATTGACTTGTTGCAGTAGTCTAGGCACACTTAGCAGATATATGACGGGTTGTGGGAAAGACATTGGTGCAAGTAAAAGTTTGAGTGACAAGTCTATCATTGAATCATTGATAATTTTATAGTCAAAACATCTCAGGGTTGTTTTTTTTTTGTTGGTTTATTTTATTTTCAACTTTTCTATCCATTTTCCTTGCAGGCCATTTCCCACAGAGTTTTGTCACTTTCCTGATTTTTCAACAAGAGATATCCACAGAAACTACGTTGATTGTGTGAGGTGGCTGGGAAATTTAGTGCTATCCAAAGTAAGAATGAATTTTGAGTTGTCAATTTTAATTTTGTTTTTTTACTACTTTTTCATTTGGTTTGCAGACTAGGAAATATCAGTTTGAACTATCCAATAGTTGAATGATAAGTGATTTTTTTGTTTCGAAAACTGTAAGTTTTATTGGCATGTTTATGGAAGATAACCAATTTAAAAAAAATCATAATTACCCAGATTCCACTTATCAGGGATAGTGTCTGTATTTTGCTAAGACATCTTTTTACACTTGTAAACATGGATCTTTTCAGTTAGATGTAGAAGCTACCCTTGTGTATAAAAATACTTTTTCACCAGTCTTGCGAGAACTGCATTGTCTGCTGGAAGCCTGGTAGCCACCATGATTCACCTAAACCAAAAGGAGACGACAAAGACAAGGCCTGGGTGTTGCACAGGTTTGAGTACCGCGAGTGTGAGATCTGGTACATGAGGTTCTCTGTGGACTATAACCAGCAGGTACATAAGTTTACAACACTAGGTGAATCTTTTTCTTGTGATAAACATGTTAGATAAACACCTAAGACCGATGATATTTGATGACATACTTCATTTAAGGTTGGACATTTGTAATACATTGGGATATAAAAGAGCATGAATTTACCCTTTATAAGGGGTATTGCACAATATTAATCAAACTGCAGTTTTCCAAGATCTGTCTTAAAGAGGGGGGTATACAATTTCATGTTATACGTGTATAGACTCATTGAAATTTTACTAGAAGAAGCAGTTCTCATCAAAAGGTAAATAATTGTTGCAGGGTTGTTCTTTTTCTGGATTTAATTAATGATATACATACAATATTAGAAGATTGGCAGGATTATAATCATTTATTTTTCGTATTGCTTTCAGCTTCCTTTTTTTATATTGCTTTCCTCCTTTCATTCATCTCATCTCAATAAATGCAGATTATGGCTCTTGGCAATCAAGTTGGTCACATTTTTGTCTGGGATTTGGAAATGGAGGATCCGACGCAAACAAAGTGTGTAAAAAATACTGAAACAATGAATGTTTTCACAATGCATAGTGAATTAATCAATATGCCTTTGAAAATGTTTTAATAAATTTCAGTTGTACTAAAGAAAAGGCATTCAAAAGTAGATTAGCTCCTGTTCTTACAATTTCAAAAAGCTTATTAATTCCCAAGAAAATGTTGATTGTGCAAATCTCCTCACAAAAGCCTAGTAAGATCAGGGATGTCACTTTTCCGGAAATTTCCGGAATTCCGGAAATATAATTTTGTTCCGGATGCTCCAGAAAATTTTCTGACTCTTGAAGCCGATGTCCGGAAAATTTTTCCCAGAAAATTCCGAAAAACTGGCGACACTGTCGTATTTTTTTTTCTTTTGGAAAAGAAATACTTGTTACTATGTGCCTTTCATGTTCAGCCCTCATTTCTTTCACAAAGATCCACAGTCACGAGGAGGACCATTAGTTTTTTTCATCAGGCAGATGAGAGTTTATCTCCGAACCCAACAAGCGCAAGTTGCAGTTATCCATCGATTTCAGAGGTCACACCTCGCATACTTTGGCGTATTTGTAATGGAAATTATACGCTATTTATTCAGAAAATGTGCCCTTCTCAACGACTCCGCCTCTAAAAGCAAAACAATGTTGTTTCTGATTATCATTCAACTACGGTTAATTGCGCAATGTTAAAAGGATTAATTTTCAAGTTTGGGGTATGGAAAAGAAAAGCATAGAACAATGTTTATCCAAATGCGATGTCTTTTCATTCTTTATTAAATTTGCATAATACTGTTTTATTGGTATCGGTACTGCAGTTGACCTTATCAGGGTTACCAACTTGAACCTCTAGTTTACCTAATCAACATCGTTTATTCTTCCGAATAATACCGATCTGTCCATCTTCATTCAGCCCTTGGCGTTTTTTTTTCTGACAAGGTGATTCCAGCTAGGGTTTGCTTGATCTGACTCGGATCTGTTGTCTATTATAATGACGACCAAACCGTTCTAAGCTTATTAATAATTAGATTAGTGAATTTAACATGCGTGCTCCTCTGGTAACATTAATAATCAAGTTCTAGATCTAGCTAAAGCTAGAGCTAAATCTCACCGAGTTATTCCTTATGTGATAGCTATATTGGATCGGACACTCAGCACATTCTGCATCTAATATAATTTAATGCTAAATTCATATAAACTAGATCTATATGTGGATTTATGCTAATTATGTTTCGGTATGATATTCACATATGTTGCTAAAATCTTTGAAGAAAAAAAAATGTTTATTTCTTCATGAAATGGACGCACACAACACCGTTCAAAATTTAAGGAAATTCTGATCACCGAAAATGAAATTAGAGCAGATGTAGAGTAAAAATAAACTTTGTTGAGGCGGATAAAAGTACATGTACAAGTGTGTAGAAACTCATGAGGGAGCTAGATAACAGAGAGTCCTCAGAGAAGAAACCCCCCTTATAGCAAGTGTTTCGGCCCGTAACACACAAAAACAATAGGTCTAACTGGAAGCCGGTAAAGAAGAAAATATGTTGCATGCCTTGTTTACCGGGAAATATCTGTTAGCAAGACTCGCTATTTCCTTTAATAACCATTTATCTACCCAGGGACATTCTCAGAGCCTCTTTAAACAGACGAAAATCTTGAAAATGTTCGGCTCCACCCTGAACCCGAGAGAAACTGCTTGACAGTCTGACGGTATGGATGGGCATGGAAAGCTAAAACACTATGACTACAGCTACCGAAGAAATACGAGTGTGGAAGGGCATGATCGCAACGCCATGACGCAGGGCACCTGATGATGATGAATAAAAATCAAACCTAGTGATCATGATTAGAAGTTTAGTCGCCATCTTGCATACACTTTCTACTTCCTATCAATCATGTCCTAACATGTGAATTGCACTGCGTTGGAATAGCAAAACCGATTAACCCAAAACCATAGTTAATTTATATAAAAACATGACATTTAACATTAAACAGGGTACATTTTGTCTGTTTGCATTTTAATAAATTATTGAAATATTTTGCCCCAAAATATTGAGATGTAAATCAACAAAAACCCATCAAAGAGCATTAAAATATTTAAAAGTAAATCATCAAAAGTTTATTAAAGAGGTAAAATCGTGTATGATGTGTAATAAATTTGCAGCCATTCTTCTGGGAGGTAATTTTCTATCATTATCAACTAACAACGAGCTGCCTTTTTTTTCTCTTATGGAGAAAATACTGGTACAAAACACAAATATGGTATTGATCATATTTAGTAGAATTTAGATAGATAGCGTTGAAGAGACTAGTTCTATTTTGCTATGATATTAAAAATCTGATTGCCAAAGTAATTAAAACTAAACAGATTGGACAAAATATACTAATTTTAATCATAATAATTAACTACCATCATTTGATATTACAAATGTTAGGATGAGAAGAAAAAAAAAATCATTTGCCATGGATCAAATCTTTGAATTTCTAAAATCAAATTTGAATTAATAAAGATAGTTTGCATTTTTCAAAATCTGATTAAACTTGCCAGATAGTCTAATTCCAAACAAAATAATCTAAGATAAATGTAACAAACCAATTTAGAAACATATTGATACACTTCATAGAGGAAGACGAAAAAAAAAAAAAGGTGTACTGTAGTACACACGGTCTTATATAATTTGAGTACCGGTATCTTCAAATTTCTTTCTCATTTCATCAGTTTTATCAACATTCTAACATTCTCAAAAAACGAAAACAAAACAAAAATTTGTATTATGTACAAAATAAATATAATACAAACTTTGCCCATAATTTTTCTCCATAGCCTGAAATTTGGGTCAGTCCCTCTATCCGGGTTTTAACGTTTCCTAGGTTTCCCTGAGGAGTCAGAGTTAATCTCTCATATTGTTATTTTTTTTTAATGCTTTTTGCATATACATAATTTTATATGCGCAGTGGCTTACAAAATTTGATTGCATGTTGTACCTTACCAATTTTCCTTGAAAAATTAAAAAAAAAAACGAAAGCAGATATCTTTTAAAAATTTTTTAAACTCATAAGACTTAATAAGTAAAGTTCTAAGATTCAATTTACACTACACAATTGTCTCTTTTAGTTTTAAGTCTACTTAAAAGATCAGTGAAATCAACTTGTGATAAACAATCAAGGTAAATTTGGCAGTTGCTCATAATTTCTGTATCCCCTAAAATTGATCAAAGAATGTCACGATGATCAAAAACAAAAGAGTAACAATTAGAGTACATGTACAAAGTTGTATGGGTCTGCCGACAAACGAATGATTGGTATTAAAAAAATTAGAAAAAGTTTTTTAAAAATGCACCCAAAAGTGCTTAAACCAAGGTTTTGATTTTTTAAATTTTCTGAAATAATGCCCAAGCATGATATCATATGAAACTTCTGCAGAACAAAAGCTCGAATCTATTCTTAAATCTGATCATTATAAAATGTTTAATATAGAAAGGTAAAATTTTACATATTGCTCAGCAAATGAGTTTTGAGATATAAACAATGATGTTTGCAAGACTTGAACCCAGTTGACTGCAACCATTGCCTTAGCATCCAAAGAAAACAAGTCTTACTTTTTAACATATTCTTTTGCTTAATGTGAGGAATAGTACCAGCCTTTTACCCATATGGATCACAGATACAAAATGAAAAGACACAATCCTAGTTCTCTCTACTGAGACAAATATAAAAGTGGGAGATCTTCAAGAATGTTCAAATTTTGTTTGTTCTATACAAACATATCGGGAAATAAATGAATTTTAAAAATCTACTTGTGAAATAAATAAAAAAGAAAGGGGCTTTTGAGCCTTCACAGTTGGCTTAACTTTGGTGCAATCACAGTTTAGCTTTTGTCTTGGTCACATCAATGAAAGGCTTAGGTAGCGGATACAGGCCCAAATCTCGTTTGAACTCCATGACATCAGTGACAATAGTTGGCTGAAAAGAAACAAAACATCAATGTGAAAAATTACTTTACATTGCATCTTTTTGCTAAGCCAAAAATTATGTTTAGATCGAAAAAAAAAAAAAAATGTAAATGCAAAATTAGCATACTTCATCTTGTTCTCACAAAGGTTGTAGGTAGATTAACCTACCCATCCATGATACAATATATTTGTCTATCTTCTTCATTCTTTTAGTTACTTGTCAGGGCAAACTATCGATATGATTTGAGTCAACAACAACATTTGGTGTTTCAAAGTCCTAATCTAGCACCGATGATAAAGATGCAAAGATGACTTGGTTTTAAATTAGTCAGTGACACAAAGAACAATACTTGATGTGGTTACAGGCCATAAACATTTTTTGAGCCAGAGCGTAGAGTGGGATGATTTGTAAGCATCTGTGTGCTTTTTGGGTTCATGAGCTTGCATATCAATT
Source organism: Elysia chlorotica (assembly GCA_003991915.1). NCBI lineage: Eukaryota > Metazoa > Mollusca > Gastropoda > Plakobranchidae > Elysia > Elysia chlorotica. The sequence goes on from RQTK01000076.1 coordinate 870,503, forward strand.
TACTAGGACATAGTAAGGACTTATATTTCAATTTTTAGGCATTGCCAAGTGAAAAAAAAAGCTCCCAACACTATGTAGCTTATGTATCATCCTCTTATAAAGTCATTGCCATTATCATTCTATACACAATGTGTATAAGTCAAAAGTCTATGTAGATAAGGTTGACCGTAACCTTTTTTCATCATGCCACACATATGTCGTGCGCATTGATATGGTCTTGAGCTTGCACCTATTTAGTATTCATCTGCACACCTTCCATTTCGCAAGAATAAATATCGAAGCCTTTTCCTTTTATAAATGTTTGAAAATTCCCCAAAATTATGCGCGCACAAGGAATAGGCTTTAAATCTTGCAAAAAAAGTTAAATAAATAATATACTCACGACCGGAAGCACAGGGGCTTGCATGAAGCCATCCTTTTCTGTACTGCCATCTACTGTGGAACTTTCTCCATTGTCGGCTGACCTCAAGCTTCCCTGTGCTACACCTGATATAACATGCACTGAGAGCTTGTGTCGCTGAGGGGCTCCCAGTGCTATTTTTTCCTGATAAAGATTTAACAAAAACAATGAAAAGACAACAAAAATAAAAAAGAAAGAAAAGAAAATTTCATTTTTTAAAGACTTTATGTAGCATGAAGAAAAAAATAACCTTCATGTTGCATAGCTGTTGTAAGATAAAGAATAACAAAACTTGCTGAAATGATACCTTGCTGAGGAAATCAACACCCTTAGAATAAAACAGCTTTTTAAAATTACTCAACTTTTGTTGCCAGCTTGCAAAGTAAAAAAATTTTTTTTTATATTTTCAATAAGAAGACACAGATTAACGAAAGAAAAAAATATGCCTAACCTTGTAAAACTTGTACAAATCCTCCTTTGTAATTGTCTTCAAGAATGCCACTTCAATACTATCTGTAAAATTATTGAGATTATAAAACGAAAGCAAATAATATTTCAGAGTTAGGATATTCAGTTAAAAAATTATCACTGTTCTTCAATTTTGGCATAAGTCATTTTTGCTACTTTTGAGATAATAAAAACTGTTTCATTTCCCCAATTCTCCTTAATATTGGACACACGTTTCTAATACAATAAAGCAAAAACCTATTAGCCCAATATTAATTTAAATGTTTTGTTAGATACATTTCATTAACACCCTTTCATTTTGTCATTAGTCTGACTTATGCCATAATCTTAGTACCCCCTTGAGGATATATAAAAAAAACAGGTATGTAAAAAAATTTCATGAAGCTTTTATTCAAAAGTGCTCATTATGGCCATTCAACTCAAATGAAAAATAACCAAGATTACTTTCTTACAGAAGAAGAAACAAGTATTAAAAGAATGATAATTTCCATTGTCCTATAGGCTTACAACATGTATCAAGTATAGTATTATTACTCACCCCTGTCAAAATTATAGTAGTTGGTGATGATCTCAGTCCAGTACTTGTAGTTCTGCTGCACCAACTTCTTGGGCTTCTCCAGCCGTTTGGTGCAAAGAGCAGACACATGTTTGGAAAACTCCTCATCGGACATGTCACGGATAACATCCTGGAGACCACATAAGTTTTCTCATAACCTCTTGGTCATAGTCATAGTGCAGAGGCTGTTAAAATCTTAAGCTAAAAGAATTGCAGAGAGGCATGCCTATGCAGTAACTTAAACCTAAGCTAAAGGTAACTTAGAGGCATGTCCATGCTGTAACTTAAATGTATTACATTTAAGCACAATATAACTTTGGTAAAACTATAAACATTAAAGGAAATGCACTTGCATGGTTTGAATCTTATTTAAGATCTCTGACTCTCCGTGTAAAAGTTGGAACTTCTTATTCTGAGGAGGCTATTTTACCGTTCGGCGTTCCACAGGGTTCCGTTTTAGGTCCTATTCTTTTTACAATTTACCTGCAGCCCACGGCAAACATAGTAAAAAATTACAATCTGCAACACCACCAATATGCAGACGATACACAGATATACAAAAGTTTAAATATAAAACATCTTAACTTGTTATTCAGGACCACAGAAAGCTGTATATCTGACCTTAAAGCATGGATGACACAAAATAAGCTCCAACTCAATGAGTCAAAGACTGAAGTTGTTTTGTTTGGAAAGCCATCTGGCCTTAAGAAGACTGACAGAAAGGTTTTGGAAATAAATTCAAGTTTTGTTGTACCATCTCAAAAGGCAAAGAATCTAGGCATTATTTTTTTTTTTATCAAAGTCTAACTATGAGTGCTCAAGTCAGTTCATTGTTTAAAACTTTATATTTTGAGATAAATCGTATCAGTCTTATAAGAAGATACCTGACCTTTGATGTCACTGTAAAATTAATGGTGTCTCTGTGTAACAGATTTGTGATGATGATGGTGATCTGTTAGGCTCTGTTTGTCTAGGGGTATTAAAAATATATACAGCCAATCACACGACTTGCCGTAGAAAATAAGTCCGAAGTCCGCAAGTAACAATTGCAAACTGTTTAATCCAACATAAAAGCTAGACTGCACAATATCAGTAGGTTGACTCATTAATCATTACTGGAGATTCAATGTTGATTGCCTAAATATAATTTAGATTCTTATTTATACAAAATCTCGTCGAATCATCCAGAAAAGGAATTACATAAATCATAAGAGAACATTCTCGGTACACATCATTAGCAATTAGCAACCAATCAAAACAAAGGGGACAAGGGGCGACAAGGTCATTACTATGCTAGAACTAAGTCGGAGATTCGAGAAGAATCTTGACCATACAAGTGCGAGCTGTGTTCAATAAACAAAACTAAATTCTTAGGCTCGAAATACAAACGTTATGCAACCAAACAAGATAATGTACATAGATCTAGCCGATCCGCTACCCAAAAGTTACGCACCAAAAAAGGGTGAGGAAATGAATAGATCAACTTATAGTATAATGCGTTACACTCTCTAGTCTATCGTTGCCCGTGAAAGAAAGAATTGAATACAAGATTGCTATAACTGTTTTTAATTAATGCTTAAACAATTTGGCCCCACAATATTTACAAAAACTTTTGCACCTTAATGTGAGCAAGGCATCTTTGCTCTCTAAGATCTACAAATGACAAAACTTTACTCCTTTCGCCTAAAACTAATTTTAAATCATTTGGCGACCGGTCATTTCAGTTTCAGGGACCACATGTTTGGAATTCTTTTCCACGAGAGATTAGGGAGAGTGCAAGCCTTGAGACCTTTAAAAAAGATCTGAAGAGTCATCTTTTTAAACGTGTTTTCAGTTCTTCATCTTTTTAAACGTGTTTTCAGTTCTTAAGTTGCTACATTACTTGTTTTTAAATGTCGGTCTTTTACGTAGATTGTATAATTCAATTCCATTTACACTAGTTATTAAATCTTTTAACTGTCTGTGCATAATTTGTATCGGTTTTAAGTGGTAACGCTTTTGTTTACCTATGACTCTCGTGATAGTCTGTTTTTTTGTTGTTGTTTTTTTCTTGTTTTTTTTCCCCATGAGATAAGGTTTTAATTTTAATTCATTAATTTTTGTTCACTTATGGTTGCATACATGTACTATTACACAGCTTTACAGTGTTGCATTTTATATCATTTTTATTACATTCTTTCTGATAATGAGTATATGCTACATACTATTTACGTCTACATTTCTTCTTATGTATATTGTTTGGTTAAGGTTTAACTTTTAATATTTAATTTTTAATTGCATGCTGATTGATATGATGTATGCGTATTTGGTGTATCCACTGTAAAGCGCTTTGCGATTTTAAAAAATATTCTGAAAATGGAAAGCGCTAAATACATGTAATTTATTATTATTATTATTATTATTATTATTATTATTTGAGAAGATAGTGCAGGGGTAGTTTATGTTAGCATAATGTAGGGAATCCAGGTTTGAATTATTCATGTGTAAGTAAAAGGTATGACACAGTTATGCTCCATTATTAGATCATGGCAAGGCTGTGCACTTGTTTGAAACATCATCTCATCGAAAAACCTCGTCAGAAAATGAACTTTAAATTATGCTACACAACAATTCACTTTAATGAATGTTGGATGAAAGAAAATCATAACAATAAGCAAGAACTACTCACCATCTTTTAAAACATCTATTCAGCTTGAAAAGTGCCAGATTTCTTTATTATGAGTGTAAGGTAGGCATAAGCCTATCTATTGCCAAAATGCTTTTTGTCAGTGTTATTTTCCGACATGGTTATACACTGCAACACACGCGCTAGAACTGGAGATAGAAATTTTTGAGTGACAAATTCAAACATGTGCACATGTCGAAATTTTGCACTACCTTCCTTTTATTCAGATGCAAATTCCGACACGATATCTTAGAGGAATTCTCTCCTCAGTTTTTGAAAGATATGCGGTGGTGGCTTAATGTGTTAACTTAAAAACTATTAATCGGACAGTCCCCATCTTTTGACACATGGTGTGCAACGACTTGGGAGACAATTTGATAATCAAAAAACGAATTTCGAAAATTTGGCGTATGTCGGAGTCTTACACCGAGGTATCGAAATGAAGGTAAAAGAGATGATTTACCTGGCAAAACAATTCTATTAACATGTTGCTCTGTGTGTTTTGCTGGCCACATTGGTAGTATACCTCAATACCGGAGTTTTCATGTATATCGTTCTTTACTTTGTGGACAAAATAACAACCTGTAAATAAAAAACATTATAACTGACTAGAAGTGTGAAGTCAATTTAACAAGAAGCATGTCAATTTGGTGTGTATGCATAAAAAAAAATAAACAAGAACCTTGGTGATACTGATCAAAGCCTCACAAAAAAAAGGAAAAAAAGGATTAAATTTGATATCTCACTGAAACTCAGTTGAGTTGAGTTTGTTTCTTAACATAAATGTCAGCAGCAAGGTTTTATTACGGTAACTCAGTTCCTAGCAGACCACTTAGTTTTCTTCCGCTGACCCCCTGACCAGGGTTACAAGTTGCAGCTGACAAATGGAAATAAGTATCTCAGCTGGGCACTCACTGCTTATCAAAGGGCTAATCCAGAATTTCGTTAATAAAATCACAACCTTAAAATGCTTCTACCAAGTACCATTTTTGCCCAAATTCTGCCATGAAATATACTGAATAAAAGCGAAGCATATTCTCTATTAGACACAGTTAAGCATTTAAATGTATGCAAAAAAAATCATTTTAAAACATCCAAATTTAATGAAATAAAAGTTCATTAAGTTCAACAAACTTAGTTAATATTTCTGTGTAGTTTCAAACTGTTTGTTTAGCCATGTCTTTATTTCCTGTAATTAGGAAAAGGAGCTCACTTTGGATTTTCACATAATTAAAAGAAATTCTTTCGAGCCTGTTGGGAAAGAAGTGCTAAGTCAAGAAAAACAAATCAAAGACGCTACTTGTGCATGACCTTTACGATGACGAGTTACTGTTTCACAGAATAATCATGTGATCCACAAAGATCTGTGAAGGACAAAACTTAATTGGAGAAGTAAGGGGGTGAGTTTTTGCATTCCAAGATTGTAAAAATGGAGGGAAAAGGGTGGCAACCTATGGGAAAATTTTTAAGACCTTTGCAAAATACCCTATCACTCAAGACCACTGTAGTTACACACACACACAAAATTAGATATGACAAGTAAAGCTATAAAAAAAATCAAAAACATAATTGCTCTCTTGTTCTACACATATATTACATACCATCTGGTAGTTGCACCTCCCTGAGTCTGCGATGCTGGCTTGGCAACAAAGGCTTTGTTTCACACTTACTACATAGAGTTTTCTCAACCATTTCCATCATCTCTAGAGCTTGCTGTAGAAACACAATACACAACTTAAAGAGAACTGTTCAAAACTTGATCTTCTATTTCAATGATAAAAATAAGGGCTTGAAATGCTAAGATCAAACCAAAGCTTTGCATCTTCAAATATCAACTTAATAAATCTTATATTTTTAATGAAAAAATTGGAACAGCAGTCAAACATATAAAGCAACAAAAAGAAATTTACTGAATGCCAGCAACTCTAAACTTTGCATAAAATGGGTCTTTGTTAAGATTTAGAAAATGTCTCTCATGAGGAAAATGTAAATCTTAAACCTAAATGCACCTAAGAAAAGAACCCAGAAAAGAAAAAATTAAAAAACCAACAAGTTTTTATTGCCTTGATTCATCCACTCTATCTAGGCTATACACTTGTGTTTACTATTTTCAGAAATGCCTTTAATTGGCCATATTTGGATATAGACCATAGCTTACTATATTAACAGCCTCCTCATCGTGCAGACCATTTAAAATGTGGAGGCGGTGATTACTTTTCTCTGTTGAAGCCAGCTTACCAGAAGCCAAAATTATTTTTTTCTAAAGACCAAACGTCTTTTATCAAGTCCCATGAAATGTTTTTTTATATTTTTAAAAGTTAATCATATTAATTCAACATTTTGAAAAAAAAATAAAACAAACATGTTTCAGTAAGATGACATGAATCTAGTTTACTTAGAAAAGTTCTACAAATATTTTGGAATTTAACTTGGGATGGTGCAAACAAGGCAAAGTTATACGTCTCCAAGATGGAAGCCTCCTTAGCTTTCAATTAGGATTAATTTTTTTTTTGAAGATTTATCTCTTTTATTCACAGCGATGCTGTTTTTTGCTGAACCTAAAAGGTGAGAATATCTTATTTAGAAAACTTTCTCCACTTAGATCTAGATCTAGTGACTGCAATGTATGATATACAATCGTAAAAAAAATTACTAGATCTAGATCTAGATCTAAATCTAGTACAGACTCTGGGAGTCAATGAGTGGTTACTTTGTAAACTCTTAAGCCTACTGTAGTCTGTAGTCCAAGTGATACTGAAGTGAAGTGAATAGGGCATTGTAATATTGAGGAAGTCTTGGATCGTCCACTTATGTTGTGATATAGCCTATTAATTTCTCTTTTCCTATTCTTTTTAGATTATGATTTAATTCAGCAGCATGGTTGAATGATTGGTGAAGCTTGGCCTTTTTAGCAACATTTACAAAATTGTTGACTATGTTCACTGAA